>OZ010649.1:18774273-19224877 GCA_963932195.1 Empis livida
GCCTACATAAAATAAATACAATATCAATAAAATAAAATAAAAATATTGATTTATTTCAACAACTTGGCAATAATTTTACTGGAATATATCTTTAAATATATTATTCTCTCATCATAATATAGAAATGAAAAGATACTTTGTATGGGCAATGATAGATATTTGAAAAAAATATTGTTGCTATAATATGTAAAAAAAAATCAGAAATATAATGCAATAAATTAAGACAGAAATGAAATGACCTATACTATATGAATATTTAGACACTTATAACATACTTTATTAATTGTGTTAATAAACTATGTTATAAGTGTCTGTGTTCAACATTATTCTGTTTAATCTCATGCAAGTACAGTGTAAAAACAAAGAGATATAAGAAATTTCAAACTTCAAATGAATTACTATAAATCCTTAAAAGTTTAGTTTTATTTCATAAAGAAAGTATTTTCCAAAAATTAAATAAAAAATATTGTAAATTGTATTTTCAAAATTTCAAAACTAAGCATAAAAATATTTCTAATTATGTACATATTTTCATTTTCATATTTTGTAAAATAAATCTAGAGTTTCGTAAAGTAAAATATTTATTAAATTGTATTAACTTTAACTATTAAACTGAAGATATTAAATTGTCTAAATAATCTAAGAAAATATTGTAAAACATGATAATAAGCAATGGCCAAAAAAATAAAGTCTGTTTGGTAAAGTAAATATATATTTTATTCTGTCTCAAATAAAACTTTCTCAAAACATGATTGGCATGAAAAAAAAAAATACTAAAAATATAGATCAACCTGAGAATCTGGTAGAAGGAATTGGTTAGTTAAATCCATTTATATTTTCAAAATGTTATTAATAATCTTATTTCAAACTTTAATTTATCCTTCAGACAAAACTAATTTCAATTAATCTTCTTCGTATATAAAAAATAAAATTCTATATAATCACTGACAAAAGGACGACTTAAAACGGAAGTAACATAATATTTTATTATTTTTTTTTTTGCTTCATAATTTTGTTAGTCAAAAAGTTTTGGTCAGAATTACGATTGAATTGAAACATAAATTAGATTTTTATTGAAGAAAATTACAAACAAATTGAAAGTGAATTTTGTTTTTATTCACCTTATTTGAATAGAGTTAATATTGAGAAAGATTTATTTTTCTTTCACGAATTATTAAATTATAACGAAACATACAGATAAATTTTTGGGAAGTAATCAATTTTCGAGCATAGAAAATAATATCTATTGGAATGGACATGTAAACTGAAATGTATTACTTTGAAATATATAACATATTTTTAAATTGTTTGAATCAAGACTTATTTCAATCAAGATTTATGCTATTTCTTTATATAACATTTAATGTTGTTAAATTTAAAGTAAATTCAAAAATTTAGAAATAAAAGATTCTTTAAAGTTTTATTTGTGTCAATCTTTCTCAAAAATTAATATCTTAGCAATTTTATTGCGAAATTATTAAAATAAATATTTTTCACTTTTAACCCAGGGAAAAAATGATATCAATAAATTTTACTACATTTTTTTTATTTTTTTAGAGAAGCAAATTGAAAAATTATATTAAAGAAAATTATATAGAACTGAGATTAATTCGAAACTTAAATTATACAGCAGATTGTTTTACTTATTTAAGATATTTTAATTAAATTTATAAAATAGGAAATTAATTGCAATCTTCAGTTAATTGCAATCTTTAATTACTATATTTTCATTACGATGAACATTATTTGTTTAGAATCATTAAATAAAATCAGGAACACATTAAGAATTGCATGTCATATAGTCATAAAAAAGAGGATCTATTTTATTATACAAATCTTGAAATTTAATTCAAGAACGAAGTAATAAAGTTATTTTATTTTGTGCAAGTACTACGTTTCCAAACCAAATTAGTAATTTTACTTGTTTGGAAATTCCTTTTTTTTTTCAAAATGAAAAAGTTTTGTGTGTTTACTAATCAAATTTCGCCCTTTTTTTACAAATTATTTTAGAATTTGACTTACTTCGATATTTTAGAACTTATTTTTTTACATTACTTTGTATTTTACAATTTTATATAAAATTGTAAAAAGAGATAAAATTTGTAAAAAAATAATGCCAGGCTAAATTAAAACTAGTGATTTTTTTTAAGATAAATTTAATTTAATTCACATAAACATAGAATATTTAAATTTTAAGTGAAACAATCAAGTTCAGTTGAGTGTTTTTTAAAAGCTTCATTTCACCTTGTCCGGTGCTGCAACTTACACCTTTATAACACATAAAAATTAAAATTTATCATAAAAATTATTCTTTAAAAAACGTAGTTTAAATATAATTTTCTAACCATTAGTGAATGTAAATATTTTAATCAAAAATAATTAATTTTAATATTATTCATTTTCCTGGAAACCTTAAATAAATCAGATTTATTTACTTAATTACATTTTTCATCATCGATCAACTTATTTTCATTAATAAACTTCAGCAAAAAAATCCATTAGCATATTAATAAATTATTTATTATTTGTGTTCTTTTTTGTTTTTTTGGTGATATTTTTACATAATAAATTAATTTTTTAATATACCAAAAACCATCATTTCACACTTCTCTTCTTTTTTTTAAATTTTTCAACGGCAGAGAATTGAATAAATTGATAGATTAAGAAATTTATTTAATTTTAATGAATTTGTTATTCCAAAAATAAAATTACATTAAAAAAAATGGTTAATTTTTGTTACATAATTTAAATTTAAAAGAGTTAATAGTCTTAAAAATAAGATTATGTAAATTTTTGAAATCTGATTAAAAGTTTAATATTTTAAAGATATATAAAAGAAATTTTAATGTCATATAAATAATTAATTTAATAATCAAATTAGTTCAAAAATTTTGAATAAAATGAAGGAAAATTCAGTCGAGCTTTAAAATAAGCAAAGAAATTATAGGAAATTTAACTGAAATTTGTTAAAGTTATTGGTTACAATAGGCTTTGTGATAGAATAAAATTAGATTTTTCTAAAATTTCTCTAAATCATTTTAAATATGGAATCTTTTTGATTTCAGTAATCGAAACTTAATATTGGTTAGTCTACTTAAATCATAGCCTAAATTAAAGAAATTATTCTAATGCAGTTATCAACATGAATACAGAATCAAAAACACGAGCTTTCGTAGTCAGTTTATATTACTCAATATATAGTTTGTATGACTACATCAAATATAATATGCAATTCAGCATCGGAGACTATATTAAAAACTACCCCAATTTACATTTCAACCAAAATATAAGCAGTACATCAAAAAATTAAATATTTAATTAATTTCAATTCCAAAAAAAAAAAAACATTACGATAATTCGTATAAAAACTATTGTCTGACATACCTAAAACTTAAATTGATCATAAATAAATACAAGCGTGAGCAATTAACTTTTAATGCTCATATCACTTATGTTTATATCACTTTTACCACAATCACCCATATACATCTACACACTGGAATTCCATATTTTTCTTCGTAAGTCCCTGTAATTATAATAATTAAGTTCAAAAATATATTTTATACTTTAATTTTAAATTATTATATTGGGTCGCTACTCAACCCGCTACTCAAAAGTTATTATATGGGACGCTTCACAATAATGTTGTAAAAAAATTCCCTAAATTATTTAATTAAACACTTTTCAATTAGGGAAATTAATTAATTACCAGTTTTTTTTCGTAATAAATTTTAACACACACAACTTTAAAATGAATCTGACCAAAAAAAAATCTAATAAAATTTTTTTAGAACGTTAAAATAATTTTCAAAACGCAAAAAAAAAAAACACTTCATAAATTTTTCATCGTTTTTCAACTTTGCCAATTAAAAAATTTCACTTTATTTAATTACACTACACAATTTTGTTTTTTTTTTTTTCGAACTTCCAAAAAATTTCCTCTCCGTTTTTTTTTTTTGCCAAAAAGTTTTATTTTATTAAATTAAATAGAAAATAAAAAGAAATATGAAAAATATGAAAAATATTTTTTGGCATGTACTAATAATATTTTCTAATTAATATTCAGGCACAAACCTTAAAAAACTTTATTTTTTTTTAGGCAAAACATAAAAAAAAGTGCTCATTCATAAAATCTTTTTTGTTTTGGCTTCACACCAAAAAAAAAAAAATTTTTTTTTTACATGACATTAAAAAAAATTGAAACTAATTTACGCGCAGCGCGTTAAAAAAAAAAAATTTGGTTTGTTTTTATCATCGTCAACTTTACAACAAAAAAAAAACATAGAATACTTTATTCTGTTTGTGTTACAAAACAATGTGTACAAGGATATGTATAAACGTTTGAGCGTATTATCTGGATAAGTTTATTCTTGTGGAAGGATAAAGTTGTTTCATTTTTTTTTCAGATTTTTTTTTTTTGAAAACAAAGAGGATACGTAAAGGTAGAAAAAAATGTACATGAATTTGAAAATCATACATTAAAATAATTGAAATTTATATAAACTGCCAACATTGAATCAAAAAAAAAGAAAAAACGTTTTTTAAAAAGGATATTCAAGGGTGCGAGATTTTTATTTAGTAATTAAAGAAGTGTTTGTTTTATAGATTAAACACAAAAGGCACAATTTGTTATTTTGAGGAAGGGTATTGAAGTTTTATTTTTTTTTTTTTAGATATCCTTGATAATAGCTGAAAATTACTAGTTACAAACTAGTTAGGTATTTCATGTTTGTTCAATTGGTTTTGCAGTTGTAAATAAAATATCAAAGGACTGGCCTTAAATTCTCTTAACGCAAACATAAACTTGCAAAAGAATTTTTCAAAAAAATTAAGATTCTGTTGAATTAACCAGCGGCATACGTTTTTTGAGGATACTACGAAAGAAAAGAATATCCTGCAGGATAAAAAATTGAAAGTCTTTCTGGAGAACTTTTAGTATTGCCATCTAGAAACTTATTCCCAAAGGTGGGTAATTATGGAAATGTCAAAACGGTATATTAACCAGCAAATAAGTCAATTATATTGTAAAAACTCACGATTAAAAATGCTGACCATTAAACTTCAAAATATTAACAGTTTTTGAAGAGCGCTTAAATTACTATGCAATACTACTAAACCAAATTAATCTGCAATCTGAAGTCAAATTAATCTGCAGTACTAAATTTTTCCAGTCAGATATTATCTAAAATGTATTTACGAGAACATTCCAAAACGATTGATTATATGGTCCCTCTTTAAATTTGTAATGAATTTCAACGAAAGAAAGTGTATATAAAGAATACAATTATTGTTTCAAAAAAAAAAAAACATGGAATCCTTTTAATTTCTCCCCTTACGACAGGAATTAAAATATATAAACTTTTCGCACAAAGAATTTCTCAGATTTGATCTTTTGTGGTGCGTGACAATATTCTTGGGTGTTTTATGTACATGTGACAATTAAAGATTTTAATTTTTTTTTTTTGGTAATGTTTTCTTTATTTATTATTTTTAAGGATTTTTCTTTTTTTTGTATATATAGAAATAAGAAATTAGGAAAATTCAAACAGATGGGATGAATAATTTTGATGGAAAATAATAAAAAAAAAAAAGATAGAAAGAAAAAAAAAACATAAAAATTTATTAAAGAATATAAAGATAAGGGTTAAATATTAATTATTTTGTTTCCATTAAAAATTATATATGTTTAAGAACGTAATGCGGGATATATAAATTAGACAATTTATAAATTAGAAAATTTAAAACATATAAAAAAAAAAAATTACATATTTTTTTGTTTTGCCAATTTAATGAAAAAGTTTGAAATTCTTTAGAAATATTATAATAAGTAATTTTGACAGATAATTTATGCAAATTTCTTATGATGTATTTATCAGTAACAATAGTAATAATATTTTATGGCTTAAAAATTATACAATTAGTTTAAAAAAAAGGAATTTAATGAAATTGAAATATTGCAAAAATGGATTTTACTTATACAAAATTAGATTTATCATTCCGTATCTTAAAATTAAAGCATTTAAAGATTTCATTTCTTTTTCAAACAGATCTTTATAGTAGTTCTAAATAATTTACCAAGTTTAATATTTATAACAATATAGTTGCCAATGTAATATCTGCACAATCTGGGCATTTGGTATTTTCTTATCGTTTGATAATTTCTGCATAATTCAATTGCAGAAATTCGAAATAATTATTTTAAAAATGGCAGTACAAAAAATACATTTTATTTACTTCAACTAAATATTTTTATTATTCTTCTAAATTTTAATAAATATATGATTAAAAAATTAATAAAGTGTTCCCATATTGTATAAATTCTCGAAATAAATTTCAAAACACAATATGCATTCACGTCGTTTCGTGAAAGAATATTAAGATACTTACTATTTAAAAAAAGTTATGGTCGTGAAGATGGCAAATAAAAAACAAAATATTTATAGATAATCTTAATTTGTAAATTTTTTAAATCCTTTATTTGTACATGATATCCTTTATTAATTGTTGAAAATTAATTTTTTTTAAAAATATTCGTATTGCACATAGTGTTTAAATAATTTTGGACCAAACCACAAATCCAACAAACTGAACATTATTTAAACATATATAATTATCATTATTATTAATATATTACATTAATAATATTAATAGAATTTGCATTAAACAGAAAATAATTTAAATTTCCCTAAGACTATTAATATTATAAATCCTATTCCACAACATTATAATATGTTATAATATAATTAGATTCAATATGACTACCTAGATTTAAACAATACCTGCTATATATAAGCGTATAGTTAAAATATTTTTAAAATGCATATTTTATTAAATAAATAGATTTTTATTATCTTTATGATAGAATTTTAATTTTATTTATGCTGGTGATATGTAATTTTATATTCTACAATTATGCAAAATTCATTATAATTTAAATAACCAAATTTCTCTGGTTAATAATAATTATTATAAAATTATATTTAACTATCTACTAGAAATTTTTTTTTACAAATTCAATTGATTTAATTAATTTCACTGATGGAATAATAATTTTAGAATTAGAATAAACATAAAAAAAAACCTAGAATAATAATTATTTTAGAATTTAATTAACATAAATTAAAAATATAAAAAAAATGTATTTCCTTACATGCTATGCTATTAAACTTTTTAAATTTAATTTATGTTTGAATTTAATTTATACAAAAAAAAAAAACAAATATAATTTTATTTTTATTTTTAAATAATTTATCGTGTGAAAAAGTTTAAATTTATACGATAACGATATTAAATTCTATCATTTTATGAATTATTGTTCCACATGGAATTATATCGAATTCAGAAATGATAAATCTAATTTTGATCGATATTTCATAAATTTAAACATTTAAAAATAAATTGAGAAAATATATTCAAATTGAAATTTCATATATGTATATGTATGTATGGTATATACTTTAAAAAATAAAGGAGTTTTTTTTTAAAAAAAAAAAAAAAAGTATATATTTTAATAAATATCAAAGTGAAAAGTATCTATAAAATATCAAGGGAAATTATAAAAAATGAGATTGTACTAAAAATAAATTCAATTTATCATTTTACACCATTCCTGTCGGAAATTGTTTCAATTGATGATGTTGGTATTTTATTCATTTATTCATAGTTACCTGGCTGGGATATATGATTAGAAAACTATCTATACATAAATTTTCTTAGTTTTGACTGAATTGAAAATTGTTATTATTTTTTTTTTTTTTTTCGTTATGAAAAAGTTTTTAATAATAAAAATAATTGTATTTAGTATTATAAAGCGAGGAGAGATTAGAAATATCAAAGATATCGATATAATTTTTTTTATCTGCATATCGATTCCTTTCTCAAAAAAAAGTATTAAGTGACATTTTCAAAATTTTCTAAAAAACGAAAAAAACAATATCTATTAAATATTTTTTCTGTATTATTCATATGTCGTCAAAAGTCATTTTTAACAACTTTTCAGGAGACCCTTTTTTAAATAACCGATGATGAACTTAGTATGAATTTTTTATGATTAAAAGTTAATTCATTTGCTTTAGTGGAATAAATATCAGACAAAATGACATAAGTGTTAATGACAAAGAGACAGAAAAGGTTTATGAAAGACTTTGACGAAAAACCAAAATGACTTATATGGTTTTACCTAAACTTCTTAGATTTATAATCATAGATTGATTATTTTTATGCATTTTGTCGCATATAAACATTTATTTTTTAGCACGATTGCGCTTAATTCTAAATTTCCAGCGGTTGTTACAAAATAGTAGCGAATACAATATTGATAGCAAGTAACCTTGTCCTGTAAATTTTTTGTAGTTGGAACAGAACCATGAAAACAGGACCAAAAAGAATGGTATTTCATCGGAACTATTAGTTGTCATTTAATACATATTGAAAATATTGTTTGAAAATATTGTACATTCTTTCCGGAAGCGATTAATATAAGATTTGTTTTTATTTTTCATTTCGAAAACTTACCAAACTTTTAATACACCATACATGATTATTGTCTTTCCGACTTCACTCTTTCCTTACAATTTAAATGATTTTCAAATAAACTAAAGTTAAAAATAACTTATGGTTTCTCATTCTCGAATATGAAAACTTAACTTATAGCTTTAATATCTATTTTATAAATATTAAAAAAATCTAATATCTTTTTAAAAATTGCTATTACATTTAAATATATAATTCCATTAATTTAATATATTTTGAAGAAAATGGAATCGAGAACTTTCTATTTATATAAATTAAATCAATTTATTTTTTGACCACGTCACGTTCTAATAATAATTTTCATAAAATTGTTATTTTTTTTTATCATACAATTGTTTCTGAAGCCTATATTAATTCACTTTAACTGAAATGACAAAAACAATGCTGCAAAATGTAAGGTGTATTTATATATATATTTCTTATTATTAATACACCACAAAAAAAAAAGCCATCTACCTTTTTGAAAAAGGCCACGGCACGTGCTGTAAAATAAAATTTATCAAATTGGACTTTTTGGTAAATCTTAGAATAATATTTTGAAGTAATAATAATAAAATTTGTTTACCATAAATTCAAGGTTAAAAAATATTGTTTTTTAGTAACATGTGCATCATTAAAAAACATTAATATTTCAGATTTTAAAACCCCTTTTATTATTACTGATTCTAAAATAGGTTTTTATTATTGAAATATAAGGTCAGATCCTTTATAAATTAAGTATATTAGTTGAAATATTTAGAGTTTTTTGTATATAATTCAATAATGATTTTGACCAAATTTTTAGACTAATAATAGCCTAGTAGATATGTGATATTTTAGTAGATACTTTAGACTAATAATAGCCTAGTGATATGTAACACATGATGATATGAAATAATTTTAATTTACAAACCGTACAACTAAGTTTTTTTTTATTCGAGGGTGAGAATAAGAAGTTGAAAAGTATAAAATGTTAACAGTGAGACTTTAATGACTTAAAAATATTTACGATTATCATATCAATCAGTCTCAGTTTTCCATAACATTTGCATCTAAAAAATATATTTTAAATACATATTTTTTAACGTGGTGGTTAATTTTTATTATATCCTTAAAATTATATTTTCAATAAAAATTGCATAATATTTCCAATTATGTGTATATAATTTCGTCATGATTGAAAAAATATGTTGATATTCAGATTCAGAGATATGTCTGAGACTAATCTTATGTAAATATAATTATTTGTGTAGATTATTAATATTTTTAACGGAGAGATGTTAAAAAACTATTAATATTCTCCAAAGTGGAGCATAAATTTGCTAAAATAAACTACATATTTTAACCAAATCTATAACCGGCCTTAAAATTTCTACTAATATTCTAATGCTGGAATTCATAAATGTTAATTAGCTGTGAGATTGTCTTAAGTATTTCATTTGAATTCATAAACAATTCTTAACGAAATATGTAAGACAATCTAAAGTGTAGATCTGGAATCTTATCGGAATATAGAATATTTCTGTTTTAGTGTTGACGCCTAAAAAAATAGAACTAAATAGAACATTTGAAAAAAATCTGTTTATCAATTTCAAAATAAAAACTTTTCTCACCTAAGTCTCCGATTAAATAAAAGTTAATTGTCGTTTATGATTTCTCGCATAAAACTATAAATTTTTAATATTTATCTTCAACATAAAAAAAGTTATGTAATTAAATATTATTTAAATTATATTAATTTTAAATTTTCATAATTTATTATTTCTATGTCAACAATAATTTTCATCCTTGGAAAATTAATTTGCGTGTATAATTTTCAGTAATTTGTATATTTTATATTTAAAAAAAAAATTTATTTTAATTCTATTTTGGTATTCGTACTATAATTTTTGGTTAAACATTGACGGTGTATATACAAAACAGCATATTTATTTTATTTACTACACAGAACACAGAATAGTAAATAAAAAAAAACAGCTATTGTAATCTTCAAGCATCTGCATTCATTCTAATATGTTGTACCATTTTACTAAAAAACTCTTATTGTATTTGTTATTTTTGTAAAATAGTTCAAATGAGAAATACAATTTTATATGATTTATATAAAATATACAAACATTTTAACATATGCTTGAACATGAATAGTATATTTGAAATTTATGTTTAGAAAACTAAAATGTCATGGACAAATATATACAGAAATTTTTTTTAGTTTTCGGTGTAAATTTATGTACAAGAAAAAATATGTTATTTCGAATAAAAAATCTGTAGAAAGTTTTGAAGGAAATCTATAGTCTCTATCAAATATGTAAACTTAAAATTTATCGAAGTCTTATTGGAAAAATATATAGCCTCATATTTTATACGTATTTCATAATATTTGGAGACTTGATAAAATTAATTTAATTGGTTTCATATCAATGTTAATTTCTATGAATTTTGATGATAAAGTACGAACAAAAATATTTCAAATATTTTTGTCGATGAACATTAAAATTGTAAATAGTTTATAAATTAGTTTTTAATAACAATCAGCAATAGTTCATTTAACATTTAACCAGAATTAGAATATCGACAGTCTATATCAGAGTATCAAATTTTAATTCAATATCCAAATTTTGGATATTGAATTAATTCAATATCCAAAATTTTTGTCTGTATCAAAATTTTTTTCGTAATTAATTCCAAATTCTAAATTAAAACTAATATCACTATTTGCCTTTGACATTTTGTTCTATACTATTTTCTTATATATTAGCATTTGAAATTATACAAAACAGATATATTTTTTTAAAAATTTTATTACACACTATACGAACTATACATGAAAAAAAATTACAGAGCATATTAAAAACAGGTTAAAAGTTCATCTTTAACTTTAAAATTTATATTTCTTAAGTCCATTAATCCATGTTCAAAAATACAAATCGTTTTTTCAGTACGTATATAAATATATCGAATCTAAAAAAAAAATTTATAAATAAATGAATTCAATTAAAAAAATGTTTAGCTTAAAAAAGTTTTATTACAACTCAGATTTTATTATCCAGCACATAAAAACATATGAATAAATTTCATTTTATAAATGAAATAAAATATTATTGTTGTCCTGATAATTATCATATAAATTTAAAATATAAATGCATAACTTTTTGTTGAAATGGACAACATTAAAAACATAATAGATTATTCTACTAAAAATATTGTAAGTAAGATAGTTTTTTAACAAAGTTTTTTTGTTTTATAACCACAAAAATTCTTAGAAGTTACGAAATAATTTGAAAATAAGTTAAAGAATAAAATAAAATTAAAATTTTACTATAATATACAAATAATAGAAACTTGTTAAAATATAGAAAACTGAAGATTTTTTAATATAGAAGTTACCTTTATTGCTTCTAGTAACATATTTAGATAATGGTATACGAAAAGTCATTCAAAAGTGTTGAGTTGCACTTATATTTTTCTTTATTTTTTTTTTTGAGAAGTTTTTGGAAAACTTTTATGTTTCTCTATTCAATTTCTTTTAGTTGTATAGTTGTATAAATTATATATTTGTTTGTAAATTTAGTTTTATGAGTTTTATCATTCGTTAAGGACACTTTTTTTTTTTACAAAAGTTTTTAGAGTATATATGTATATATAAAACACAAATAAACTAAATCAAATTAAGTTTTATTTATGTACATATATTATGATGTTTGTACATTTCATATACATATATATATTTGCAAATTTTATGAGTTATCCTTAATTATAAATTGAGAAATATATAACTAAAATTTATTTCATTTAAATTATAAATTTTAGACTAAAATAGTAAAAGATATTTTATTTTCTTGAATAATATTTATAAGAAAGTTTTTGAATTTTTTGAGCATTTTACTGATAACATTTTGTGGACTTGATTAATATTTTAGAAAGTTCGAAGTTGTATTATTAATTAGTATGTAGGAGACAGTAACCATTTCACAAAACGGAGTATTACTCGTATTTGGAAACTAAATTATAATTGACATCTATTTTGGACTATCATAATTGACATATATTTTGGACTATCCAAAGGCTCTTTAGTTTTTACATTAAAATTAAATAAAAATTTAACTACCGACTTTTATAAATATATATGTATAGGGTATTAGTACGAAATTTTACTTTTTCAAAATTTTTGCAGTAAGTCCCTAATTAGGCTCATAGATTAATGTTTTTACTTTGAAGTTGATAGATTTATCTATCGGTCTGTGGATATGTAGAAAGCCAATTTGGTATAGCTGATTGTTAACGCACCAAACTTTATATGTATATAAAATTATATATTATTTTTATACATAAAATCGGAATACTGGAAAGTGGTATAATTTAGGTAACTATCCCCTATTTTTACGAATATACATAAAAAATTTAAATAGAATATTGTTGTTGAATTAAACTTCCAAATTATTTAAAATAGACTTATTGAAAATAAGTGTATTTTAAATATGTTGGAAGGGGCCAAATAATCACAGACGCTGTAAACACTAAATAGAAGAAAGTCAAATTGTTTAATATACTGATGCATTCACTATTTTGATTTACCTAAGGCTAGGTTTAATTATGCGCTGATAATAATTTACAAGTTAAATGGATGATTTTCAAATTATAAATTTTAAAAATTATTATTAATAATTTCTTATATTATCCAAATTTATTAAAAATTGTGTACAAAATTCGACAACATTCTTCTTTCTATAGATTCCTACTTGATACTTTGGTATCCTTGATGGTATATGATACTAAAATGTTCATAATTTAAAATAAGGGATAAGGTAAAAAAAAGTAATTTTATGCAAAAATTTATATTTTCGTTATTTAATTATAATTTTAAAATCATTTCATTTTGATTAACTACAATGTTAAAAAGCAAAATTTATTTCAAAAATATTTTAATTATCATAAATATTTGTGGTAAATTAATATGGTTACCTTTACCTATAACATTAATATATCAATTAAATTCATCTATAACCTTTTGATCTTTTTAGTTATAATTATATTAATAAACAAAATATCAAATAAATAGGTAAACATCATATCATTTCAATTTAATTATCTTTTATCATATATTTATATCTAAAATTCTGCAATTATATACATAATATTTTTAATGATCTATTTTCTATTTGAATAATTTTGTAAATTGACCGAATAGAGATTTTAGTTAATTAGAAAATTTATATCGTTTATTTGGATTTGATTTTATAAATTGTATATTAGTTCATGATAATTATTTTAAATTATAATTTTTTCCTATTAGTATAATTATTAGCAAGTGGATGTATTAATTTATTGAATTATGGTCCAATTACAGAAAAAGTTTTAAGGATATAGTCTATTAAAAAAAAATATTGAAATTATCAAGACTGTGGTGAAGCTAACTTGAAAATATGGAAATTTCAACAGCGATTTAATTAAATTTCAGCCTATTTCATAAACATGTAGTAAAATCTTATAACTCTTTTACTATATTTCTGTCAAAATAAGCTTTCAATACTGAAATTTAAATATGACAATTTATTGGAATTTTCCTTTATAGTGATATAAATGAAAATTCTATATTTTAAAAATTCCATATTATCTGAATAAATTTTTTATTGAGTAATCAGACTATGTTCATATTCTATTATGAATTGTCTAGCTGTTTCACTGCATGTATTTTTAATATTTACATATTTTTTGCCTGTTTTAGAAACAAAATAAACGTATGTAAATGTTTTTTGTCTACGTGCCTATATTTTTACATAAAATACTACAAGTTTATATGTTAAACATCATTTCTTTGTATACTGTATTGACAATTTTATATTCCTATATTGATTAAATTAAATTGGGCAAATTAAATTGATAGTTAGCATTAGATTTATTTACAAATTTTTATCTTGCACTTTAAAATATAATTTAATATGGTAAATGCTTACCAAACATTATTCCATCTTACTACTAATTAATCTCCACCTCTAAATAACAGACGTATGAAGAGTGGGTGTGTAAAGTTAGCCACTATTTTCCAAAGATAACAATTTTATAAATTCCTAAGCGACATTAAAAAAAAATTCATAAAAACTTTAATAAATTACATAAATTTTAGCAATAACAAAAAAAGCTTTATTTTATTTTTTTAAATGAAAATAAATATCTTAAATAATTCAACATTTTCCTCTAACTAAATGATTTAATGAATGTAATAAACATTTTCTTACAAAAACCATTTGAAAATGGTGAAATTTATCATTGAAAATTATATATATAATACCAAGAAAATAATATTAATTTAATTATCACTGAATTTAATTTGATAAATTGAAAAACAACTATTGTTTTGGATCTTCAAAAAATTAAATATGATTCTGTGAAAATGAAAGAAAATACATAAATCGAAATTTTTATAATAATTGTCTGTATTTTTCAACTCTTTACATTTTGGTAAATAAATCAATTTATATTTGTGGGTGAAATAAGTAAATTGAAGAAATTCTTGTATTTAAAACCACAAAAACTATTGAAAAATTTATTGTTAAAATAAAAAAAAATATTGGTAATTAAAATGAAGAGAAAAATAAATCAATTTAATAATCCTTTTTCGTATAATTTGAAACTTGAAATATAAATTTAACAACAATTAAATTTAAAGCTTTAATTACATTTTATGTACAAAACATTTAAAGGATCTTTCGAATTTATAATAATATAATTAATTATAATTATTTTTTTCATAAATTTATTGAACAGTTTTTGACATTTTTTTTTTTTGTTAGCATAAATCTGAAAATTCAAAATTTATTAAATTAACGTACATGAAAAATTTTCAATGGAAACTATTTTTGTTGACAACAGATAATCAAATTTTAAAATTTTAATTCTTTGTGGGCAGGAATATAATTAAATTTATAAATTTTGTTGGCTATGCTGTAATTTTGTTATAGGGATGAGTTAGCTAAATCGTACCACTAATTCGTATTTCAGTATTTTTGGGTAAAAATTCTAAATAAAATATTTATATTTTTGTAATAAATTTAAAACAGATGTACATTGAGATTTATTAGAAGTACACAAATTTTATTTATTTCAGTTAAAAGTGCTTTTTTAAAGAAACTTTTACTGAAAATCAATAATAAAACTGAAGGCAAATATTCTAATTTTTGAAGGTATATAAAATCAAATATTTTATTTGCAGCGTATACAGGAAAAGCAAACTTTCTTCCAGCATTTACAAATTTATTTGCACCAGAAACTTTTATGTAGCGAAAACAAATTAACTTGCAATTAATGCAATTAATTTTCATTTATTTCATTTGCAGCAACAGCAGTTTTCTTAGTATTTCCTACTAATAAAAATTATATTTTACGAAAAGAAAAGAGACAACGGTCTATTTTAGGCAAATAATAGACTTAAAACTTAAGATTTAATAAAATTTTAAAAAAAATTATAGTCTGAGACACGTAAAACTTGAAGTGACAAATGGCAATAACACTAAAGTATAGCAAGCGAACTTTAAATATTGTTATCACTTATACCGTCTGATTTTTCTGGTTAAATAAAAACACTTTTTACTGTAGTCCACATTTTATTTTATTTATAATATACTAAAAAAAACTATATTATTCGCTTAACTAATATTTATTTAATTTACGTGTATTTAATATTTAATTTTAACTTTTTTGGATAATTAATTAACCTTAATATTTATCAAATTTTCTTGCGCGACTGTACTAATCTTTTTTATTTTGAATTTTAAAATTGACCGGATACTTTGACTAACTGATAAGCAATGATAATACAATTTTGATCTTCATTAAATTGCCATTATCGATTAAAATATTTTGTGTGTGTGTGTGTATAGGTAAAGAGCATAGTATTAGATTAATTCTTATATCGTATAATATTTTGAGCGAGCAATTAGAAAATAGAATAGTTAATAAAAAGAAGACTTTAACCAGAACTTCACCTCAATAAATATGAATAATATTAATTTTTTTTCGAATACAACTAATGACACGATTTTAGGGAATGCTAGTATTATTAGGTAACAAAATTTACATTTAATAAGAAAGCAATTACATGAAATTACTATTTGTTTTAGAATAGATTTAAAGACCAAAGTCATTCTATAGGATTTTCATAATAATCAGATTATGGAAAGTAATTAGGTCAAATTTAACTTTAATATTAACAAAACCATAATTTGAAAAGTATATATATATGTATAACTTTGTTGGTTAAACATTTTCAAATCTGAAATATTAACCTATATTTCAGTCATGTAAGATTTATATTAGATTTGTTATACTTAAAAATATCGTTTATTAAATTCTATACAAAAAATATTAATAATAAATTTGATAAACCTGATATATTTCTGTAAAACATTTGATTTCTTATGTATAATAATCCTCGAAAAGATAATAGCCTAATAAGGAAAAACATTATTGAAAAAAAAAAATACAATCTTGAATATTTATGAAAATTTTTATTCGTAAATATAGCTATAATATTATTATGATTATATCATTTATTCTAAATTGTTAACTATTATAAAACATAATTTGTTTCATTATTTTGAATTATACAATTTTTATATTTTCTTTCAGATTTCGTAAAGAAATTGAATAAATTTTTGTTATTTTTTTGGTATTCAAGGACATAAAAATATTAAAAAGATTCTTTAATTTTTGATTCATTTCATTATTTTTTATATAATATATATTTTGTGAAATATTAAGAAATATAAATGATGATAATTTTTTTAAAATTTTAAATTCGCGGAAAAGGAAATAGAAAAAAATAACAATTTATTAATATTTTTAAGGCTATTACAGAAATCTTTTTGAAATAAATATTATTGTTTATAATGAATTTTAATAAGGACTACGTTGGTTTTATTATGATTATTTAGGCCTATAATTGGAAGTTAATAATTTAATTTGTAAAACAATTATAAAGAATATATTTTTAATAATAATAATGCTTTTTAATAATCTAGACAAAATAGTTTATATTCAGTTTTCAGTTTATAAAGCTTAATTAAAAATATATTTACAACATTTTTTTATAATTTATTTATATTAAACTTTTAAATTTTATAATAATTATTTCCAACATTATTTATCCCTTACATAACTTATTAAGTTATGCTATTATTTTGAAATAACTAAAATTCAATAATACATTTGTACACAAAGTCTACTTCTACTGAGCCTATACTTCAACATACTACAAAATTTATTCTGTAAATTATAAAATACTCTTCTATAGACCAAAAGTTTTTTTTCCGAAGTTGTACTTAACTGACCCTATTAAACTCAAAAACATTATACAGCATAATTTTCTAATGTGTCATTCATAAACTTTTATAAAAAAAAAAAATACATTTAATAAAACCATTAATTTTATATAAACGTTTTCTATCCTATTAATTTAAAATTTTATTACTTTTCTCAAAAATTTTCAAAATAAAATATATTTTCAAGATAAAAATCTTTTATAAAAAAAATATATAATATTTAACTTTGAAAAAAAAAATCATAATTTGCTTATATACATATTTAAATGTGGAAAATATGAAAATCTTCTTCATAAACTTCTACTCTTAATATATCAGTAATAATTTCAACATTACTAAGTATGATTTTATAAGTCCTTTTTATATACCATTAAATTATATGAACAAAAATTTTTTATTTGTAATATTCATCTTAAATAGAAAATTGTACCTAAAACTTGAATTTTGAGGTCATTGTGTATAAAGTACTTATGTAAAAATCCAATTTTAAATTATCAAGTACAATACATATTATTATTGTTTATACGTACATACATACGTATAATATAAAATGTTATTAACAAAAAGTAAATTATTGTTTTAAACTTAAAACAGTACTTGAAAAATAAAACATGATTTAGGAATAAAATATAGTATAGAAAAATAAATAACCTAAACCAAAACGAACAAACAACCCTTAAAGGAATTTTTTTTTAGAAATTCATAGAATTTTCATAATCCATAAATAATATCTTTTTGTTTGTAAAATTAAATAGTCTTTAGTTGTTGCTTGTGACATTTAATTGTAGCTAGACTTTTACCTAAATGAGTGCTATAAGAGGTTATTTGCCAAACAATAAGAGATTCTTAATTACTATTTAATTTAGGAAATATGTTCTGATGTACAATTTTTATATTTTAGTAATTCATAATGTAATGATAAATTATATAACGCATTTGAAATTGGAAATTTCAAGTTTTATTAATAAATAAATTTAAGATGTTATCTTGGTAAGTTATTAGATTTCTATTAAAATACATAAGATATTTAGTTTTTTCAAATAATTCAAGTATGTTATATAATTATTTAGTGAATTTCTATTTAGTTTGTTTTAAGCTAAGCTGGTTTAAAGTTTACCTGATGAATTGTAAATTAAAGTTTAGCTGATGAATTGTAAACTTATTTTATTTGATAGAAAATATACAGAATATTTGTTATTAAAGTTAGTCAGTACCTAAAAGGTTTATAAATATTGTAGTTTTTGAGTTTTTTTTTTTGACTTAACATTTTCCTTTTACAAATTTTTGATAGATTTTTAAAAAAATTTGTGGTGCTAATAAAAATATTTTAAAAAAACTCAAAAACATAAATTTTTCATTGTAAACCAGAAAGAATTAAAAGAAACCATTAGTAATTTTTTATCTAGAACTAGCTGGCAAAGCATTGCAGAAATTCAGAAAATAAATTTTCTTTTTGTAAAATCATTCAAAATAGCTCAATCTCACTATGACTATTATTATTTTAATTAATATCTTTATTTACTAATTAATTTTTCATCGGTCGACTATTCAGTATAAATTCCACGAATACTTGTCTACTTTTTGCAATATATTTAGTCTGTATTCTGCCTGAATTCTTTTTCGTGCCCTTATTGCATATTTTGCAGCGCTCTAAAAATAAATATATGGAAAAAATTAGTAAATAATTAACAGCAAATTAAAATTAAAATCCAAAATAACACTAAATGTACCAAATAATCCATTCGTATTTCCAAATTTAATGACACATTTAAAACAACATATAGGCAAAGTCGTAAAACAATTCTCTAATCTAAATTGTTAAATAGTAACATATTTATAACAATTAAAATACTTAAATGTATTTATATGTTTTAGTAACTAAATAGAATGTTACTTACAGTAATTTAAGCTTTTTAATATACCCAAAAGGCCAATTAATATCACAAGAATTACGCCAATAGTTTTATAAATATTTTAAAAAATATATTTAATAATAATAAAATTTTGCTAACAGGCAGAAAAATTTATATTAAAATTTAAAATATTTAAATATTTTCATAAAATATTTTTAAGATAAAAGTAATTTTTGTTTTTTTAATTTTATTATAGATAAAAAGAAATTCTTTAAATTGTATTAAAGTTTATTAAATAGCCTTGAAAATTACTCATTTCATCTAAATAATCCTATATAAGCTTTTCTTAAAATACTGAAAAATTGATATTTATATTTCCATTGGAAATTTCAATTTAAAAAGCAATTAAATCAAATCTCACTTATATTATAGGCAAAGTCGTAAAACAATTTTTATTTCTTGTGAAAAGTTATTTAAAAAACTGTAAAAATATTTGATAAATGATCAGGAAAATTGATGTTCTTTAAAAAAAAAAAAATAAAAAACACTAAAAACAATGAATAAAAAAAGTCAATAAAAAAGTTTATTTAACTTTGTGCAAAAACATTTACATATATATACAAATATTTAAAAAGAAGTGAGCCCTAAAGGGACCGCTACAGACAATTTATTGATAGTCCTTTTCAATATTAAATTGAATATCAGAAAAATATGTGATAATTTTCACATTGGTTTTATGTTGTTAACATATTCTATATAGCTGTGAATATTTGATTATATCTGCTCTGGTAAAAAATGATGGATGAACAGAGTTTTAGTTTAATATATTCTAGTATCAATTCAATATTTCATTTTTCTTTTTTTGGTGGAAATTATTGAAGATTTAAGTGAATTTTACAAATTTGTATTACAAGTTCAAATGAAATTTAAATTAATATTTTAGTAATAAATTTAAATTTAAATTAAATATTTCCTTGGACCTATATATATACGTAAATTTTATATTAACAAAAATAATTTCCATTTAAAGGATATGACCGGTGCAACGGTGTACTAATATATTTCGATTCAATAGCAATTGATAAGGTGTTACGAAATAAGAAGCTTAAATTAATTTCGATTATAGTTTATATATTAATTTTAATTCCAAAAAAACTACATCAGTACACAATTAGTACAATAAGGAAATCAATAATTATTATATATGTAAATGTATTATAATTTATTTGACAATTCCTTAATATTTTGAAATTCTATATACGAATCAAGCTCTTTGTATAACTACAATTAAAATAAATTCAATATATTTTCTACTTATTAAAATTTTAATAAATACAATTCCCGATACATTTAATCGGATCTGAATCCTCAATACACTTTTTATATAGATATTATAGTATATTTAAAAGTAGTATGTACTTGTTTTACAATATTATTTATTAAATTCATTCATTTGGAATTTATCATGCTGTTTAAATGTATTTTAATTAAGTTCTTATACAAAGGCTTATTAAATTGTTTTCATTTTATTCAAAATATATCCTTGTTGTACATTCCGAAAAAAAACCATTTTTTTTTTATATAATTTCCAATAAATTTATATAATTTTCATTATTTTTGTTGAAATACAATAATATATAAAATATTTTATTTGAATAATTAATTTTTATTGAAGCAGATATATAGTTATTTTTTTGTTAAGATAATAATGAGTTTGTTGAAAATACATTAAATATGTTAAAATTTTACATAAATTTTACAATTGAAATTGTTTTTTTTGTCGATATTTTTAATGTAACTTATTTATCCTTATTTTATGCTATCCATTTTACGACTGGAGTCACAAAATTTATTAAACACTCGTTCATAACAATTAATGTACGTTAAATTGATGAATGGTAGGTAAACTGAATTTCATAATTCAGTGAAAAATTTTGACATCTTTTCACTAAATTCATATCCGGCAGATATAAATTTTTCACTTAATCCCTTTTATCTTTCTTCTATTTTGCTTTTAATTTTTACATTTTAATGATTCTAGAAATTCTAATTTTCATATCGTTTTAGTAACTTGTTAAACTAATAGTTCAACTATATTTATGTTTGTTTATTTTACAAAACTAATATACACACATAGTATTAAGCTCTAAATATTTACCCATCTATTAGTTCCTATTTAAAATGAATAAAAATTTTAGTTAGTATTCCACAACACCAATTATTTTGACCATCAACCACAATGGTACAGTACTATTTATATATATATATTGTACTATATAATATTTTTTTGAAAATTAAGGAAAATATTTACATACATAAATTTGAACAACAACAAAAAAAAAACATTAAAACAAATAAATTTTGATGCTAACAAGAAATATGGATAATAACACAAAAATTTCAGATGAATATAAAATAAGTGAATTTTCGATTGGCTATAAAAACAGAAAACTATCAACAACAACAAAAAAAAAACAATACACACTCCTCTATAATTATATATGTACTGAAAATATTTATGTAAAAAGGCTCTGAGGATAAAACATAATAATTGGAAATGGGAATACTGCAAAATTGGTTTATAATTGTTTTGTGAATTCCATGAATTGGAAAAAACCACATTAAACAAGAGAAAAAGCTATATTGATAAATTAAAATATTTTTTGTATATACAGAAATATTTATAAAGATATATTAAATATATTTTCCTTTAATTAATTTCATTTAAATTTAAACTAAAATTTAGAGAAAATTAAATTAATTTCTATTATATATATAGTCTAGTAATTAAATTTACTTGAAAATTTCAATTACTATTTATTAAATTTGAATATACATACATATGTATATGATTTCGAAAATAAGTGATTGGAATTTTTCAACTAATTATACATAAGAACTAAATTACTAATAAATTCCTTTTGGTATTCCAAATTCTTAAAAGCATTAACATACAAATTACATTTAGAAAATTTGAAATATCATTTTTCATCACATGAATATTTGAAATTTTACTAATCAATCACATCAATAAATAAGCAGGATATCATTTAAACCATTTTTTTTTGGTTTAAAACATAAGCAAATTTTAGTGAATTCTATTAATTTAGTGTCCAAATAAGACATTTCCATGAATTTTAAAATTATAGATTCCCATGCTCTACTGAAAATCACATGAACTTCAACGTAGTATGTAACTTCACCGTTGTACGTAAGCTAAAATTAAAAAAGGATTTCTTACGAATACCAAAAAAACATTTCAAATATAAGTGGTGTGTTTATCCTATTTATTTACAATTAAGCAGCTGTGTATCCCTTTATCCTAATATGTTGCAATTATATGACACATTTCAGATTTACGACTTGTGCAACTACACTAGCGATATATACTAACTGGATACGCTAGATACGTTTTTGCAATATCAATTAAGTCAAGTGATAAACTTGCAATAAACATAGTTATGCTGATTTTTTTTCCAATTAGATAAAGGTAAAAAAAAATTTTACGATGTCTTTTAGTGAAAAAAAATAGTTGATCTTTTATTCTTGACAAAATAAGCTATCAACAGCAAAAGGTCATAAAACACTCTTTTACAATCATAAAACTCTGTCTTTAAATAGCAATTAAATCAATTTAAAATATTTTGAAATCATTCAAATAGTATTTTTTTCAAAAATAGTATATTTTTTAGTAATTTCAATGTGAGTAAAAAGAGGGTTCCAAAATTTAACAAAAATTTACAATTTCTAATGATTTTTTTAATAATATTAAAAAAAGTTTAAACATTAAAAGTTTTTAATAAATTAATGACATGAAAAATATACATTTTAACCTTAAAATGAATGATTTTTTTATTACCTAAGTTTATTTCAGGTACAAGTGCAGTAATCTATTAAGTACAACATAGAGCAATTTTTTTAAAATTCTATTATGACTTTTTGTCAAATTTCTTATGCATAATAACAATTATAAAATTTTTTTTGATAATAAAGCTACAAAATTTCAAAACTTTTACTAATTTTGAGTTTTTATAGTCTCCTTCCGGCAGAGAAATTTTTACAAATTCCAGTAGTCGAGCTTTCATGGTACATCGTTTATTCTAAACTAAAAGTAGGTCGAATATGGACAACAATAAGGTTATTAGATTCACCCATATAAAATTGAAAAAAAAAAACTTGGTTTGTAACACTGATCTATACAAACAATATATTGGATTTAAAAACGGTTAAGTTTATCTTTCGGAGCATAAAATATTATTTTCGATAATCAAGTACACAAATATCTCCATTATTGAAAGAATTGAAGTAATTACAAGTGAATTAACTTCGGAAACATTGCAAAAAAAATGCTAATAAAATGCTAATCGAAACAATTTATCAATTTGAAATAATAATTGACATATAACCTTTTTTGTTACAATATTTCCTAGAAGTGATCAATTTGAATAGAATTTAGTTAACTTTTTACTACCATGACTTTTATTATTAGTTTAAAAATCATTCTTCCATTTGGAAAAATAAAAAACATTTATTTTCCACAAAAATCAAAACTTTCACAAAAAAAAATTGTTTTTTTTTTTATTTATTTTAGAAGTTCAGTATTTTCCATTGTCAATTTGAAGCATAACAAACATTGCATAAATAATTTATGGAAATACAAAACCAAAATATCGAAAATTTTCCGAAGAAAAAGTGTTAGAAAAAAGTTTTCTAGAATATTTGTAATTTTTTAAACTTTTTGGGATAAACTTTTTAAAGATTTATAAAAACTTAAATCAGATTTTCTCAAATGTTGAGATGTCACATACTCTCCCATCCCACGGCATTAAATCACTTCATCTAGGAAAAGGAATTATAATTATAATAAATAATAATTATGTTATTTATTTATTGCGTCAAATCATAACTACTTATTTACCTCTCTGATTACCAGTTGAAATTATATGGGCTGTTGAGTCTATTACAACTAAATATTTAATTAAGCATCACTTAATGTTATAACTTTTTAGAAAATACTACAAAGTTAATAATGATATTCAATTAAATACATTTTAAAACTAAACTTTTCATAAATTTATGTTACAATTTTAATTAAATTAATTTTTTGTTGTTATTCTATTTTTAACTTTAAGAATATTTTGTAATCTGTTTTATATAAAAAAAAAACTAAAAATCAAGTGTTATAATAATACAAAAATCAATCATTTTTCTGAAATATTTAAGACTGAAAGGATGTCAGGCATAAAAGATAAAACAAAGATGAAAAATTACTTTTAGCCTTAGATTTATTGAGCTTTTCCTACCAAACGCTCTGATAACAAAAAAAAAAAAAAACGAAATATTTAAACTGAAAATGATTAATGTTTGCAGGTGCTGAGAGAAAAAAATAAAATAAAAAATCCTTTTTTTTCCTTCTAAGGATATTTATAAAAATCAATACTAAAACTGTTTATAGCTAAAAAAATAAAAAAAATTGTAAATATGTACTGTTAAAATAAATATATTTTTAATATTAGGCAAGCTGATACTATTTTGAAGAATCAATAAATCTTCATTTAATCTTTAATTTTTGAATTTCAATATGAAGAGATATACAAATTTTGAACCATCTTGAATCATATTATTTTAATGAGTATGTAATTAATTATAGAGGATGATAGAACTAATTTGATACAGAAAATGGATGAAATTTAATTGTAATTCTGATAATAAATGAGTACCAGTAAAAAAATTACTATAAAATGTAATTTATGATTGGGACAAAATGCTAATTCTTGAAGTCATTTTCTAGCAAGTCATTAATAAGACTAATAAAGCTTGTTGCAATTAAATTAAAATTTCTGCACTATCAAAAAATTAATTTTTCAGAATAGATATAAATTTAGTAGGTCGAAATTGCAATACAATGATAGGATACCCTCTCTTCACCAGATACAGCGCCATGGAAAAAAAGAATTTACTACAAATAGGATAGTAATATATTTGTAGGTCAGCTTCATTCAAATTATTGAATTTCCTCTTCTGTAATATAATATTTCATAATTATAAAAAATCATTTGGTACTTTAATAAATTAATAAAACTGTTAACGAACCAATTTGGCTTGGAAATCCTGGTATCACATTCCTCTTAGAGGATGTGTGAAAAAATAATAAAATAAAATTTTGAATAAACTCTAAATTAAGACTAGACTTTTTCTCCTATAAAAAAACTTTCTATATTTTCTTTTTGAATATTTACAATTTTTGCGAAATTAATTCACCTGTAAAAACGCCAATGTATTCAATAATGGACATATTTGTGTGGCTATTTTATTATTATCTTAGATAATGTTTTTTCAATATATTTACTACACAAAAGGATAAACTTAAGCAGTTTGCAAATCCATGACTACAAACCATATATACCAACATATAGTTTCAATAGACTTCTAACAAAAAGCAAAAAAAATACTCGATGTTTTTATCTCACCCAAAGATTATTCTATAAAATTTTGCACCCAAAATCCAATTTTTCTAATACAACCAAACATACATGATTATAAAAAAAATATCCTGCTTAAAGATGATAATGCTACACTTAAACAAAAAAAAATATAATACTTTTCAAAGCGTTACATGTATATACGTAATACGTAAATCCTGAAAATCTTATTCCATATATAAACTTACTAGTATTTTTATCTAAAATTTTAAAACTTTAAAGTTTAACTTTAAAAAAGAAACTATTAAATCTATTAAAGCTTTTCTACTTATTTGTAGAAATCTTCACTTCGGTATATTCTTATTTTTTTTTTGTTGTGCACTTTTATATATTATGTTATTCCGTATATCCTTATAAATCCTCTGATACTGTATCTATGGTCATATTTGTTATTTTAGTATTATCAATATTTTTTCAACATATTTTTTTTTTTTTGGTATGTGTGGGAAAATTGTTTGTCTACAAAATAAACTTTTTCATTATTGATTCATTTATATACAAGTTTGTTATAAACATTCTATAGTTTAGAATTGTGTTTTTTTTTAGTTGTAAAATATGCAATATATTTAAGTAAAAAAAAAAACTTTTTCGTATCCTGCCAATTTTTAAAGCGAATTGAAATTTTTTTACGAATTGACTTTATATACATATGTTTCGATAGATCAAGAGTTATATGAAAAATTCTCGAAAAATTGTTAAAATATTTGATGGAAAATAGTTTAAATTGATTTCGAATATTTAACAAAATATTTCGATTTTGTAAGACTTGAAACTTAAACTTCGTTTATTATTGAATTTTAATTTTAAAATTAAACTTGACATTTTTCACTAATAATTTCATATAATTTAATTATTATTGATTATTTCAGTGATTTACTGATTTTTGAATGTTATTTCTTGTTTTTTTTTTAATATCTAGGCTCGTTATGAGGATAAATATTGCCAAAGAGAACAAAATGAATCGTAATATTTTCGTATTTCCGCTCAAAACAACTAATTTTTTATATTATTCTACCTCCTAGATTTGCCATATTCGAAAAACTTTTAGTTTTCTTTTAGTTTTCGACAATTTAGTTTTCGACATAGTATTATGTATGAGTCGTATCGCACATTATCCACTCCAAGCGATTTCAAAGTTATATTTTTATCAAATATATTTGCATAAGGAAACTATTTAATTTTAAAAGATATTTTTAATTTCACTATCTATTTTTTTTGCAGAAGATGAATAACGTGCGTTTAGTAAATGCTTTATATATTGATGCATATTAGGTTTGGTTAGGATGGAAAAGGGTTATGAAGTAACCGACAGTTTCTCCATAACTAGAGAGATTTTTTTGCATCAATTATAGAGTCTTCATTCATTTCGCATTATATAATTTCTTATAAAACAAAATATCTGATATTCTATAAAGATTATAATCTTCTGTATCAGGAGTTTAATCCTCGGTGTCGATGTACCTTGTATTATTCTAAAATATCATTACGCTAGTATTTTTACCTAGATCATACCAAGCTGTCACATTTATTGTAATTTATTAAATTTAATTTTTAATTTTTAAACATAAATTTAACACATACACGGACGCATGAAAAATATGATGATACCCACTGGGGTAACCTACAATAACTCAACTGTTTGAAGGCTTAGAGAAAATTTATAAATACAGTATTTTTTAAAATATAAAAAGATAAATAATGCATACTTGAAAAAAACTATATTTTGTCGGGTTTACCCGACATGACCTATTAAATATGTTAAACACTACGTTTGGGTCATGTCGGCTATATAAGCTTTGCGGTAATAGCCGAAATGACCGGTGCCATAATATTTGCATATAACTAGGTCAACGAGACTATCGCCACTATGTAAGATTGTTATGAAAAATTATTATAATTCATTTACACGAATAATTAAAAGAAAAATAATTATAGAAATCACAAAAAAGTATGCCTTGTATGAATCAATTTCGCTATTTTCATCATCAAACATTTTTTTTTATAATTTCCAGCTTACGTTGATGAGGATCTATTCTGCGATAATAAATATTTCGATTTGTCGGTTATAACCGACATGACCTAAAATTATTCTAAAAATTGTCGGTTATAGCCGACATTACCGCGATTGTGTTAAAATTCGATATTTTCAAAGATGCGTATCATAGAAATAACAAAATAATATATATCTATACTTTGTATTATCATTTTATAGAACATATTTAAAAAAAAAATCTTATAAATATTTTCTTGAAAACAAATTCTTATTTTTTCTTAATATTTTCTGAATTTTCTATTTTTGAAATATAGATAAGAAAAAAAAAACGAAAATACATATAAATATAAAAATTTAAATATTTAATAATATCCAAGTTTATATGTAAATATATTAATTTTTAGTAAAACAAGAAAATATAAAATAAATTGTCTTTCTGTTGTTTTTTTTTTTTGGTGTAACATGACATCATGTAATAAAAAGAAAATGTTGTTCACGAAATAAAAATTTATCTTTTATACATATTTAGAGATAGAATTATTTAAGTCATGACATGTTGTTTTTTTTGTAAAATATCAAAAACAAAAAAAAAATACTTTGACACTACAAACTGGAGTTTATGTATAACATTTTTACATTAACTACATAATGAATTACGTGGGGCCGTCAGAATCTTATTAAATATTAAATATTTCATATTTTCAAATATATACGTAATATTACAAACAAGAGAAATTTAGTTAAATATTTCATAAAAGTAATTTTTTTTTTGTAAGAATACACTGACTATACGAAAAAAATATTGATAGATTTTCAAAATAAACTTCAAACATATTTTTATGTTGAATATATTTATGAGATTTTTGACAGTATATAGTCAATGAATTTTAACACAAAAAGTCCTTGGAGATTAAATTATATATTTTGAAGTTATATAATCTTGAAATAATTCAAAAAAAGTAGAAGTATATATGTATATATCTAATATTCAAAATATTCTTAACTTAAGCTTATATTTTGATGTTATAAATATTCAAAGAAAAACCACAAAAAAAACAAAAAAAGTTTCTTGGGATTCTTAAATAAAATTTGGTTTTATTTATTTTTTTTAATACTTTATTCAATGTGAATTATTAAAGAGTTGGAAAAATTTAAATATAAAGTGCGTGAAAAGATATTTTCTTTTGGTAAAATTCAATTAACGAAAGTTTATTTAGTTACTCTAATCAAATTTTCAACTTCCTCCTTATTCTTGACGCTACAGACACTGGTGAACCATGGGTTCGCTGTTTTTTTTCTTATTATTTATAGCCAAATATTAAGAAAATTTTCCTTTAACTATGAACACAGAATTTGGCTATAGCGAAGGATGGGAATCTAAGGAAAAGGAAGGAGTTAAATTAAAATACCTTGATTAACAGAGGATGGTTCCCATTCCTCTTAAATTCATTCAGACTAAAATTTCTGGGGAATAAATGACATGGTAGTTGGTTTTACAATTTTGTGGTTCTAGCAATAAACGAACAATAAACGAATTTTGATAGTCAGTCTTTGAACTCTATCAAGATATTGTAGACTGGTTGGCTTTTCAAATAATTTTTCTTTTCAACCACTTGTACGTTAATCTTTAATTCGAGTTTGAAAATTTACCTTTATTACAAATTTAATTTTTCATTTTAAAAATTCATTGATTATTATTCCAACAAACTTTGCAGAATTTAATATTAAAAATTCGTTGTAGTAATATGTATAGGAGTATTTTTTGAATTACAACAATACTTAGCTTGTCGTAACTGGCGGCCGCTTACTGGTAGTGTCCTAAGGTTCAGCAGATCTAAAATTCGTTTCTAGTCCGAGACATTGGTCTAAGTTTACTCAGCTTTATATGAATACCAATTGTAAAATTACAGTAAATGATTGGGAAAAATACTTGAGGTCATCTTCTAACAAAAATTACTCAGGAACAAAAGTCATTAGCTTGTTCCAATTAAAACGTTTCGTCACTATAAAGACGTTTGGAATCCATATAAAATTAGAAAGTCCAAAATGTAATAAAAAAACGAAAGATAACTCTGCACTTGAAACCCTATGGTCTTAGTGAAGTGTACATGGAGGAAAAACATTTTTTTTAAACCTTGATGAAGGAATTGTATAATATTGCGAAATTAAAAATTTTTAACCATAAAAGAAACACGTAATTTCAATATTTTTAAGTTGATTAGTCTAGTCATCCTTTGGGAGTATATACTAAGTCAATTTTTCCTACTTAATATTATTTATTTAGGTATTTTATTCTTTGAAAATTTTTTTATATATATTTACTCGTAAGTTCACTTCCTTTTTAAGCGAGGAAAAGAAAATATGAAAAGGTGAAATAACAAAAAAAAAATGTTGTTCTTCTTGATGTTCTTGTTAAGGTTGATTTGTTTAGGATGAAAAAGCAGTTTCCTTTTTTTATATATATTTATCGAGATAAATGGTTTCTAAGGGACATGGTTTTAATTTTCGAATTTTTTTTTTTATTTATTAAAACACGTAGAATATTGTGTGAATTTATATTTATGTATAGAAAAATTATTATAAAATTATTTGGTACTTAGATATAAATATTAATTTATGTATCTGATGGGAAAGAAAGGATCTTTAAGTTAATTTATTATAAAAGAATTTGCTTTTTTTTTTGTTAATTTTTAATGAAGAATTAATTTATGATTTATAATTTTCTTATTTTTATAAAAGTTTTAATAAAATATTTAATTAATTTTATATTCTAAATTTGTGATACAAAATAAAAATGAATTTAAGAAAAATAATATGATTACTTTGTTTTAATTTCTAGTTAGGCCTAGGACCGATTTGGGGCAACAGCCCCATTAATAATTTCTAACATTCCATTGGGAACCATAATGTTTTTATAGTGAAGAAACTTTAATTGCAAGAAGCTAATGGCTTAATTAGTGAGACATTTGTTGTTAGTAAATAGGACGGTTAGCATTTTTCCTAATCTTAAGTTACATTTTATTGTAATTTTATTGGTACTCATTTAAAGCTGAGTAAACTGAGACCAACATCGGTGTCTCGGACGGGACTTGAACCCAGTACCTAATGAACCACAGCTTTGTACACTACCACTTAAGCCACAGTCGGTCTTCAAAGTACAATGTCATTTCAAAATTTGGCAATAACTGAATAAAAGTGTAAAGATCCAACTCTTTATATTCCATGTTAAATTATATATTTTATGGATACTAATATTGATCGGACGTTTTTCTTAAAGATTCCAATATTTTCCACTTAATGTTATTTACGATTTGTTTAGAAATTTGAATATTTTTAATTTATTTTCCAGACAACTTTTAATATTAAACTTTACTAAAAAAACCGTCAAAAACAAATATTCATCATAAAATTTATATTCCATGTTTACATCAAATTCTTTCATCAAAATTTTGTTTTAAAAATATCATAACGTGTAACGTATTACAACAGAATTTTTTAAACTCAACAAAATCAAGTAAACTTAATTGACTTTAATGCAAAAAAATTAAAATGTCAGATAATATTTTCAACAACAACACATCTAAATAAAAAATATATAATTTACTTAAATTTCTACTCATTTTTCGTTAAATAAAAAAAAAATTAAAGAAAATCACGTTTTCTTATGACTTTCTTTTTCCTCCTGAACAGCTTAATTTAATTTTTTTTTTTGGAATTTGTTTTTTTAATATTAAGCTGTCATCCTTTTTAAAGGATATAATAAAAATGATTTTTTAAGGAAATTCAGTTATTTTTAAAGAAAAATTAAAATGAAAGGAAATGAATGAAAAGTATAACATTAAAGGATATATTTTTCAATTAAGAAAATTGATTATAATTTTGGTTTTTTTTTTCTCGTAAAACAACTAATTGTGAAAAATTACAAAGTTATGGGTTGAGTTTTGGTTGATTAAAAATAATTATTAAGTTACACAATTCTTGACTAGTGGGATGGGATGACCTGATTTCATATCATTCATAATCCTGTTAAAAAATTATAATTTTAAAATTTTTAATACATAATTATTTATGAAATTACAACTAAAATAAATATTAATAATATAAATAATAAATTTCGAATTTGTAAAAGCATTTATACAGAGCTAGTTTATGTGTTGGTTCAACAAAATAAAATACTAAAATTTATGAAAATATTTACTAAAATATTTTTTTACCCACTTACTTAATAAAACATTTGATATTATGTTTTCAAATTATTGTAAAAAATTATTAAATTATTTTAAAAAAAAATTACCAACTTTTTTGATAAACTCAAAATCTGATAGCTTTTAACTTTATGGTTACAATTCTAAAGAAAATTATTATTACATATTTCTAAATTAAGGTTAAAAATGTCAACATTCCACTTTAAAAATCCTAAATTTAAACTTCTTCGTCGAATAAAATTGATAATTTTTATGAAATATCATCTTTTTATATAATTTTTGTAAGGTTAAATATGCAAAGCTTTAAAGTTGAAAAAATAAACTTCAATTTAGAACCGTGTATATTTACTAAGCTATTATAATGTTCTTCACTACAAAAAATGATACATATAGGTTGTAATCTATATTATGTACAAAATTAAAAAGTTTAAACTGCAATCGAATTTTTATGGCTGCTACGTGATTAAAAAATAAAATTACTTATTCTTTATAGCAAATTATTTGCTATAAAGAAATATAAATTTTGATATTATCAAAATAAATAGTAATTTTTTGAAAATATAACTTATTTATTATTTCCTTCTACTTAATACTTTTTATTTCCAAATAAAAATATTTTCCGTTCCCTTATAATATTAAAGTATAATACTAAAAGTACTATGTTAGAGTTTTACGAAAATAATAATAGTATAAGTATTATGTATATGTTTTTGGATAATTTAAAAAATTTGCTTTTACGTAAAACTTTTTTAAGTACAGATAACTTTTTTAAGAATCACATAATTTTTCAACAAGTCTTGTATACTAGTTCTTATTACAAATCCATTTGATGATTATTATAAGCAAACATATTTTTAAATAACCATTCTATAATTTTCTTTTGTACATTTTCCAATGAAAATCAAAAAAAAAACATTAATTTTTTGAAATATTATTTAAATTTATATTAACACTAATTCAATATTGCAAAACAATTTCCCACAACATAAGTAAATAAAAAATCTGTTAAAAATCAATTTTTTTTCTATAAAGCTACTACACTAAAGGATCAAAACCCCCAAAACAATTAATTTAAATTGAGAAAAAACGAAAATTCTCACAAGGATTTATAATTTTCATCGTTCTCCTTGTAACAACCACTCTTCATCATCATTATTATAATCAACACTTTAAAAAAAAAAAAACCACTCAAAAATCAGTTTGGCGTTTGTATTGGCCTATAAAATTTGATTCCTTATTAACCGTACTTTAATCAAAAAAATATTTTCAATTTTTTTTTTTTTTAATTTTGGTTTTACAAAGTTTCGATTTTCATTTCATTTCTCTCTAAGGTAATTTAGATATAATGCGGTATAGTTTTATATAGGTTTTTATAAAATCTAATAAACTTTAGCGCAATATTTCCCAAAAGATGTAATTTTCTTTAAGATAATTTTAATATTATATCCTTCTGTTCAACACGATAAATTGTTTTTCAATATTATTAAAAGAAAATCTTTATATTATTTTTTCTCATTCTAAATAAATTGCAGAGTTTCGTTTAGTCATAATATAATAATAGGGATAATATTTTGATACCAATATTCTGTAATTGAATTTTCAAAATTAATATTGTTGAAAATAATGAATGAAATAAGTAATGTAATAAAAATAGTATTAAGATAAAGATTATGTAAATAATTACAATATTTTTTTTTAGTCATTAGATTCTAAGATGTTAAAAGTAAAAGTAAAAAGGCTTTAAATTTTGTTCTGCCAAAGTTAAATTGTAAATAATCAAGCTGTTTGCACAATAATTTCATAAAATTTCAATAAATTTTCCCATTCAAGCTGACCAGAGTTTTAATATAAAATGTATTGACGACGTATGTAGCATGGAAGGAAGCACTTTATGTATTTTTCCCATATAAATTCGTTAAAGAATGTGTCCCATCAAAACTAGTTGTTCTCTGATTATTGTTCGCCGAAATGTCAATGCCAGTTTACGAAAATTAATTTAATAAATTACAGTGTAAGCAAAAACACATTTAATCTGTCATCTCTTTATTTTGACAATACGTCAAGTAAATGAAAGAGACAACTATATTGAACAATTTTATTCCTTTAGGGAGGTGGCTTCGAATGTTAATTTTCTATGATTGACGACAATACTTGCCATCTCTGATTTTATCCATAAATATAATGGAAAATGTATTAAAAAAACAGATCATTTAATTTTTGTAGTGTATCTAAAAAATTAATATGATATTGAATTCTAATCACGTGGTCGTATCTTTCATTTTAATGAACTAAAAGCACACAAAAAAAAAAGTTTATTAAGAATTTACCAAAAGTTTATTTGTAAATTTTTATAGCCATTAATGGTTTTTTTTTTAGTTTTCTATTTTCTTTTCTTGTGTATTTGATTTTTCCTTTTTTTATGGAGTAAACTATGTTAGAATGTGGAATATAGATTAAAGTTTTATTTATAGGTTTTATGTATTTTAGGTTGGATTTTAAATTTTGTAATTTAATTTAAAATCGATACTATATTATTTTTTAACTCAATTGAATTGATTCGATCAAAAGAATACTGATTTTTATTTGATTTCCTAAAAGGACAAAGTATGACCCATTAAAAATAAGATAAATAATCCTAATTTATTTATTATTTAAGATTGTTAAACAAGTTTCCTATCTATTAACTTATTTATGCAATTTACGGAAACTTAGTCGTTATAAAAATTTAAATTTTTAAATAAATTTAAATTTCATCTATTGAGTGCAATTTTGGTTCTATAAAAAAAATCTATGCTCTGAACTACGGTATAAATATATAAAAGTATGATCTTGTCAGTTTTGTGTTTATTAGAATCTAATATATTTAATATTAGAAACCTGCTGACGAATTATACGTCAATTAATTTCAATTAATTTTTCAATATTAAATTAATTTGTAATCAACATAACTCTGTATTAATTGAAATGTGAAATTAATAGCCAATTGAAATTGTCTAATTTTTAAATTTGTTATAAAGTTTTTACAAAAAATATATAAGTTCAAACTGAAACTGAATTACCATACACCTGACCTAATATAATTGTGCACAATATCATACCATTGTATCCTTATAGTTAATATACCAATACTCTGAACAAATTTCAATTTTTTTATGGAATAATTAAATTTTTTCCTAAAATTTTAAATACTTTCTTTAAATCGCACAGTTCTTCTAATTATTATTCTGCACTTATCGATAATATAAATTATTTAACATATCTTTTTTCATAAACAAAATTTGTGTTAACCCAAAACGAATTTTAAAATAAACTAAAATCTTTTTAGTTTTTTCTTCATTTTACTTATATAATACTATTTATATTTTGATGCAGAATATTATTTCCATAATCCTATAATTAATTTAACAACGAATCTTTCTAAATAATCTCTCTGTACAACCACATATAAAGAATTTTATTTGCTTAAAAATTTCTATAAAAACTATTTTATTCACGAAAATCTTTCTAATAAATTTTTCTTACTCAATAAACAAGAAAACTATTTTTTATGGTTTTTTTTTTTTTTTGGGTTTGTGAAACTACAAACTTGAAAATGTTTGCATTTAACCTAAAAAAAAAATTAAAAAGATTTACTTTTGCTTATGCGGTTGAATACGTTAAATTTTTGATAAATTTTCTTTAATATAATTTTTGGCTTATTTTATAACCACCCCAAAAAAAAAAAAAAAATTTCTACAGAAAAAAAAACGCACACACAAGGAAATTTATACAATTCCATTTTTTTCCTTGAAAAATTTTCATTGGGAAATTTTATCCAAAATTTTTATAAAATAAATATATAAACTTTCAAAATTTAATTTAATTTTGTATTTTTTATCAAAGTTTTTAAGTTATACGACATAATAATAAAAAAAAAAATTTAAGAGTAATTTTGAGTATATAAACTTTAAATTAAATAAGGATATACATAAATTTTCAATTTTCTTTTTTTTTTAGGTGGAGGGGGGGTTTCTGTGGGCAAAGTATTTTTGTATATGCAATGTATATGTTTTTTTTTTTTAAATTTCTACATTTTTTTTTCCTATTTTCCAAATTAAATATCTGAACCACACAAAAAAAAAGAGGAAAAGGATATAATTTGTTAACCATACAAAATACAATTTAATAGAGTATGGTTCTATAGGTGAATAAATTACAAATATACTGGCACTGGGCTGGATAAAGCAACAGGATTTAATGTTAGAAAACAACTGCATTTAGTATAATATATTATCCTTAAAATGTCTTAAGAGATTTTTCTATGCTACAAAAATAAAAATAATTTAGTATAGAAACTAAAGGTGCCGAGAAAACCTACTTCTTTTTTTTTTTTTGTTTTTAAGTTGCAACTTTATAGTACTTCATCATTTTTAATGCAGTTCACAAGGATTGTATCCTTGTGCTCTGTAGAGGTAAAATTTTGAAATTGAAAGTAAATTTAAATCACTTCATACCAAAATAATAGGCTAATAATGACCCCGATAATATTATTCTCTTAGAAATATTTAATGCCAGACTATATAAGTAAAATAATGATTATCGTAAATTATGAATGTAAGATGTCACTCAAGCTAAATGAGTTATAATCATGATATATATATAATAATTGTGATACATTAAAGTGAAATATTACAGTGAAATATTTATTAAATAAATTTCAATGAATGTCAACTGAAGGAAAATATTAATTTAATATATTTGACTAAAAATTTATTGATATCCACAATACATGTAAGTCAATTTGGTTTATAATCTTTTTAAATTCAGATTTATTTTTATTTAAAATTTAAATTTAATTAGAAAATATTTAACGAGTTCCTAAAAACTTAATTTATGCAATCTTATAAAACACTAAATATTTTTGGTGAAATTATTTTCTTGGTCACGTCATTAGTTTAAAAAGCTCTATCATATATTCTCGTAATCGTGATTAATAGTAACTAAAGGTGAAAATTTCTAAAATTAATTTGAATAATATGCGCAACATATTAAACTGTTGAATATTTATAACAAATTTTAATTTAACTATAATATCTAAAATATTTGTATTTAGGAACATAATATATTAACATAAATGCCACAACCATATCACAATTACAAATTCTTTAATAAATACTTGACTTGAATAAAGTTTTAATTAAATATTATATATATTTATGAATATGTTTATGTACCCGAGTATATATGATTGGAAATTACGTACAATAATTTAAAACAATATGTTCGAACTGATTTTCTTATAGTAAAATCCACTAGATGGCTAAAGGGGAATGCTTGTCAGTTTTCAGTAGACTTTAGTGGCGTAAACTTTTCTGTACGGAATATTTTTGCTCTTCGTGGTATTGTGAAAATTATTAAAATTTCGGTAAAAAACTTTGAAAATAAAATTAAAATTATACTAAAAATTAAATATAATCAGTTATCGAGCGAATTCGATAAAAATATGTGCGACAGAATTAATTTTACTAGTCTAAATCCGATTTTCTTTTTCTATAAAAAATTACAAATGGTTTTTTTTTTGTCAGATAAAGTGTTTAAGTTTTCATATAAAAATTTATTTAAGTGTAAGTTTGTAATTCTCCAAAAGCCATATTTGAAATATCCAATGAGAACGTAATAACGTTTACGTACAATAATTTAAAAATATAATTTCAAACTGATTTTCTTATAGTAAAAGGCACTAGATGGCTCTTATTATTTTTCAATGGACTTTAGCGGCGTAAGTTTTTTTGTATCAAAGATTTCTTATTCTTCGTGTTAAAATTCGGTAAAAAATACAGTGAAAATCAAATTAAAATATAATGAGTTATCGTGTGTTATTTATATTATCTATAGTAATAAGTGCGATAGAGCTAAATTTAATGGTCTAAATCCTGATAAAAAAAAAATTACACTATACTACGAATTCGACATCGCAATTTTAAATTAATCGTAAATTATGGAGATTTTAAAGAATTTTTAATATAGTGAAGTGTTTTATCATATTTTTAAAGTGTTTAAGAGTTCATACAAAAATTATAATTTTCTTTGGTTATGTAGCTTTTATTTTTATTGTTGGCTTATCCTTTTTTTTATCGAATTGCAATTGAATAAAAAAAAGTGTGAAGTTATTTAAAATTTATGAGTAGAGTAGAAAATGTAAAATTTGTAAAATATTTAAATTTAATTATTTTGTGTGTGTTTATGTGAAAATTTATGGTCTTTATTAAAAATAATGTTATTATAATAACAAATATTTATATGTGTGTGTATAATAAATCTATAAGTGTGGCTTAGTGATTTTTCATTTACATTTTGAAGATTTACGAGAATGGTTTACGGAGAACATAAAAGGTCAGTGATAATTTTGGTTTTTTTTTTAGTTTTTTGGTTTAAATAAATAAATTTAATTATTAAACATTTTTATATTATGCTATTATTTAACTTATTTCAAAAGTAATTTATTTTCAAAATTAAATTAATTTATTTTTGGAATCCTTAATCACTTTCTCCTATTCTGTTTCACTTATAATCGTTCTTTTTTATCATCTCTTCGGTTGTAACAGTAACTATACAATTTCAAATGACCCGGCGAACTGTTCCTTTACTTATAGGCTATCTTAATAAATTTTTTCAACTATGATTTCTAGAACAAAACTTTAACAATAAAATATCTGAAATTATGAACTTTTTAGCTAGATACTTTATCAAAAACTATTTTACAATATATGGTATATAACAAGTTCACAAAAATTTATAATTCATTAAACTAACAGCTATGAGACATTTATTTATATACATTTTACAAAATAAAATAATGTTCAATAAATTATTATGCAAGTTTGAAAATTGTTATGACAAATAAATTTTTAATATGAAAATATTAGAAAATTGTTTGTTAGTAAAATTTAATTTAAAGTTGCTAATTTTAAAACGATGTTTTCTGGAATACATGGTTGAATATTTTATTAAAATGAAAGTTTATCATGAAACATTATTCCGGCGAAGCAATCTTTTAACCAATGATTGCAAAATTTAAAAAAATTAACCAGTTTTTCGATTTTTGTCACGATTCTGGCAACCGATTTTAAAACCGGTTAGTTTTTTAATAATATTCACATTGTTGTAAATCTAAACTAAATGTTAAAAATCTACTATTACGCAAGACTTCCTCCAATAAAAATAATCTTTAATATTGTTGGCCATATAACGGAGAAACGAGGATAAACGCAGATACGAGGATATATGGAGATCATGGAGATGAATACGACGATAAACCCCGAAAAATTGGTTAATTCCTTCCGATTCAAAGTATTTACTTTTTAAGAATTCCCTGATTTTTCATAATCAATTCAGGTTTTTAAGTAATTATCGCTACTAAATGTATTAAATATTGAAATACAAAGTTGTAAAAATTTTATTAAAATTATTTTAATTATTTTAAAAAGCTTTACGGAATGACTTTAAAACCGGAGTTTTTGAATATCAAATTGTAGTTTTTTTTTGGTAATCGGAAATCCGGATTTGCAATCATGTAACCCAAATGATAGTCATCCGAAAATCACATCAGAATACTAAATAACCAGAAACAGTATACAACTGATAGGTGAAGATGCCGAAATTTATTCCACTGGGCTAAGTAGCACATTTATTGATTTAAAAGGCCAATAACTAAGTAAGTGTATAAATTGAAGAATTACGAAAATATTCTACTAAAATTATTTATTTATCGAAATTTTATTTTATAAACATATAATTAATTAAATAATGCAATATTGCTTATCTATTAATAGTTAATAAATTAAAATACAAAATTATATTGTTAATTTTTGAATAAATCATTTTTTGGATTCACTTTATTAAAGCCATATACATATATAACTTTCATTAATTTAATATCTTGTACCTTGTACCGAAAACGATCATAAATATTTACTTTCTGATGATTTATTAAACAACAAAATAAAACCATAATTTCTACTCTCCTTTATTAGGACATAAAATTATCTTACTTTAGAGTCTATATCCTTTTTTATTAAAAGCAATTAACTCATTATCAAAATAATCTTAAACCTCTTTCACTTTTGTTATTATACGGTATTATATAGTATAACGAAAAAAATAATCACCAACGTAAAAACCTTATTTTTTAATGAATCTATTCGCATTATATATACCCAAGTTCAAAATTTATTTTAAATTTAACATATTAATAGATAGAAGACCAATAAATTATTTCTTACTAATTATTATTTCTAAATATAAATTTCAATTTAATTAAAGCTGGGAATTTTCAACATATTCCCTGTCCACTATAATATAATTTTCATTGTCATTTATATAAATTAGCTATAAAACTTAACTATTAACAATATTTATATATATTCTTCATTTTATTTTTGATCATTATCTGACAAATTATGTATTCCTATCAAAATTATTATAATTAGATTTTTTTGGTGTATAATATAGACTATAGAAGATTGTATATTCCACTAAATAGAATTATGTATAGATAGAAATTTAACTATATAAATATATAATACAAAAAAAAAAAATTGAAAACGATTAGCGAGCGATACGATATTTATATAGACAGTATTTAATGAAGTATTATTAATGTGAAATTCATGACCTAAAAATTATTATGGTAAATTGCTCTTTTAGATATTGCTTGGGGATGTCAGGTTATTTAATTTGGCTATCTTAATATCTTAATAATTTTTTTTTTTGGTTTTTGATTAAATTTAAGTGATTTTACATACAAAAATTTTTTTTTTAATATGGATTGAACCTTAAGGAGATACAGTTCAGCTTTCAAGTTTTATTGGTTCAAAGTAAACGGCAAAATCTGCCCTTTTTCATGGGTCTAAAAAATATAGTTATTGGAAATTGGCAGAAAAAAAAACTTAAAACTTTTCAACTAATCAAATATAATGTTTTTAAAGAAATTTTTTTCAGCCTAGTAAAGATTCAAATATTTAAAAGACATATATAATTTTTTTTAAAAAACTAATATCATAAGATATTTAAAAAAATTATTGAATATTCTTTTTTTGTAATTTTGCCTTTTTGGTTTGTTTGAACCATAAATAAATCAGTGCAAACAAAAGTATTAAAGCTGAAATAGAAATTTAATGAAAATTTTATATTAATTCAGATCTTGATAGTTTAACCTGCAATTAAATCCGCAATCAAACAGTATAATAATAATCGATAAAATTCCTTATTATCTAATAGTTTTGTACGTTTATTATTACCCTGGTTTTGTGAATTCGCTGAATTCGCTGAATTCACTGAATTTGTACAATCCTGCTAAAATAATATTTTATAATAATTATTACCAGAATTATTAATTATTATTAAAAAAAAAAAGCACTTATTTACAGGTAAAAATGGTTTAAACATTCTTTTAGCATGAATTTTCAGTTCAGATGCAATATTTTCTCCACACTTATGCAAGGTACTAACATAATAACAGTTGAGAATATTACGATATGTTCTAAAAAAAATAAAATAAAATTAGTTTTAAAGAATTCATTATATAATTCACTATGTTTTTCAAAAATTACCGGCAAATATCATCCGCATAATCGTCATCAAACCAATCCGGTCGACCTTCACAAGACTTAAACTCGCCAGTAAGAGTTCCTAGACAATTACATTTAGTATCTAAAACAAATTTTCTTTTTTTTTTAAAAAATACTATTTTAAATTACGAAAAAAACGATATAATAATTACGGTATGCTTCTCTTGTAGCTGAACGACAATAATCATTCTGAAAAATTTTAACTGTTTTCCATAATTTCATATATAAAATATTTGGATCAGGTGGTTCACAATTTCGAAAATGTGATTTTACATTTGTTAACATTTGACGAACATTTCTACATGTTTTTGGTTTTTCTAGTGCTGTTACCATAAATATTATACTTTCCGGACTTGTAATATAAATTTGTGCTAATTCTTTCATTAAATCATCTTCGTTACATATTGGTTTTATTACTAATTTTCGAAACTAAACATATAAAATTGATTCATTTGAAAAAAAAATAATAATTTGAATTTAGATTACCTCTTTATTGCCTTTTAAAGATATTGTTCCTTGAATTAATGGTACGTTTTTACGTAAATTGCTATTATCAAGAGTAAATCTAGATACATAATCTTGTAAAAATGAGAAATCTATACAAAAAGTATATATTGTAAAATAATCTAATAAAAAATATATAAATAAGATTTTTGTCAAATACGACATATTTTTTTTTTTATTGATTGAGTTAAAAATCAGAGATATTTATTAGTAAAGCGTAGTAAAGTAAAATTTCACTTCGTCAAAATCAATGGTAATGAAATATAGAAGCTAGGGAAGTGCAGATAAGAAAGTCACTTACCACTTAAATATAGTTCAAGTCTATTATATTTTATACATAAATGATACATTTTTAATTTTCTTGGTGTCTCAGTTTAAACATACATTATTGATTCAAACCAATTTTAAATTATACAAAAGGCAATCATTAATATTAATGAAATTATCCAAATATAAGTTTATTTATATATATTTTCTACCAAAAAGAAACTTCATTAAACGAATACTTTAAGTTAATATTAATTTATAAAAGGATTAATTACATTTTCCAACAAAATTTTGTTATTTGATCCTTTTCTCAATAATAATAGTTTTCCAATATTATATATTAGTTATATTGTTATATATAATATAAATATAGTGTAATATTTTTGTTAATATTATACCTAATAGTACTTAAGTACCTATTTACTAGTCATATAATAATGTCCTCTTAATATCCCTTTTATGATAAAAGGATGAAAATTGATCCTCAAATAATAAAATTTTATTCTAATATTAGTCTTTTAATTAGGTCACATAAATTAGAAATTCATTTTGGATTTTTAGTATAATATATTAAAAGTAGACACAATTTTATCTTTGAAACTGTATAACTATAACTTTAGATAAATTTTACATATAGGAATAATTAAGTAAAAGGACTATTTTAATAAATTTTTTTCTATTCAAGTTGACGTTAGATTAATGAGAAGTTAATAATAATTTTTAAAAAATAATAATTTTGTGTTATGTTACTATGCGTCATATAACTCTCAACGTCTCAACTATCATATTAACATACTATAGTCTGAGAAAATATTGGATAAATTATTTTCTAAAGCTTAGTATGGTATCCATCGTGAAATGTAATTTTCATACAAATTTAACATCTGGTGAAAAATTACGCTAACGATTTCATTTTGTGGTAAGCTGTTCCATCGTAAAACAATTTAATTTGCAAAGATAAAAGGTAAGAAAATTTTTCAGTGTAAATATTTTTCGCTAGTGAAATAATGTTCATAACATTATTTCACGGTGGAATTTTCACATTTGATCATTTTGTTTGGTTGGTTTGGTTGTTCGTTTCTAAAAAAATCGTGAATTTGCTTTTTTTATACTTTTTAAATACTATTGAATGTTTTCTTGTCCATAAAGCATTTTCACAACTTTTCACGATAGTTTTCACGAGCATGGAAAATTTCTTTTCACGGCGGTACGATACTAGGCTTTAATTAATAAATTTACACAATATAAAAAAAAACAAATATTTGTGGTTATTCTATTATTTTGTTACAGCAGAATAAGCTCATAATTCAGTAAACTTAAAATTTACTTGTACCGCGCTAAATTTTTGAATTAATGAGTTGATGTTTTTGACAGTAAGTAAATAAGAAGTGGATATTCAACAAAAAAATTCAAAATACTTTATAGTTGCTTTGTAGCATAAAAAATATATAAGAATTAAATCAGGATTTTTTCTGGAAATTGTGGTTAATTTAATTTTTTATACAATTTAAATGTTTTTTTTTTTGATCATATTTATAATTTAATTTTAAATAATATAAAGTCTAATGATTTTAAATCAATTATATTATTATTATTTTTTATATCCAATTAAGTTATATAATTTATATAATTCTATATGATTTAAAATATTCATATTTCTTGTAAAATTGTTTAATTCAAAATTATTGATTTTGTATTAGTGAAAAATATATAATAAATACATATAACGATTAATTAATTTCCAATATATATATTAATTAATATTGTAATTCAGTGTAAAAAATAAATATTTTTCCATAACTATGATAGTTATGTAAAAACATTTAAAATAAATCTATTGATAAAATATGTATTAAAAAATATTTAATGTTTAATGAAGATTTAAAATTTAAAATTTATTTTAAATAATTTACAGTGTGGTACAAAAAAAATTGTCCCCACTTTGTCAGTTCGTTGTGAAAAATATTGTTTTAAAAACCAAAAAATAAAATGAAATTGTCAAGAAATTATTGGATTATAGTTATTGTATCACTGAGAAAAATCAGTATAAACTATCGGAAAATTAGACTATTAGTATGTTCTCATGGACCCGACCGTACGTGATTTTGGTTTATGATTTCATAACCAAAATTATACAAATAAATATTACTGGTAATTAGTTTCTTCGTTTGTATTTAATCCAAATTTACCTACAAAAAGTAGAACTTAGTTTAAATTTAAGAATTGGATTATTTTGTAAATTTAAATATCCAATGATATATTCAAGTTTATAAAATGGATTAAATAAGACCCCATTTTCTAAAATCCCACATAATACTTACAAAAAATTTATTAATTAGAATTTTCTAAAATTTGAAGTAAAGTTTTGAAAAAATGTTAAGAAACATTAAAGTATCTATTAAAAACAAATCATAAATATTTATTTACAATCCTAAATATGAAAAAAATAATAATATGTATTTCAATTTTGATTGTTATTTTGTTTGTGAAAATTTAATATTTTCCTCTAAAAGAAAATATATATTTTTAAAAAATGATAACTAATAAAAAAGGAAAACAATTTTCCTTAGAAAACCTCGAAATAAATATTTTTAAAAGATGAAAATATTCAAAGAACCTTTTTGACAAAGAAAATGATTGATATTGTATCTTTTATTAAATCTTTTTGATATATTTCATTATGACAAAGATTTTTATAAAACTTTGTTTTGTTTATTTATTTATTTTGCGAAATACCCGCTGTCACCTTCACTGTCATCCAAATTTCGATCAATAAGCATAAAAAAATATATGTATTGTTAAAAATCCATAACAACTGAATTTGTTTTAGAAATTTTTTACGTTTATTCGTTTTGCGTCGTCTTTTATTTATCATTTTTAGATAAACAGGAACATTTTTTATTAATAACCAAAAATTTATTAAAATTTTAATTTGTTTTTCAATTAATCTCCGCGAATATTTTAAACATTATTAAAAATGTATATGATTTATTTAATTAGAATTGTAATAGATAATGTTTAGGGATCAAATTTAAGTGTAATATTTTTTTAATAATTTTTTTGTTACTTTATTACTGGAACTCATTTAAAATTAAGTAAACTTAAACCAACATTGATGCTTCGGACCAGAGTCAAACCAAGTACCTACCGAATCACAGCTTAGTACCACTAAACCACCGCCGGTCTTCAATAATTTTTGTTAACACTTCTTAATTTTTACCATATCCAAGATATTTTTGAAACAAATGATAAACAGCAGTCGGTTGCTTAGTTATATTGCACAATGCTGTAATATATTAGGTACTATTTACCAAGTTTACTCAGCTTCAAATAATATTTTGGAATTTGATAACGAGTGAAGGTTAACAAGAAATATTTCACTAATGAAGCTATTAGCTTTCTGCAGTTCAAAGTTTCTTCATTGTAACGAAATGTATAGTTTGGAGTTCATTAAAAGATTAGTAAATCCATTTACGAATTTGACTAGGCTTCCTCACTCAAGGTTTTGCAACCCGACCTTGAAGTAATTGCATACATTTTAGTAGTGGGTTAATCAATGCTTTAATATTACATATAACATTTAAGACAATAAGGCAATTACATTTAATGATCAGGATTAATTGCTGCCCTTTATTAAATCCATTATAATTTAATCATTGAATTTAATTGCAACTAAAAACTATTTAAAATTATTGCAGTTTTACCATCAAAACTTATTAAATAAATAATCTAAAAAAAAATAATTGTACATAAAATCTATTAAACTAAATAAATATATAATTAATACTTTAGTGTATTATGCACGTAAGAACATTCAAAATAATTTTCTTGTTAACAAAAAAATAAAAAATAGAAAATTATTTATTCAAAAAATGTTGGAAAACTTTTCATTATTTAAATAATAACTAATTATTATAAAGAAAAACTAATTACTATGTAAATTAAATTTTTTAGATTTTTCCTATTTAATATTCGAGTTTTATAATAAGAACTTATTAAAATAATTTATTTTTTTCACATTTTATTTATTATTACCTTAAATTGAAGTAATTACATACCTTTTTTTGTTTTTTTAATTTTTAATTTTTTTTTTTTTTTGGTACGAAAAGTACTTCAAACTTTTCTTTCTTTTTTTTTTCCTTCAATAATTACCCTTAGGGAAATACCAAGAAAAGAAATATTTTTTTTTATTTTAAAGTGTACCTGAAGTAAGAACACCCTTTTTTGTTATAAAATTTTTAATATTAAGTTCAAAGAATCTTATATCCTTAAATATACCTATACGCATCCATATATATGGATATATAGGAATTTTAATTCTGGTTACGTAAAAGTTAATATTACTTTTCCAGACTGTGAAATATATAGAAAAAGAATCCAAATAAGAGTAGTAAACTTTATGTACAAGAAAAAAGAAAATATTATTTATTTAAGTTTTAATGCAGTTAAGTAGTTGGTTAAAGTTCTCGTAACTATCAAAAGTTTTGTAATAAATGATTAGACAGGATAGAAAATCTTATAAAAAAAAAAATTAGTATACTTGAAAGATTTGTTAATTGAAATTGAACTAAATATAAAAAAGATATTTTCATATTATACGGAATTGGAAATTTTCATTTAATATAAAAGTAAATTGTAATTGAAAAAAATTTTAATGAAAAAAACTTTTAAAGCTTAGTTAATGGTAAGAAATATAGTGACAGAAAACTTTTTAGTATATTTAATACGAACGCAAATTTTACTGTTGATTTAACTATTTTCTATATTTTCATCTCGTTGAGGGCCAAATATATTTACGTGGAAGATTACCCCTTCAAGATTACTTTATAAAATATATTTTGGAGAATTTTGCAAAACACGATATCTACTTCTTTTGACACTTTGATATAAGTTCTGATTTCGATTACTAAATATTTAAAATTCCAATTTACCAACACATAACGAATTTTTATTTGGTATAAATCAGAGAAAAAATTGGTAAATTCTAAAACAGATATTTTTTATTATATGACAATCGAATCTCCTCCACGAATCAGCTATTATACGAAATTATGAAACCAACGAAAAACTACCAAGAAAAAACATTATAGTTGAGAGAGAATTCACAATCATTTTATTATCATGACAAATTACAATCGAATTTTCTTAAATTTGCTCTGCTGAAAATTTGTAATTATGTAGATATCGCGTTTTGGCAAAATTTCACAGAATTAATATATAATAATTTATATCACGCAATAAAATGGGTAAAAATTGAATAAGCTTTGGAAAATGTTGTACATAGTTTAATGAAGAACTTGGAATCTTGATTTGTCAAAATATATGAATAATTTCCGTCTATGTTGGAATGATTTATCCACCAAAAAAGCTAGAAACTATATCTTCGGCTTGTTGTGAATAAAACAGGTTACCCGGTTTATTTTTTTAAATTTTCTTCTATTTTATTTTATTCACAACGGAAATTGCAAAATGCAATTTCTAATTTTTTTTATTTAAATTAAATTAAAATATGATTATTAAGCTTACGCAATCAAAATTATTTTTTAAATTCAAAGTCATTACCTGAGGTGACCGATTACGGATATTTTCAGGGACACGCAGAGACACTCAACTTAAGTAACTAAATAATTACTTATGTTGATGTGTTAAATAAAAATAATTTTGATCGGTGATTGGTTTTTCAAAAGCCAGAGGGATATAATTAATTAATTGATTCAAAGAAGTTAAGTTGATAGTAAAAGTTTTTTTAAATCGGTTCGGGGAGTTCTTCTGAAAGTCAAGTAAATATAATAAGAGTCGGTAAATTATTAAGTAAAAACAATTATAATTTGTTTAAGTATAAAATATAATATTTTTAAGTTTTAAAAGTTAAATAGTTTAAATTAAAATAACGATTTTAAATTAATAAATAATAACAATTTTCTTGAAAAGTGCGTTTATTTTAACCAAGGTAAATCTTGTATAATTTATAAGATAATTATACAACATACCCCAAATGAACAATTTGTATAAGATAATTATACAACAGGCTAATTAATTGATTGTTATTTTTCTTATCTCTGGCCTAAAATAATTGTATTCGGTCATGAGATAAATTTTAATTCCTCGAATATTGCTACTAGGTTTTAATCTCAACCTATATGCAATGCATTTACAATAATTAAGTTTATTTACACACTTTATGTATAAGCAAGGAAAAAATTTATACTAGCACCTACTGGAGAATGTATTAAGCCACATTTATAAAATTTTACAGGAAACGCAAATAAATTGATTATGCATTTTGTCGCATAAACATATTTATTTTTTGAACACGATGGCGAATAATTTTAAATTTCTGGTGACAACGTAAATTTTTTTTTGATAACACTCAAAATATAGAATTTTATTTAGTTTATAATTAGTTTACTATTAATTTATTCTTAGAAGTTGTTTTTGAAAATATTATTCCTATCCTTCAAAAATTTTCGTAGGACGGTTTTATTAAAAATATTTTGAACCAATAATACAGAAATTATTTCCAGTTTCAACTAAAAATTTACTATACATACAAGGAGTAAATATATTTTATATTGAAATTAAATTTCTTACTTACGTTTTCAATTTATATTTTTAGTAATTTATCTGCCAATCTCGATTAACAAAATCTCTAATTAAATTTTTACTGTCTCTATGTACTGCGAAATTATGAAACCAAACCTAAAGTCTAATTGAACAAAAAGTCTAATTAATAAAACAAAATTAAAAAAAAAAGAAGACCTTTTGCGCTTTAAGTTATTTTTTTTTTAAGAATTTCCCCCGAGTATTATCCAATTTTTTTTTAAAAAAAAGGCCTACACAAAAAAAAACAAGTACATTATTCTTAATAAATTCACTTCTATATTTGTTCACTTCGTCAGAAATTGTTAAGATTAAATATGAATTTTTGATTATGGTGAATAACAAACGCAGGTAATTTTCTCTCTCGATGTTTTTTTTTTTTTTTGTGTAACAAAATAAAGTATGAAAATCTTTTCTACTTTTCTAAGAAAACCAACTTCTCTGGGTATATAATTTTCATCTTTTCCAGGTTAACCTTGTTAAGTAGTCAATTTCTAAAAACTTGGCATTCAAAAACTTCCAAGTCTTTTCTTATCTTTTATTTTTTTTTTGTTTGTTTGTTTTGTACCAAAATAAAGGACATTTCTTTTTTCCGCATTTAATGTCTAAAAGTTCGACTTTTTTCATTAATTTTATTCCTTTTTAGTAAAGATATCCTTACAGGAAACATGACAATCAGAAAAGAAAAAGTAAACTTGAAGAATTGTTTAATGTGTTAGAATGAATTATATGATTATATGTATATATATATATAAAAAAAATTTAGATTGTGAAAAACTTTTTTTTTTTTCTGGCACAAATAATATTGAGATAAATGGTTGTCTAAGGACCTGTTTTAATTTCTGGATAATTTAGTCATTAAACTAAACAAGAAAAGGAAAAGAATGAAAAGTAGGTAAATAAATTCCAGAGAAATATATATATTTAAAATTGGGGATAAAACTACATACAATACGACAATATAATTTTCTCTAGAGAAAATGATTTTTTTTTTTACTTTTTCTTTATTAAAATTTCTCTTAATTAGAAAAGGAAAAGGACAATTGTCAAATAAAGTATTTATTTAAACAATAAATATTATGCGTTGTTAGAAAAAAAAAATTATTAAAATAACAATGCAAAGGATATCTTTGGGTAAATAAAATAATAATTTTTTTTTTTGGGTTTAATTTAACAAGTTAATATTTAATAAACTAAATGTCCTGTAATAATAATTACGAATTTATTAAAGTGAAATTTAATTTAATTTGAAAATCAATTTTGATTTAATAAACCAAAACGTATACAAAGCTTTTAAAATTATAACATCAAGGATATGGGGTTTTTTGTCAGTCTATTTTTTTATTAGAAGGATATATGTGTAAGCACTTAAAATTTACAAAAAAAAAAAAAAAATAATAATAATCATCTAAAATCCTTATTTGTTTTTATGTATATACATATATTTCTTTTAATCTGAAAAGTGCTTGTACGCATCAACCGCATAATACAAGCTATACGATAAAAAGAAATTGCTCAAAGGAATTAACAAAAGTGAAAGAAAAATGGAAACTATGTTAAACTGAAAAGTGGTTTTTTTTCACACATTCAAATAAAGATAAAAGCTTTTAAAAGGATAAAAGCATAAAAAAAAAAATAAAAAATTTATAATATGCAATATTTTTGAACCTTGATGGTCTGTAAAATGGTTTGCTTGCGGCAAAAATTTACGCAAATGCATCCTTTTTTTTTATTATTTAAGATAATGCAACAATTTTGGTCGTTGAAAATTTTTTATTAACATATTACATTATTATTATTTTTTACATTTATGTTATTATTTTTGTAAATAAAAAATATGTTTTTATGAAATCGAAATAATTAATTGGCCTTGCAAGAAATAAATTTAAGAACAAATAAAAATTTTAATATAGTTTTAATTTCAAGAAAATTTATTACAAATTAAGTTATTTTCATAAAATGAATAATAAATTTTCAGTGCAAGGGTTGGATATTTACATTTTTTAATTTAGTTAAATTAAAATTTTGGAGAATTATGAATTTGTTATTAAATTAGAATTTGAGTATCAAAACATGCTCATTCTTAAATTATAAATTTAATTGATACTAATGCTTCAGAATTATAAAATTTATAATGTTACAGTCTTCTGACCGGCTTACGTGCGTAATATTAGTTGATTAAAAATCTAATTAGCAACGAAAATCACATTTTGTAAATGAATCAAAGAAATTTTCTTTTAATATTATCTCTTCAACAAACTATTTTAAATCTTTGCGTAAAATATTGATTTTCTGGGCGCAAATATGATTTAATTCTAATATATTTATCTATGCAAATATTTTACGTATTATACGGTATTTGATTTAAAAGTTATATCCTTCGTAAATTTCCGTAAAATAATGCTACATTAATTATCAGTAATCTATGTATCTATGATATTCAAGGTTAATTTAAACATGGTAACCAAATCTGCAAACTATAATAAGAAACTTTTAAGTAAAAAATTTTGTAATTTATGTTGAGAAAAGAAACAATAAAATCTTTATGAAAATATGAATAAAATTATTAAAAAAACTAACAAGAGAATGAAAATATTTTTAAAACTCAAGGTTGTATATAAAACTTTATGAATATAAAAACTTTATGAATAAAAAATTAGTAAAATTATTATAATTTCAAGGATACATAGTTTTTAGTACTGATCCAATTATCAGAATTAACAACATGTTAATACTAAATGTTATCTAAATTTTTGTTATTTGATAGGTAACATAATTCTACCCTGAAAGGTAGTTTTCTCGGATCAAGTTCGAAATTCATCAAAATTGTATAGAAGGTCTCCATTTCCATTAAAACCCAAACTAACATAATAAGATATTATGCAAAGTTTAATTAATTCAAATAATTACGCAATTACTACAGTTCTTAAAAATGTTGATATATATGTCGAAAATATATTTAGATAATATTTATATGTATAAAGTATATTAATTGTAATTATCTTATAAATAACTCCATAATCTCAAATCATAATTTTTCTAGTACAGTTAATAACTTGTAAGAAATGTTTAATGTTTGGATCATGCTTTATCATAAAATTTTTAAATTTCTGTTTTAATCTTTTCCCACATTTGAACATTATGATTTTATATATTGCATTATAAATTATTACAAAAAAAATTCTTTTCATAAAGTTGCACGAACTTAATATAATATTTTTTAAAATAATTTATAAAATTTAGTCGAAATAATTTTGTGCAATATTATTGAAAGATTTTTTTTTTTCAACTTTGTGGCTTTAAGTCTCTTAATATTTTTAATTTCGTATTAAATGTTCATAACCAAATAAAAAATGTAGTCAATAGATTATTTCCGTCCAGTTAATATAACATCCATAAAAATATTTCCTATTATATCTCCATACAAATATCACACTAATTTAAAAAACATTATCCACAAAAATTTAATAATTAAAATCAAAATTTACCAACTAATGGTAAACTATTCAAAAAATCTTTTAAAACAAAACATGTTTTTGCTATTATTGCACTCAATCCAAACTAAAAGGTAAACCATTTGACTTTTTAAAATCCTTTTCAGGAGCACAATAAAAACTAAAAATATATAACTTAGAAATAAAATATCACAACAACAACAAAAACAGAAAGAATTTCTCGTAGAAATGCAATATTTGTCTATGACAATAACTTTTAAGAACCTCAACAAGAACAAAAAAAAATTTCACAAAATACCAAAAAAATAAAAAATCTATGATGACAGTTTGTATCCTTCGAGGCACATTTTCTACAACTCTTTATTTACATTGCAACAATATTTTTTGTTTGGATAATAATAAAAACAAAAAACAAAAAATACTAAAAAAAAATGTGCAATAAAATCCCAAGATATACAAAAACAAAGTTCATCCTTTAATATTGAAATCGCGCAACGACAAATATTTAAGATGATGACAATGGTTAGAAAATTTTATTTGGGTCAATGACGTACCAGGAAATGACATTGTTTTATAAAATGAAAGCAATATAACTCAAAAAGTTTGCAATTTTCAATTTTTTTTTTTTAGGTAGAAAGAAAAATTTAGAAAATTTTTTATTGAAATAAAAAGATACAAAATTAAATCCAGGGGACTTTTCAACAGTGTCGTAGTTAAATTTAAACTTTTTTTTATTATTTTTTATGGATTTATAGTCTTTTAATTTTATGCAATATTATTTATAGTATATTTATTTCTCTTATTGATTCGTGATCGTTTTTTATGATGATTTTTGTCTTGATTGTGCACTAAATTAAAATTATTTCTTTTTTTGTTAAGTTGTCAGATTCATTGAAAAAGTTTAATTTGGTATGTTTGTATACTAAAATTTTAATATTTGCTTAGTTATTAAACAAAATCTGCGATATGCTACAAAGTTGATAATTTCGCTTATAAATTTTCTATTAAAATGATAAAATTTCCATTAAAATTATTGATGCAATTTCTATTCCATCAATTCATCAAAACTTAGCGAATGACTAAGTAAGAAAGTAAGTTTAGATTAATAATAATTTTGCAATGTAAATATTTCCTATACTGAATAACGATTTTGTGAAGAATTAGAACTAATCAAACCTACGCTGCTTTTCTTAAAAAAAACATTTATGCTTACTACCTAATGTTCTTTTATTTATGATATTTTTAAAATTGCGTGAACTGATTTCTTCTATAAAAATTTAAATATTCATTATTTTTGTTGATATTTTACGCATTATCTTTTGTAATTTATCAAAATTCTTATCTTTTAATGTACAATCCTTAAAACTTTATTCATATTTGTTAAAACTGTCGCATATATTCACGTTTTTCTTATTTAAATTTTTCATTCATCATAAGATGATGTTAAGAAAAATATTTAATTCGAAAAAAATATATAGGGAAAAGTTCCTTAAGTCTTACTAGTTTTCTAAATTTTATAATAAATTTAAATTTTAATGTTTTTCCTACTTAGAAAATTTATTATTTTTACCGGGATAGTAGTATTTACACAATAATCCGAATCGAAAAATATTCCAAATGGTTCAATTTAGGAAACCACTGAAATACTTAATGAATTTCCAATTTACCTAATATCTATTAGTGCAATATAGGACAACTGAAAATACACAGTGGTACAATTTAGGAAAGTTTAGCTAAATTAATATTTAATTACAATGTTTTGAAATAAAAGTTTAAAATAATAATTTATAATATATTTTCCACAGTAATATACAAAAAAAAATTTAATCTTTATGGAATTTTAATTCGAAAAAAACCTTAAAACAGTCATTTTAAAAACTATTATCACCTAAAACTATTAATATTGATATTACTTAATATTTTTAAGAATAACCTCCATGAATTAGTTTCTGAATACAAATAGTGATACGATTTAGTAGGCAACTCTCCCCTATAAATTGTTGAAGGATCTTTTAAATTATTTTCCTTTTAGTTAAGGAACAATATTATATGTACATTATTTCTCATATAACAAGTTGTGGGAAAAAGGATATAAATAGGAAATTATTTCTTAATAGAAATAGTTTAAAAATATTAATGAATTTTAAATAATGTAGAAAATATTTAACATATATAGATAATATTGAAAACATTAGAATTTCAAAGTTGGAAAATTTTACAACTCAAAACTTCCTATAAAAAGTAACATAGTCTGTCAATATATTCCGTTCATATTTCCATTATTATATCCTTTTTTATAACCATCATATTCTTTAACCACAAATCAGATAAGTCATTATATTTTTATCTTAAAATAACCGTCCTTATTTCTATAAATCTAAAATGATTTTTCCATATTATCTTTTACACAAATTTTCTTTTACCATCAATAAAATAAACGAACATCAAATCGGATGCAATTCACAAACAAATAAAATACAAAATAAATTTCATATCAAGGTGAAATCACAGTTAATACAAAGCATAACTTTTTTATGTTTTGTTGCAAATATTTTTAAGCATTGTTTACTTTTGTGGAAAACCAAAAAATGATTTCCATATACAAAATTTTTTCTTCAATTTTAGTTGTTTATTTTCATTGTTGAGTGCTTTTCATATTTCCGGTTGGTTTTGTTTTCATATTTTATAATAAACTGCATCAAAAATTGTTATAAAAACATTTGTTACTCAATACTAAAGACAATGTATCATAAACATAATGGAAAAAAAAATTTTCCGTGGAAAATTATGTAACAAAACGAACAAAAAATAATATAACAGTAGTTTATACTTTTTAAGTTAGATTTTCCATTAATATCCTCTTTCATATAAAAGCGTACATTTTGTGTTGCAAATATTGTAGCATCCTATTTTTTTTTTTTTACTTTGACGGAGTGGAGGATGGTAAAACAAGTTGGAAAAATGTTAAATATTTTCTGATACAAAAATATTTTATGTTAATTTTGAAATCAAGGTGAAATATTATTATAGAACAAACAGAATCCTGGCATGATAATAAAAAAAAAAAATATTGTTAACTTAAGTGTAGTTATTGCATCAACAAGAGAATTTTATCCTTAAAGGAAAATATGTATTGTTTAATAAGTTGAAAAAATAAAAAATTGTTTGTTGGAAAAGTAAACAATGTCTAAGGATTTGTTTTGATTATGATTTAGTATTACATGGTAAATTGAAAATAAGATTTATTTTTTATGAAAACTAATGAAATGAAATATTAAATTTTATAAAATTATATTTATGAAATTTTAAGATGATTGAAAGCAAAATCTATGTACATATATTATTATTTTTAAAACATATATAATTAAATTAAGAACATTTTTAAGAATCTTTTTTGCTCTATTTTACAAAATTATTTCCACGTCGAAAATTAAATTAAATATTAAAATAATTAAATAATTTCTAAGTCGAATATTCAATTGTATTTCGAATATTGAATTGAAAATCAGTTTTCATAATTTCATATTTTATAGTTATAATAATATAACAACAAAAAATGAATTTAATTGGAAAGATTCGAAATTTATATGAAAATAAAATGGTAAAATCGAATTTAAATCGCCAAAAAGGGGAATATAATTTATAAAAACTCAAATTCAATTGTATATTTATAAGTATAATTTCGAAACAGATGAAATTTATGCGAAAAATAGTGAAATAATTTAACAAAGATCAACTTATAAGTACCATAATACAACTGTACTCACACACAAATATCATATATTGTTTCATAAATTAGATTTCACAGCTATTTAATTTATCTCGTAAATGTTTTTATTCTAAATTATTGTCACTTGAACATTAATAAAATAATAATAATAATATAAATTATTAATAAAATTTAATGTTTATTCTATAATTATTTGATAGTACATAAACTAAGCATAAATTTTTGAAAATGTGATAATTGAAATTTATTCATAATACTAAAATTTATAGCAAGCTATTTTCAATTAGTATAATTTAAAATAATATATACAAAATTATATTTTAAGATCATATTTACTATTTATATAATTTCAATTGTGTAGTAGTATACTAGAAATAGAATTTCATTAAAATAAAAAATATACTTAATGATTTTGTAGATAGCAGTCATGTTTTTTTTTATAGATAGACCATATTGACAATAAAATTTGATTGATATTAATTTACTTTTAACATAATAAAACTATCTAAAAAGTTATTAGATATTCAATCTATATGTATAAATTAAAAATTAATTTTCTTTGAAAAATCACAATATTTTTAAGCTATATATATAAATTATATATATTTATCAAAATTCAATTTAGGCTAATATCTCAAAATAGTTTTAATTTGAATATTTACCATTGCATATATTTATCTCTGATCATTAATAAAATATAGGGGAGACTAGTTTAAAATCGTACCATTTTTCAGTATTTCGTAATTTTTGAGTAGAATAATACATAAATTTAAATTAACATATTTCCTACTTATGATAATTCATTTTTACAAAAAGAACTGGTCCAACTAAAATAAATTTACACAATATAGTTTAAAATATTGGCTAAAATAAAACATAAAAATTATACTTAAATTAAATTCAAAAAAAAAAAACCCTTACGATGGTGAGTTTAAAAACTATTGTCAGACACGTCTTTAACCTAAAACTTTTAATGTTCATATCACTTATTTATAACACTTTTTCCAGAATATGTAGATTATCTACAATTGTATTAATAATATTATTTAGTTTCTGAATACAAACAATAGTACGATATAGGAAGTGGTATGATTTCGCCGACTATACCCTAAATTATTTTATAAAATACTTGTGTGTTGGCTTATAAAATTTCTTATTCAATATTTTATTATAATTTATGAATTATAAGATTTAAGATTTATATGGAATTGAAAAGAAATATCTTCTTTTTGAATTAATTGAAATATTTTCTTGACAAATTTGACTATATTTAACAGAAACTAATAAATATCTAAATACAATTATTTATCTAATCTTTTATCTTTTCAAAACAAATAGATTGTGTTTTAGACGATAAAAATATTGAAATATACTATCAATTTGACTCTAATATAATATAAAGTTTGACCTAATTAAAAACATTAATTTTATTCAAAATTGCAATTCTTTCTATCAGTTTAATATTTAACTGTCCTGAATATATAAAAATATTTATAAATTTTAATACTTTATTGGTCCTTGAAATATTTTAAAAGATTTATTCTTGTGTAATATGTATGCATAATATTATAAAATATTATTTATGTATCATAATAAAAAAAAAAATCTAAATTCATGAGGCTAGAAGAAAATATTTTGCTTCAGGTCACAAAATTTAAACAATAAAAGTTATATAAACAAATAACAAATAAGTGTGTAGATCCTTGTTTTATTATGTAGATGTTATATTAAAGTTTATTCAAGGACAACTATAACTAAACTATGTATATTTTTGCTGCATTCTATATAATTTATATATGCTTTTATTTAAATACTCAAATTTCATGGAATTTGAAAGAAAATATTATAGTACATAAATAATATATCTAAAAAAAAATTTTATTTAATTTTTGATATTATGTTTATTTTTCGGTTAGATAACATTATTTATTATCTTCTTAAATATATAACAAGATATTTTAAATTAATTTTAATACATACATTTATAATTTAAAATATTCTCAGTAGATATTCTATAAAATTGACATTTTTTAAGATATACATCTATTCATTAAAATTTCTTGATTATCTTTACATATGAATTTTATGTTTTTAATATTAAATAATAATATTTAGTAATCAAAACTAAGAAAAATATATATAAAAACTATTTATTTAAAATTATTATTTATTTATAATATAAAAGATTTTTAGTAGATTTTTGATTACAAAAAAAAAAAAATATGAAAATTTAAATTTTCTTTCCTTATCAAAACTAATAAAGATTGTAACAAGAAAATTTTTTTACATTTAGATATAATAAAAACCAATTTGAATATTACGTGATCAAAAAATCAACAATGTAAAATCTAAAAATATTTTTGATAAATAAAAAAAAATAATAATAAAATTGCCAATAAAAATATTTTTATAACACAGTAAATTCTTAATATTATAAAAGATATTATTAATATCTTTTGAAACTAAGGACAGCAATTGGCAGAGTTTTGGGAAAATTGTTTTAAGAAATTTGAAATACGAAGAAAATTTAATTTAACCGGTCGTAGTTTTGTGGTAGAATACTAAGCTGTGTGGTGCAGTAGGTATTGGATTAACTTTCAATCCGAGACATCGATGTTCATCTAAATTTACTTTAAATAATTACTGAATCCACATGAACTCACTAACAAAAGTGATTAAGTTGTTGAAATTAAATTTTTCTTCACTATAACGGAACTTGGTTCGGAATCCACATAAAATTAGTAGGTCTAAATTGCAATAAAAAAAAAGTACAGACAACTCTCAACTTGATGCTCTATGCTCACTAGTGAAGTGAAGAAGAAAAAAAAAAAGACAAAAAGTAAACAAAATTTCCGGTTAAATTATTATTTGAAGTTAAATTGCAGTCGCATCTTTTTCAAATATCTTATTACCAAAAATTTGCAAAGCAGCTCTTGCACTCAGTAGCTTCTTAAGTTTCTCAACATTCGATTCCAATTTGAATCTAATAAAATCTAAATATATTCGAATATTAAGTTTCTTTATTATGTAGTCGTCTCTTAAAATTTAAACCAAATAGTAAAATTAATTCAATTTATGTGGTTCTACTGTACTAAAATATTTCTATCAAAACAAATCTTTTAAAGCTTTGATGAGTTTTTCCTCCTGACTATCTACAAATAAAAAAAAAATAAAAATGGCAAGTTAAAGATACTTTCATTGATTGTGGTATGAATTTAAATCATACCACAATCAATGAAAGTATCTTTTATATTACATATGTATATATAATATTTAAAATTCTTGTCTACACTATGATACTTAAATAGGTGACAAGGCACACAAAAGAACAACAGAAAATGTAAAATAGTTCAGAAAAGAACAAGTAACTATTTTAAAATTCAAAAACTTTTACTGTATTTTTAAGATATTTTAACATTTTTTTTTTATATTTTATATTTAGTTTAGTTTAGTTTTTTTTTGGATTTATCAAAAATATCCTTTGACTATCTTCATCCCAATTTAATTCTTATATACATAATAATAGTTTCTTGTTTTTTTTCTCGAAACACAATCATTTTCGAAGAAAAACTTACTGGCACAATTACTGCTGATAAAATATCTTTTACAAAAGCATATAATATGTACAACAAAAAAAAAAAAAAAAAAATCAAACTTTTTGATATTTAAACTTTGAATACCAGAGCTTCAGAACATGTCATAACTTTTAAATAAAAATAAAACTTATGCAAAAGTTTAAACTATATAATAGGATGGATTCTTTATGTAATATTTGTGTATTGTGAATATAAAATATATTACTGAAACAAAAAATTGAAAAGTGTCCTGAGAATTTTATGATTTTTCTAATTTTCTTCCAAATTTATAATGAAAGTATTCAAGCAATTTTAACTAAAAGAAATTCAATTATTTTATTTAAAAGTTATTTTTAGAATATTTTCAGCCTTAAGTGAAAATTACAAGAAAATTTAATTACAAGAATTTTTTTTTGGAAGAAATCATCATTTTAATATCACTTGTATTTTTATGTTTTTTTTCTTGTCTTTGTTATAATATTTATTACTATAGATATTTAGTTTAGCTTTTGGCAATTTTGAAATTTACAAGTAAAATCAATTTGCAATAAAGATATATGTATATATGTTCAAAATTTACAAATTTATGTTTTACATGATTTGGTTTCTAATTAAAAATAATGTTTATTATGGAATATTTGATGCATTATAAAATATGCATAGTAATTCTTATTAGAAAATTTATGGTATGATTGGTAAATTTGTGTCAAGAAAATGTTATGTTAAATTAGTATTTTAGTTAATTAATTTTTAAAAAAAAAACACAAGAATACTTTTAAAAATATCCTACTATAGTAAATATATTACCAATTTATTATTTTTGATTTGACCTCTAAAATTTAACCTTTACAACAGGATAAATAAAATACCATGTTTACTGTGAAATTCCCAACAGACTAGCAATTACTTGTACGTGCAAATTAGTTTTTTTTTTCAAAAATCTTAATTGTATATTTTTATTTTTGTTCATTTTACTGAAATACAACATAAAATAAAATGACAATATTAAAATTTAATTTCATATTCTGATTTTTTTTCCTTGTTTTTCCTTTATTAAGGACATGTTGCACATTTTTATTGTCAACTTAATGAAATAAATAAAGGTTTGATGATTTTAATTCACATTTATATAATTAATGAAAATGATTTGAATTCTAAATAATTTTGAAGCGAAAATTCTACAGCATTTAATATAAGAAATAAGTAGTTTCCATGTTTTTTTTTTTGGAGGAATTTTTACACCGACAGATCGACAGCGACATATTCTCTGTTTTACAGATAAACAATTTAAGATGAATACACCACAAATTACTATGATTTGTTCTCGAAGAAACCTTATAAAGCTAAAATTATGTTCTACTAAAATTAAATCCTTAAAAATTTCATTAACATAAATTTTATAAAATATAGTAATTCATTTCCCTAAAGAAATCTTTTTTAAAAAACGAAATATATATTAGAATTTTAGATAAAAAGTTTGTTAAGAATCTATAAAACTTACATTTACCTGGGCAAGAAAATTACTTTTAAATGTAAATGGAAAAGTTTATTTTCCACACAAAAAAAAATGAAAAAAGCAAAACCCTTAGATCAAAAATCATAAAAACTTACGTCATATAATGAATAATAATAAAAAAAAGAAAAATTATTATAATAATTTACTAAAAGTTAAGTAGTTTGTTAAAAGGAATTGTTATTTTTTTTTTTTGAACTATTAAAAGTTTTATTTTTTTTCTGCTATATTATAATAAATAGTTTACGCAGGTTGGCACAATCTTAGCACTGCATAACGATATTAATGAGAAAACATTTAACACATTTTTTGAAAAAAAAATAAAAAAAAAACTTTGTCCTGACACTGTGCAAACGTATATAATAAATGTACTATTTTTAGTATGTATTATAAAAAATTACTTACTGAAATGAATTAGAGTTGTGTAAATAAAACTAAAAATGATATAAAAAAACGTATAATTTATTATATTTATTATTTTTTTTTAAAAAAAACACTAGAAATTAAAAAGTAAAGTTTTTATAAATAATATTTATTACTTAGTAAATGGGGTATGTTGATAAAATTATTAGTTTATTTGGTGATTTTGTGAAAAATATTTAAAAAATTATAGTAATAAATCTAAAAATACTTTCAAAAAATTTATAAAATTTTTGTAACTATGTACTATAGTTTAGAGTTGAGCTCAATTACACTAAAAGTCACTGTGGAAAAGATGAACTTATTAAAATCATAAATTTACTTGAGAAGGTAAAGTTGTTAATGAAGCCAACATTTTTCTTAAGAGATTTAGATGCAATATTCCTCGTTTTCCTAGGAATCTTTGGCAAAGATCGTGTATCTACTGATAGGTAGACTGACATGATTCGAAAAGATGTGCTTGTATCCTGCGTTTCATTAGGATTTAATAGGTTAACTATAAATTCTATGTACGAATAGTCTTATCGTGTATTAAAATTCTATGTTCCATATTTTACCAACACTCGATTAAAGTATATTAAATATTTTCAACAAATTCCAAGAAAATTTTATATAATATATTTTCAAAATTTAATATTTCTAGTAATTTTCTACAATTTAATTTTGAAAATGTCACATATTTTTTCTACTATAATTTAAAATAGGATATTATTGCCAAAAATTTCAGGAAATTTTATTTTTCAGTATATTTTATTATTATTCTTGTAATTTTCCTATTTTATAATAAATCCCATTTTTGACATTATACAAATTGTAATATAAATTGAAAATATAAATACGATTACAATGCTTTTATTTTAAATACGAAATTTATAAACATTTCCATTTAGGAAAAACTTGCATTTATTTACATTTTCTTCTAATTTTTGGAGAACATTGTTCAGCACAAATAATACTTTCAGTAATCAACATATTCAGTCTGTTACCAAACATAGTAAATGTAGCTACTTTTATTAGGTGATCTGTTGGAAAGGTTGAGAAAAATCATGAAAATTTAAAGGGATGTTTATCCTTATTCCGAATAAGGTTTTTTTTTTAATGAAAAATACCTATTTAAAATACTATACTTGAAAATTTATTAAAGTGCAGAGATAAATTACATACAAGATAAAATAATTCCAGTTTCATTTAATAGGTTCCTCCGATATACCGTACTTTCTGGTAATACCATTATTTTACAGTCAACACGTCATCAGCAAAGCCTGTTATTATGAAACTTTATACAGAAAATAATATTTTTTTCTGTTAGAATAATTATAATTTTTCGCATTCGTGCCAAAATCTTTTTTTCTTGAATTTTCTACATAAACATAAAAAAATATATATATTATGCAATTTTTCATTGTACACAAATCTTGGAAAAAAATAATATCTACTTACCAAAAATCACAAGTTCATGAAATCATTTTTTTTTTTTGTACAATTTTCATGCATTAAAATAAATGAAAAGTTTTATTTAAAAAAAAATAATTACACTTTAAATAATGAAAAGTATTAAATTGAAAATATAATTTTCTGTATATATAATTTGGGAAATTTATTATAATTTCAACAATAGTTTTCAAAGAAAATCTGTAAGCGTTAAAAAAATTTAATGTAGTAAAATTTATTTTAATATTAAAAATAAAATATTCTTTAATATACAAAAAATTTTGAGAATTTGAAATTAATTTATCAACAAAATGATTTTTATTTTGGGAAAACCAATTTGACAGCAATTTTACTTTTGTCACAAAGTCATTGAAAATCATAAAATGAAAAATATCAAAATCAAAATAAGTTCGTATTTTAACTCTAATTAAGAAATATTTTACAAATATTTTTCTTGCAAAATATTGTATGTAATATTTGCATACCATTATTTTAAAACTGTTTTTGATAGGACCTTCGTTTTAAAATTGTATGATTATATTTAATAATTCCATTATTTAATGGTTGACTGTCGAAAATTGAAATATATGTTAAAATAGATTGTAAATTTTATGATTAATTTGAAAACTATTGAAAATTACAATTCAAATACGTCAAATAATTTGAATTCTGTATTTGAATTGTAAAATATTAAAAACTAATGAAATATAACACTATGTGTGGTTTTAATAAAATTCATAAAACTTTCTAAAACGATCTTAGATATTTGCGTTATTTAATGGTTAACATTCTGTTCGGTTAGGTTAGACTTAAAGGATCGTTTTAGAAATCATAAAAATATTGTTTAGACTTAAAGGATCGTCTTAGAAATCATAAAAATATTTTATGATGTATTTGACTGAAAAAATAAATTGATTTTTCATTCTTGACCAATCAACACCTAAGGGTTATAAAACATTATTTGATTGAAATTAAATCTAATTATAATATTTTAAAATGACTCAACGATAAAACATTTTTTGAAAAATCCTCTAGTATAACTATAACAAAAAATTGTTTGTTGAAATGTGTAACGAAAATAGGGTTAAATCTGGTATCAACTAAAATTAGATTATATGTAAAATTTAGATTATAAATGTAATATTAGATTGTAATTTCATTAAAATATTTGCAATCTAATAAATATCACAAATCAAATCTGATATTACTTAATACTAAACTATTTATATTAGCTTAATAATCCTAAAAAATATATGACTTTCATTTTTATATATTTTTTTTTTGCAAGCTCTTTTGGGAATTAAATCAAAATCAATTAGGTTCTTTTTGTTTTTTTTTTGTTGTTTTAGGCTCCAAAATTTCTATATTAGGGCCATTAACCAATTTACATTTAAGATTAAAAGAAATTCAGTTTTGTATGTGCCTACACACAAAAAAAAAGCTATATCCTTTTTTTTTTTTTATTAATGCTCTTTTAGCTGCCTTTATTAATTACAAATCCTTTCTAAATATATTCCACCCTCCCCTCAAAATGTTTATTTTCTCAATAACTTTGTATATATATTATTTTGCTGGTGTTGTTGTTGTACTGTTTTATGGCTGTTGACAAATTAAAAGAACACATTTTTTGTCGCTTGCTATTTTTTTCTAGCTTAGTAACGATTTGTATTTGTAAAAAAATGTTGATGTTCCTTTTGCCTGTTTAGCCATAAGGATTATTCATAAAAATGTTCTATGTTGACTCTTAAGTATCCTCGTTAAAATTACAAATGTCCTTTTTTTTTGGTAAGGATAAAAATGGTTGTTTTTTTTTTTTGTTGGGTTGTATTTGTAGATTTTGTATATTAATAGGAATATAGTTGAAGAGAAAAATGGAAAAAAAAAGTCATCATCACCATAGGATAAATATTTATAAAACAATGATAAATATACAAAAAAAAAAAACAACATAGAAGAAAAATCTGTACATAAAGAAGAATTTATTGCGAATTTATTTAAATTTTTTTTTTAGTTATATTTAGGACATAAAATCATTGTGTTAAGAAGGTTTTTTATTTTATTTTTGATTGAAGGACTTTTAGTAAAAACAAGGAGAATTTTTATAACTTTGAAATAATATTAAAATAATGGATGCGGAAAATCAGTGACAATTTCCTTTCCTAAGTCCAGTATTCGCGTGAATTGAAAATATTCGGAAATTTTTTTAATTCGTATTTTTTGGTACTTCAGAAGAAGGAAGAAGTGAACTATTTTTCGAAAATCGTCATAGTCGGAAAATGTTTGTATTCTAGTTTTCTACTGATTAAGAATTAAACATAAACTATTAATATTTGGGGAATTTTACCAAACCACAAGATGTATCTACATAATTACAAAGTTGAATATGAAATGCTGAATTATTGATGTTAGAATAATGTTTTTTTTTAATTTTCTTGGTAGTTTGTAGCTGATTTATAACCAAGATTTGTGGAGGGAATAATTTATTCGATCTGGTAATAATTAATTCGATACAGTAGAAAACTATAATACTAAATCAATTTTAGTGTGGACATAAAATTCAATTCGAACAAAGTTCCCTCGAAAACTAGAATAGGGCAGAATGTCTTAAAAATGGATAAATTATGGGTAAAAATATATAAATTTGAACTATATTTCTATTTCGAAAACCACATTAATTTGTTGGATTAATTTTTATATTAACACATAAAAATTTAGGTTAGATATTTTTAAAAAAATTTACAGATTAATTAAATTCATTTGTAGATTGCAGTTGTCCCTTTAAAACAAAATAGTTTTTGTCGGAGAAAATTTTTATACTGTCAGACATTTAGACAGCCCATTAATATTAGCCGCCTAGCCATTAGGAATAATTATTATTTCTGCTAAACTTCAAGTGAGTTTTTATGTTAGTGGAACGACAATATCCTAAATTCATAATAAAAATTTAAAATTGTGGTAAATTATGATAGCCGTATAACGTATACTTTTTATTCGTAATTTGCTCTAAAATATTTATCTAGAAAATGAGTCTCAAAAAGGAAATGGAAAATTTAAAAAAAAATAAAAAGTGGATATAGAATAAATTTAAGAAGTTTTTTTTAAAAAAAATAAAAAATATGTTTAATATACAGAGTGTCTTGAAAAAGAATTTTTTTCCTCAGAAACATTACTAAACTACGTAGTAGGTGACACGCTGCATTAAAATAAGTGAAAATTATTTATTTACAGTATAAACAAGTTAGAGTATAATTAAAATATCGTTTAATATTTTAATGATAAACTGAATTTAATGAAAAGTATTATTAGTAAGCAGCTTAAAATTTCCTCATTTCCTCATAAATAAACTGTAAGGCTTTAAGATGGGCAGAGTATGTAATCGGAAAATTTTAAATAGACTAATTATCTTATTCAAAAACCAAATTCATTTTTTATTATTAATAATTTTTTTTTAAAAGAAAACCTTTGGAAAAATTTAAAATGATTGATTATTAAATAAAAAAATAACCAAAATTTAAATATAAATTCTAAATTTTAGTAATCTAAAATATCTTGAGAAATAATAGCCTCCATTACATATATAGTATGAGGTGAAACAACTGGCCAAAAATTACAATTTTTATATATTTTTTAAAAGCTGGTACTTTGCCTAATGTTTTACATGATTAATGGATGTAATTTTCTAAAGTGAAAATTTACAGGAAAATATAATATATCATAAAAAAATATTGTGTTTTTTTTTTTTTTTTACTCTCTAAATTTCATATTTATTTCACTTCCTTAATATGAAAAGTTTAATTTTTTTTTAAAGGATAATAATAAAAATCCACCAAAAAATTTAAGTAATTTAGTAATATTTTTGGTTAGAATTCTTATTGACAATTTTATTTTTTAGAAAAATGTTATAAAAAGTCTGTTTAAATATTTGTTGATTTAAGTATTTTTCTAAATTAGTTTTCCAAAAATTAATAATTTCTTTTATGTAAAATTGAATATATTGCTGAACAGAAACCTACTAATTATAAAAAACTTACCATACGCACTTCAAAATTGAATTTAAAATAATATTCTAAAAAACCACATGCAAAATACAATTAATAGGATAAATATGGGTAATTAAATATATTTTAAAAAAAAAATAATTATAATAGTTTCACATCACATCAATTAACACTTATTAAGTGATACAAAAAACTTCTGTAAAATAATTAAATTTTTGAATATTGTGGCAAAAAAATAAAATAAATTATAAAATTAAATTTTTTAGAAAATTTAATTTATTTTTGTTTAATAGTTTCTCTAATTTGGTCATTGGTCCATATGGGTCAGATGTTTAGTTTTATTATTTTATAAAATTAATTAAAAATATATAGTTAGAAATTATGGTTTATGCAATAATTATATTTAAAACATTCTATATCTATAATAATATTTATTTGAATTTGTAATTTTATATTTCGATTTTGTCAGGCACAGTTTTTCAATATTATAACTTTTTTTTTTTTGAGTTGTGTAGCGTGTCGGTTGAAATTGGTGAAAACTAAACAAAATTCTTTAAATTTATCAATAATAAATAGTAAATTAAATATAAATATATATGTATTCCTTTTTTTTTGCAATTACTGCCCGTGTTGCATGGTTTCTTCTTGTCCAAATTCTTTGCTATTACTTGACTATATCAAGGCCCGGTGGCATGCCTGCCGAACAGATAATATGATATAAAAGTGTTTGTAAACCCACTAACGATCTGTATTGAGTGCGTGTTAGGGAATAGACGTAGTTTTTTCTAGTTATAAGTGACCCACATAACTTTCATTATATTGCACGTAATAGAATTGTACCAGAGTCCTTATGCTAGTGTCAGAGATCCGTTGTCTAGTTGTCTTTTAAAACCCACAAATTTTCGATATAAACTTCTTTCCGAAGTATTTTTACGAAGTATTTTTACAATCTTTCCGAAGTATTTTTACAATCAGAAAATATCATCATCATCATCATGGATCTGTAGCCATTAAAATTATGCAATACCCCATTTAAATGGGGGTATGTTTTATTTAAAATAACATACAAATTTGAATAACCCTGCGTTTATGTAAAATTTCATTAAATAATAAATATATGTATATGTATCTTAATGTATACTTAAATCAGGTTATATAAATAATTTATAATTTAAAATTTCGAAAAAAAAAATTATTGATTTAATAAATATTGTTGTTGATGAAATTTTATGATCTATAAATAAATTAAACTAATTAAGAAATAATTTATCAGGACTCAGGACCAAATATAAATTATTTATTAACGATATCAAAATTAAATAATTTGTTTTTTCGGAAAATTAAAATTATGAATATATATATGTATATATATTTAAATTAAAAATGGACATAATGAATTATATTGAATTTTCAATTCAATTTTATGGTAGAAAAAAAAGAATAATTCTATTAAATAATGGAAATTTATGTAATTTCATTATTAATTTTCTCAAGCCGTAATATATTTATTATATAAAAAATGTAAACTCAGTGAATAAATCAGTTTGAATATAAATTGATATAATATTTCAAATATTGAAATGAATATCAAATAAAAATTAACATTAAAATTCACTTTTTCTTTTTAAAAAAAATTAGAAAGTTTTTTTTTTTTTTTTTTTTACAAAAGTTTGATATTAATAAAATAGGACAATCATATTGGTATCCTTGTTTTTGGGTATCCATGTGAAAAGAGATATTTTTATATTTCAACATATATCATAATCAAAAATATTTTATAAATAATTTTTATAAGAAAAACATTCTACAAGATATATTTTTATTCAAGTCCTTTGAATTACTTAAAAAATAAAATTATAGTAGACTAGAAACATAATTTATTGTTTTAAATTTAACTCTCTTATAAATTAACTAAAATATTCGAAGGATTCTTAAGTCGTAATTATTATTCGAAATTTTCCATTATATATGTATATATATATAAAAATAAAAAGGATATAAAAAATGTTGTAACTTGATAGTAATTAAGTTAAATACCTAATAAACATTTAGTAAAAAAATTTTTTTTTTTTTTTAGTAAATAAATTCAAATTTGATACCACTTAATTACCTTAAATCAATTTTATAAATTATATCTCATTTAAATGTTTACGAAATCAACTTAATTTTCTCTATTATATTAAATTTATCAATACAAAATGTAAATATAAATAACATATATACATAGTTTTATGTGTATATATATGTAATATAAAATATCCTTTTGAACTATACGGAAAAATCATTAAAATAAAATTTGTGTATACAAGTTGTCCCTATAATATTAATAATTAATATTATAATGACAATTGTAGTGTAAACATTTCCAATTAAATTTCATATTAAGATTAATCAGTTTTATATTTTTCCAAATCAACACCGAAAATTTATATAAGATATATTATCATTTATTTCTAAATAAGACAACATTTATTTTACAAAATTACAAAAAAAAAAATTTGTAAATAAACATAACTTTTTCATTGATGTCAAAACATAACTTTAATTTGTAAATAAACATGATTTAGAAAAGATAAAATTTAATTGCCAAAATAAAACTTAAATTGGAAAAAACATGAAATTTATATGTTCGAAGATAAAAATCCAAATAACATAATGACATAAATTTTTGAGCAATTTATACAAATTAAAAATAGTAATTTAATTAAATTAAATATGAAAAAAATTTAAAGCTTAAATACTTCAATTAAGTAGAAATCTCAAGAAAATTTATAACTAGTACAACTTGTACATAATTGTCATTAAAATACTTCTATCTATATCTATATTCATTTTATATTGGCTTTTTCAAAAAACCTGGAAAAGCTATCAGATTTCCAAAATATATTTCATTATCATTTCTTTATTCATCTTTTAGTATTCTATTTTTAAGGATATACACATAAGGAGTACATAAAATTTTCATCTTATTTAATTGAATTAAAATAGAAAATTATACAATAAATATATATTTTTTTTTAGTTATTTTTATATAATACCAACAAATAATATCCTTTTTATGGCAAATATAGTGTAGAATTAAGAATTGAATATTTTTATTTTATTTTTTTTGGTATTTAAAAAGAATATACATATACATATGTATATGATTAAAAGATTGATGAAAATTAAAGTAGACTATAATAAGAAAATTTTAAGATTTTTGGGGTTAATTGATAGATTACATTTAATTTATAATCATTTCTCTTTATTTATAAATTATATACACATACACATACTAAACAAAATGATTTTTAGATTGTTTCTAGTTATCGTAATTCATTTAATTTATATAACTTGGAAAATATTTATATGTAGTCTATTGTTGGATATTTTTATTTAATTATATTTTATATAATTTAGAAAATGATATAAAATATCCTTTTCTTTGTTTAGTAAAAAGCATTATAATCTTTAAACTTAAAAGGTATAAAATTCCATATATCATGCTAGAGATTTTATATAATATATAAATGAAATAAATAATTATACAATAGTAATAAAGAAATGTAATCTCAAAGCTTTATTAACATTTTATATAATTCAATTAAATTTTTAATAGTAAAAAAAAAAATATTAAAAGTTCAAAAATTACAGAAACATGATTCAGGTTTTGTCTGGAATTAGTTTTTGATTAAATTTGTATCACAAATAATTAAAAATTTAATATTACTTAATATACTTTGTGAAATAACAAATCGAATTTATTGAAAATTCAAATATACTCAAATATACTGTAATGATCGTTATCTGAGGTGTGAAAATTACTATAATATTGTTTTTTTTTTGTGCATCTAGCTAAAACCCCCAGAACCTAAATTATATTACTGTAAGCTATTTGGTAGTTTAGCCAATTTTTTATTGACGATTATTGGCTTGGCAAGCACACCGATATAACTATTTCTAATATCCTTTTGGTAATTCTCGTAGGTTTAATTGAAATATGCACATTTGGAATTATAACATCGCAGTTTTTGATTTTTAATATTGATCCAGTTATTCATATTACATTTTCATTCATTGTTAAATGAAAAATTTTCTTGTATTTAAGTAAATTTTTAGGAAGAAAAACTTTGCTAAAATGAATTTAAATTATTAATTCAAATTATAATGAATAAATTTGTCTGTAAATAAGTTCTTAAAATACTAGTTTAGTTAAAGATGAATTTACTTATATGTAATATCTAAATGATAAACAATTAAATATTAACTAAAAAATAATTAAATGAAATATTTTTTAATTTATTTTACAACAATTTTTTTTTGACATCAATCAAAAATATTTAGGTTATTTACGAGACCGAAACAAAAATTAAACAAGAAGTTATTTATAGTCAAATTATGCCAGAAGTTCAACAAAATTAAATCTATTAATAAACTAATTAAGTTTTGATAAAATAAAATTTATATTATTTTAATAGTTTTTAAAATTAATATAATTTTAAATTACATTTTTGTGGCATTAAACAAAAAAAAAATATATTCATTAAATTTTAATTATATGGTTTCAGTGGTTACACGTATTTTTATACCAAAAATAAAAATATATATAAAAAAAACCTAATAAATTGCTGTCATATTAATTGGTAATTAAAGTTTTTATATAAATAGATAGTACTATGATTTTTTTAAAACAGATTTTTTTTATAATTTATCTATCATTTAGGCAACTATTATAGTATATTGTAATACATTATTTATGTAAAAATTTATGCTATTTTCTTTTTTAAATTTATGTAAACTGTTTTTACAAATTCAGAAAATTAGTTTTTAGTAAATAATCATTTTTATTCACTTAAACTTAAACTTACTAATTGGAGTATTTCCACAGAGTAACTTGTCCTCATCTTGATGGAAATGTATCCGATATGTGAAAAGATTCTTTGATGATTAAAATAAAATAATAATTTCTCTTACTTATGTTTCTAACTTAAAATATATATGAATTAACTATTTACTGCAAAAAACCCACAAAACTATAAAACTTCTGCACAGTAATTCAAGGATTCAATTTTTTATATACAAATACCAATTAATTTTTAAGTTAATTTACTATTTTGTAATATTTCTTGTATATATACATATATTTAACATAATCTAATTTATGTTTAAACATAAATCAAATATACTAAACAAATTAAATTCATTTTATTTCTAAAATGCACTACTGAACTTGTGATTTAGTATTATGTACAATTTACATATATAATTTTTTCACTCCAATCAAAAATATAACAAAAATTATTTACCACAGTGCAAAATTATATCACATTCAATAAAAAAAATCCAAAAATTGCGTGCAAACTGTTTGTTTAATTGGAAATTGTTAAGCAACAAAAAAAAAAACGCTCTTATAAATTATTTATCATCAACAATAAACAATTAAACTCTCAGCAATAAAAAACAATTTTCAAAACCACAAAAAAAAAAAATAACTTAACAATATTTTTTGTTTTTTTTTTATTTAAAGGAAAATGCATTCCAGTTTTTCCGGTTAAAGTTTGTAGAATCATTGCGGATATAAATTTTCAGGGAAAATTTAAAATATACGCAATTCCAACTATAATAAATTTATTTTAAAAATTGTTTTAATTTTGTTAGGTTGTTAGAAATTATTCAATTTGTTTATGAATTTGATAAAAAAAATTAAAAGGAAGATAGTTTTTATCATTTTAAGATTTTCCTATTTTACGCATAATAATAAATTTCCATAGTTTAGATAAAAATTTTCAATTTAAGTTTACTTTTTAAATTTATTACAAATAGATAAAAATAAATTTTAGCAGTGACGTGGGCATGATTATTTAGCTTGGGGAATCAAGTTATAAAATAAGTTAAAATTTATAAAATTATGTGAGCAATTTTTTACAAACATATAATTGTCGAAAAAGACGATTGATAATTTTCTATAAAAAGTACGATAATTAGTTTTTAGTCCTAGTATTTTTAAACATTTTTGATTGTTCATATCCAACCTAAGAATACCTTCTCGTGTCTGATTCAAAAAAACTAATTTTGTTGGAAATTAAGAAAATTTAATTTTATTTACAATAATTTTGCATTGAAAAATATTCGGGAATTTTTTTTATAGCATGTGGAATGAAATTTATTAATACAATTGCAGAATTTTGTAGATAAAGAAAGAACAAGGAAAACAATGCTTTAATTGCTTCCATGTGGGCTACGTCACTGAACTGTAATGTAAAATTATAATTCTAGAATTATAATTTAAAATATTAGTATATATTAAGGATAAATTGTAAACAAATAAATAAATGGATAATTAATTTGATTTCGTATAAGATAATAAAATCCTTGGATAAATTTAATATGTAGTGGTAAATTGAACAGAAAATTAATGCGTGAACTGAACATGGTAATATAAATAACTTTAAAATTTATTATAATTAAATCATGTAGTAATTTAGTAGTTTATTATTATAGTAAATAAATCAATGCAATATAATATTATGGTGCCAGAAACACTTTGTAAAATATATAACAAAAAACATTATTCAGTTACACCTTACACGTAATCGACACGGAAGATAAAATTTGTTAGTAACCGATAAAATTTCTCAGAAATATGGGCGCACTATGAGAAATAAATTTTAATTCCTATTTGCTTTAATTGATTTAATGGAGATTTACAAGAAGATGATTGTATTTCTAAATATAAAGTCAAACTATAGATACTCCGATCCTAACTTGTCTTGATAATGAAATGCTTAATTATTGAGATTACAATAAAAAAAAGTATTTTCTTGGTAGTTTTTATTTTGTAGCTAATTCGTAAATCAAAACTTGTGGATAGAATTCAGTTGTCATGTTTTGGCAAAGTCAATTACCGCAAAAATAAAAATATCAGTTTTAGAATTTACCAATTTTTCTCTGCTTTATAACAAATAAAAATTTATCCTGTATATGTCAGGTAAATTTGAAGTTTAAATGTCTAGCAATCAAAATCAAAACTTATATAAAAAAATGTAGGAATTGTGTTTTGTCAATGTTCCACAAATATTATCTTCTTCATTTTGCTTAATGGTACACAAACATTTAAGCTGAAAATTCTAAAAAATTTTATATATTTCCAATATTCCATATCTCATTTTATTTTATTTTAAATCCAAGCTAATAAAAATTCAATCAAAATGTTTTTATAAATAAATTAATTTCAACATAAATTTAAATTAAATTACTATAAATTCTAAATACAAGAATTTCAAATCATTAAAATAACCTTAAAAAAAAAGAAGATAGATTTATTACCTCAAATCTTTCAATCAAATTCAAAAATACCCAATAAATTCCAATAAAATACAAATCTTATGTCCATAACTCAATATGCCTATTTAAGTTTGACTTAATTAATTGCTATTGCATAAAATAGTAGGTCTATAAAAAGGGTCAGAACACCTGTTAAATTTTCTCTATATTTTTGGTAAACCTTTTCGTTTTCTTTTTTTTTTTTTTTGTGTGTTGGTTTTGGTACAATTAAATTCCAGTCAATTCCCAATTTGAAAAAATGTTCTGATCCTGAAATAAATTTATACACACACAAAAAAAACAAAAAAACAAACCGAAAAAGGAAAAAGAATAAAAGGTTGAAATGTTAATAATTTTATGTATTCTCTTTGGTGATGAAATGTTTTCAAAATAAATCGTTGTATAATAACTTTTAGAGTTGGAAAATTTTATATTTTAAAGATTATATAATTAATTTTTTTTTGTCCTTTGCAGGAAAAGGTACAAAAAAAATATTATTATACTTATTTGTTTGAGAGCAATATTATATTTGTATTTTAGATAGGAGAAAACTCCTCAATCATTACTCAATATTGATTGAGTGATGATTGAGTTATCCACATTAGGTTATCCAAATTACAATATACGTTGTCAATAGAAGCATTGGAATGAAGTTCATTTTCTAGATTTATATTTAATTAAAAACATTTACTATGTAAAAGATAACTATTTATAAGGACAAGTTAAATATTTCTTATACACTGATTTGAAAATTTCTTTTTTTTTTTACAAAAAAGATGAATACATATTTTGTCACTTGAAAAGTGGTTGTATACGTGTACTATAAATAAAATTAGTTTTTTAAAACATTATTTAAAATATTCAAAAATCCAAAAAAGTTGACGAAAGTAAAACATTTTTATGTCAAAAGTTTTTTATGAAAAGATTTATCATTTGATTTAATAAATAATTCACTTAAGTTTTGACAGTTTTCCTTTTTCTGCACCACAAAATTTTTCTTTTTTCAGTCAAAAGACAAATCATTAGTGAAATTTCTTTTTTTTTTTTTATGAATAAAAATTTTACTTGAAATTTTACTGAAAAGATACATAAATATGATGTCCTTGATATTATTTTTATAAATTATATACATTTTTAAACACTTTTTTGAAAAAAAAGTGTAAAATATTGAATAAATAATATGTAATAAATTACAATTTTCCAAATTATATAAAAATTATTTTTACAAAAGATTTATTCCTTACAATATGATTGTATATTGAATCTCACAATATTTTCCCAATAAACTTTGAAGATATAATTTCATAGTTTATTACAAAATAATTTCTAAAGAATAATTGGTTCAATTAAAATTTCTATAATACTAAATTACCGATAATTTGTTTTATAAATTAAATCCTTTGTGGTCTTGAAAATTTTCAGTTAAAATTTCTATAGAATTATTTTAACTATTTTCTATATAATTTCATTTATTTAATACCTTTTTTTTTGGTTTACATATCCTCTAACTTATGTATAGTATTATTATGATATTGAAAATATTTAAACTATTGTTTAAAACCACAGAGACCAGTAGAATCAGACAAAGAATTATCAAAATATTAAAATACTACCATATATATTACTTTCAACAATTCGAAGAAAGGTAATATAGTTTTAATTAGATTTTATGAAAAGTCAGTGTTTAATGTTACACAAATTTAATATTTTTACTTTAGATACGAATAGATTTATTCAAAATTTACAATAATACTTTATAATTTTATAGAAATAGTAGCTAATCCCCTGACTTCGAGTCAGGAACTAAGTTAAAAAACCACGTAACTTTAATTATTTTTGTAAATAATTTCATAAAACCATTAAATTTACAAATCAACGACAAAGAGCTTCCAGAATTTTATATTACATAAATATGAAAGCATTACGAACTTTTTTTTTTTTTGATTTTAATAAAAACTGTCTTAAAAATATAAAAAAGAATCAATTACAAATATAAATTTTTACTTTAAGAAATCAATTTAAACTTTATTTCTCATCTCCTTGTAATCACAGCAAAACAAAAAAACTTTTTTAACAAAAAACCCTGAAAGAAAAATGTCCTTTAACATTAAAAATGTTAAAAATGAATACATATATCATTAATGTACGATAAAGTTTTTTTTTTGGCATACAATTAAAAACTCTTCTAAATCTTTCAAAGTCAATTAAATATTTTATCTTTCATCTGTTTTCTATATAATATATACTTATAGTCAAGGGAATTATATTTTTTTTTTGTGCAATATTGTATTCCATAAAGGATATACAAAAGATGAAAAAAAACAAACACTTTTAAAACCAAATTCAAAATAAAAACTTTTATTTAAAAAAAAAATATATTTTTTTTTTACATTTGAAACAGAAAAATATTCTGTTTCTATTTTTGCTTATGTAACAGACCACAAGAAAATATATCCTTTTTTGATTGTATTTATTTAATTGTGACCGGATGTGTTTATTTATTTTTGGGGGGAAAAGTAAAATACCAAAAAGAATCTACAATAAAATAAACAAATTACGTATACCAAAATTATATAGAAATTTCTGAAGTGGAAATATATATTTTTTTAGAAATTTACAAATTTAAATCATACAGAAAAATATTTAACTTTATACTGGAGTTAAACTCGACGGCGATAAAAATTGACGGCGTCCCAACGGCGTCCATTTAATTTAAGTAGTTAAACTAAACGCTGTTCATTTTAACTCCAGTTGCATGATTTTTCATATAAAATTTTATTAACTCTCACTAATTCAATTAATTGTTCCTCAAAAGTCATAATTTTTTAATTTTCACAAACACAAACTTTTAAATTATGATTTAATTTCTGACATTAAACATACGATTTCAAAATATCATTTGACGCCGTTAAAAATAGAAATGAATTCAATTTTTTTTAGGAACGCCTGTTTTTTAGTTTCAAATATTTTAACTTTTTTTTTGACAGTTCACAGAATGAACGCCGTCTGAACATCGGCGAGTTTAACTCCACTATTATGCTTTGAAACAAAATAATATTTAATATCGTTTGAATGTTGGCAACAGAAAATTATATTACAAAATTTTTTAAATAATATAAAAGAATTTTAATTTTAATCTGAAATTAAATTACTAATTTTAGTCATTTTCCAACTAATTTTGTATTAATTATTATTTTCAAATATTTCACGGTAATCCTAAATTAAATATTGACATCTCAGATGAAATATTTATTTCGCAACTTTCTTGCAACCATAATTTCTTTAATAATCTAAAAATATACTTAAAACGAAATATATTGTTATCCATAAAAAAAATTAATCCTTTTTTAACCGTCTAGTATCAATTTGTAAAACACTCTGGTAAAATATAAATATAATTTACAATAATCAAAGTAACTAATTACTTTCCATTCTACACATATCCTTGTCATTACTATAGAAGGATAATTTATTTTCTCTTACATAATAATAATTTAAGTAATTTAGCTAATTTGATATTGCGTGTCGAATCTCTTCTTTTTTATTTTTAATCTAAAAGAAAAATTATTATGGTTTTTTTTCCAGGAGGCATAAGTTAAGGAATACGTGATAAAAAAAAAACTTAAGTTTTCCTTTTGGTAAGCATTATTTAAGATACGAAAACAAAACAAAAAATTAGATAAATGTCTTGGTCGTACAGACACGTAAATATAAAAATACAAATCTCGTCTTTCTATGCTTTATCTATGCTTTATGCTCTATGCCTATGGTATAGGGTACAAAAGACAAAAATGCTTTTTTAATATTGGATTTTTTTGTTTCTGTGTATATAACGCATTTTATGAGATTAAAATTTTTCTTGAGTATTTGTCATATTGGATTGATATATTGTACAGCAAATTATGGCATATAAATTACAAAAAAAATTCAGGTACTAATGACAATTTTGATTCGGGAAATTTGAAATTGTAAAGGCAATTATGGTTGTACATTTTAAAAATATATCTTCTGTAATCAGTAGTAGTAGTAGTCTAAATACTTTTTATTATTCTAGTTTTGTCTAACGAATCTGACCACAGTAGACGCTTAAAAAGCTCTTTATATTGCGTAATTTTCAATTAGTAATACTTCAATAACGTATGGTCTTTAGTAAGTTTTAGGTTTTTATTGCTGGTCGAATATTTTTATATTAGACCTGTTCAAAATTCATATCACAATTTTAAGGACAAGAAAACATTTCGTTATGATGAAATGCAAAACAAAATATATTTTATACTTCATACACCTTTAAGCGAAAACTTGCTCTTGTACAGCGTTTACACTAGTGATTAATCCAAGAGGATACCCTCTATCCCTTACTAAATGATTACTGATTACTTTAAAAATTGGGAAAAATAAGAATAATTTTGGAGGATGATTGGAATTGAATGGATACAATTACTATGTAACTACTCTGAGGGTCATCCAAGCCATTAGAAAACACGACAAGAGATAATTGGTCTCACCATGATTTCAGAGGATGCAATTACGATGAAGAACCCTTGAAACATATTCCTTACTACTGTCTCTTGATAACTACGAAATTTGAAATGTTAGTTTCTAGAAAAGAGTCAAGTAATATCAAGCTGTCTAATCTGATAAAGTTTATTAAGTATGCAGAATGGGTCCGATATCCTATGAAGAAACCAACCAACCAATCAAGTCTAGTAATACTTTATCACTTTTTTCCTAATAATTTATTAATATTTTTTAAATTACACATTTCGAAAGCGTTTATTCCTTCAGACTTTTCTTATTAATTTCCTTTAAATATTTGGAAAAAAAATATATTTGCAATTTAAATTCTATAATAAAAAATCAATAAAAAATTATATCCTTTCTAATATTTTTTTAAAGAATTATAAAATTATCTTAAATATTCTTATTTGTGTCTCAATTGCTTCTAATTTTTATTTTATTATGATTAGTCATTAAAGATAAAGTACAAAAATTTTCTATTTTTATCATTTTGGTAAATTAAAGATACATATATGTGATTAAAGAGTTTTAAGCTTTTAACTTGAATAAAATGTTTAAATTATTTATTCGTTAGAGAAATTTATCAATTTTTTTTATACTAAAACTTAATTTTTTATAATATAAAAAAAAGTATTAAATTTTATTGTTTTTTTTTCATATTTTTATAGGAAAAACTAAAAATAGTTTTTTTTTTGTCATTTTATGTTTATTGGGGGAGAATTTAGAAAGATAATATTTTAAGGATCATTATTTTGTACAATCATTAAATTATTTATGATAAATAAAATAATTTAGTTTTTTTTTAACTAATATTTTTGAAACAAAGTTGGGTAGAAAATTTAATAAAATTTGATAAAGAATTTTCTTATAATTTAACAAGTAATAGTAAAGAATTAATTTAATGGCATATCCTTTTAATATAAGAATATCTTATTAACTTATTTATATTAAAATTGTACTCATACGATTATTTAAGTTAAATCAGTTTTATAACTAACTGATGTAATAACTTACAGCCATTAGACAACTTCACTAAATTATAGAATATTACTATAATACTTTATACAAAATAAATAGAATAAATTTTCTTTAAATAAACTAATATTTTTTTTTTTTGTAGTTATTTGATATTTTGGCCTTAACACTGTCTTTTAACTTCCGGACTACAAAACATATATATATAATATTAAATTCTCCCCTTTTTAATTTTATATATATATGTCCTATTTTATTTCATGCTTTATCTAAAGGATCTTTATATATGTACAATAATATTCTTTTTTTTTTTTCTTATTATTATTATTAAAAAGTCCTTCTCTTATATGCGCACATAAAATATTACGACAGGACATAAAAGATAATAAATTTCATAATAATTTCAAAACAAGAAAATAGTCTGTAATTAAAGAATGTATATATAAATAAAATATTATTCGAATTTTACAAATATTTATATTATTATAAGAGAATATAAATGTGTTTTTATAAGTTGATATGTTTTTTTTATGTATTAAAATTAATTTTATTTTTTTTACATAATCAGCAAAAAAAAAAAATATTAAAGATATAAACTTCTCTTGGTATTAATTTTTCAAAAAAAAAAAGAAACAATCTCTTTTTTCCATTAATATCTTAAATAATAATTCTGAAAATTAGTACATTAACAGAGAGAATTACGCTTTTTGTAAGATATAATTCGTTTCAAAATATTATTTCAAAATTTAATTTTATAACTACGACTACAAAAAAAAAATTATTTTTAAAGTATTATTGCTTTTTCTGTGACTGGAAATTTTTATGTTGAATCTACTCTGACAGAATATCATTGGGATAAAAATCGAATACATAATACATACATACATATATATTGAATGAACAGAAAATTCTATTTTGGAAAATAATTGAGTAACTGAATAGTGATTTTGAAAATTTCAATATATATTTTGCAAAGTCTGTTTATTCATTTCAGTTTTAAATAATAGTTTTTTAAGCTCAACGTTTCGGTTGCATGCAGGTATTAAATTAACAATACTAGTCTTAGGTTTGTATTTAACATTTTTGTCTCTTTAAAATGTTTAATCACTTCTTCTCCTTGGCGATACAGTTCGTGAAGACTGTGGGGCCTCTCCTAAAGGATCCCGCACTTAAATCATAAATTTGTTTATAGTAAAGTAATTTTACTTGCAACAAGCTACCAATATCGATATCTCCGACGGCAGCCGAACCGAAGACCGACCGCTACACAGTTTGGTACTGCCGGTCTTACACTAATCTTGTAATTTGTAATACTATGTTGAATATTCGATTTAGGGAACTTACCTTAAACTTCTTTGTGTAATTTTAGTTCAATTCCGTGTTTTACAACATTCAAATATACAGAAAGTAACAGACTAAAAACTTAAACCGATAATTCACAACAAAAACTTAAATTTCATTTAAAATAGTTATCTGTTTGCTATCATTGTGTCTCTACATATATATATCGAAACAACATCCAAAATAATGCTTAGAAAATATTAGCCTATATAAAACGTCAAATGAATTTTTAACTATTATTAAGTATAGCTATATATATGGTAAATCAGTTTTGAGGCGAAAATTTTAGATGAATTTTTTTTTTTTGCTTACATATATTGTTTCAGCTGAAATGTTTTGATATATAAATGATATTTTAGCTAACAGAGAAAAAATGAAACAAATGGTCCAATAGGATTGTTATTGCAAAGTCAAATTAAAATCGAAAATTCATAAATTTTTGACTTTTATACGTAATTTCGTTTTAGTTTTTTTTTTTTGTTTGTTTGGTGGCCTGGGGAACATTTGATTACAATGATACAGTATAGATAAATTTTTATATTGCTATTTTCATTCATAAGACTATTGTAGATAAATTTAAATCAATCTGTATTGTACACTTTTGATAATCATTGTATAAAGTCTAATTTATTGAAATAATCTACTAAAAGATTTTCAATTCTTTTGTGAAATTTTAAAATATTGCGACCACTGACAGTAGTTATTATTGTTATTTAAACTTAGGCAATGAATTATTTCAAGCAAAAAAAAATAATAATCCTTTTTAAATTTAAGTACTAAACGAAAATATGAAAATTTAATTAAAATTGAATATAAATTAATTATTTTAACAAATCGTTGATATAATATATACCTTTAAAATCTTTCAAAAGTAATTTAATCCTCTTTAAAAGTCCTTGTTTTTTGTTTATAAACAAAATATCCTAAAATTAAATCTATATTGTTTCCGTTTACATATTTAAAAAAAAAAGAAGAAAAAGGATGTTTAACAAATGTAAATATATATACATATACTAAATATGATATAATATATAATTTTCCTTAGATTTTCAAAATTGAAATTATACTAAATACCAACATGAATAATGGTTGTAGTTTAAGCTATTAAGGATGAAAATTATTAATATACAGATTACAAGATACAAATACCCAATTAGGATAAATTTTACCAAAAAAAAATTTTGAATTGTAGATCTAGTCAATTATTTCAATTATTTTAGAAAATATATAGATTTAGAAATTTAGTTTTACGTTAAATAATCTTCAATTAATTCAAACATTATAACTAGGGTCAAACAAAAATAATAATAATAATCAAAAATAATAGTTATCTAAGATTTAAGGATAATTATAAGATTTTTATTCAATTAATTTTATATTTTATGATAATAATTTCTAGAAAATCATAATAATTTTACATTAGTATATCATAATTTTCTTAATAATTCATCTTCAAATTAGGAGTTATAATTATTTATAGTACAACATTATACTCATAGCATAATACTAAATGTATTACTGTTTTAGTTAGATTAATTTGGCTGTATTTTCAATTTTCTCTTTAACAATCATCTAGATCTAGAATAAAAACCCGATCATTTGCAATTTTTTCATAAATTAACTTAATGCCAGCAAATTATTCCTGACATAAAATTCAACATTTTTTAATAAATAATATATTCAAATATTTATTCAAAATACTAGCATTTCCAATTTTAGAATTTATTCAAAATACTAAAATTGGAAATGATCGGGTTTTGCTTCTAACTACACTCGGGGAAAATTAATTATTTAATAAAAATTTTAATTTTATTTTTTTTATTATTTAGATGGAAAAATTATTTCAGTAAATATGTTCACTAATGAATCAATAAACCAGATAAATATTAGAGCATGAATAAATTTCTAATATTAAATTCCAAAAACATCAATAATCTCTTTTTTTTATGGCAAATTCATATAAAGTTTAATGGAAATCAACTTAATTTAATTTAATTTTTTTTTTTCATGAAAACTTTCTAATAATTTTAAACTTTCAAAAACTTATATATCACATTTTAACTGAAACATATATTTATGTGAAACTTTTATCGAGAAGATTAAAAATAGTCCACTTAAAATTCTTTTAGATAAGTGAATGTAAACGACTTAGAAAGTTAAAATTAAAAAAAAAAAATTGCATTTTCAAATTTTATGATTTATACGAATTTAATTTCCGGGACTTCATTATAAAATATTAAATTGAAAATATTTTGTGGTTCAGCTAACACAAAATCCTGATTAACAAAATAAAAAAAAAAATAGATTTATATAATCCGGATATTTTCTAAATTGATACATACAGAATATGAGCGAAATATTTTTTTATACGTATGTATACTTTATATGATATTTTACTAAAATCAATTTAATAGTGTACTTGATTCTAAAAACATTGGAATTTTTGAAGTACTACAAACTATATCTATTTTAATTGCTTTTCAAGAGTTTTTGTTAAGTATTTAATTTTTATATATACTACGATACTATATTTAAGAATATGTAATTACAATTTTCCAATATAAAATGAAAATTTTTACTAGTATAGACAAATATGACAAAACTATTAACCTTTAATTTAATTTTTACAACCAGCCTGATTTTATATATCAGACCATTATATTTAAATTTATACTGAACAGCGTAAATTAATTTTTTGTTTCAATGATTTTTTTAAACGAATGTGGTAAGAAATTTTAAATTTCTAATATTTAAACACCACTTTATTTAGCTTAATAATTTTCTATCTAACTAATATTATTTACACATTTATGCTTTTCATGCAATTTTATGTATATATCAGCTGCAATTTTCATGCTTTAGCATTAAATTAAGTTTGATGGAAATTATATATATATTTTTTTAATTATATTTAAATATTTAACATAAAAAAAAATGGATAATCAATAATTTGTGAAATTTCATTTTTTAACTTTTGCTTGTAGAAATTATATGTTTGCGGAATAAATTATTTATTATAATAAAATATAATTTTCTAAATAATTTCATTAATTTATAATCTAAAATATACTTGAATATTTTATTATGTTTTCATTTGAATAATTATTTATCATGATATTTCAAAAATATATAATTTGTAATACTATAATAATTAATTATTGATGAATATTATGAAATTTCAATAAATTAAAAATTTTGATTTAAAAATATTAGGATCTTAAATTTTAGATAAATAGTTTTTATAATTATATTTTCCAAAAAGATAAAACTTTTCAAAATATAGTAAGTATATTTACTATTAATTAAATTTGATTTTCAAAAGTGTTAATTTAAACTACAGAAGGATGAATTTTAATCACAAAAACTTAATTTTTGTAGTGGAAACCCTGTAATTCTTTATCATTTCGATTACAAATTCTATGACTTATTTTAAATATCAGACTTCAATTCGTCAGTATTTCAGTTTCCTTTCAAATTGAAAAATAATTAATTGTGACTATGCATAAAAGTTCTTAAACAAATTTCAATAGATACTTAGATAGTTGTAATTATATAATAATTCTAGCACATAAAATAAATGAAATTCATTATTAACTCGCAAAAATTATTTCTTTAACAGAGTTTAACAACTAATTTTCATATAAGATTATTGGAATTTCTGAAGTTTATTATGAAAAAACATACTTAAAATGATGGACTAATAAACTGAATAGTTTTTAAAATTATGTAAAAAATTTGGATTTTAATATAATTTGTTATATGTATCATAAAATCTTTTGAAAAATTTAATTATTCATTAAATGGTTTAAATATTCAATAAAAATTATATATTAAATTCTAAAGTTAAAATTTTTCAAAAAATACTTTGATTATTATCTGAATAAATATCCTTAAATAAAATTTGATTATTATCTAAAAAAATATCCTTACAGAAAGGATAATTCTATTTATTATTTAAAAGTAATGAATGCAAATATGTTTTAAGGCAACATTAGATTATTATTATTTTTCTTATTTTATTTTAAATATTTTTGTGAAATCACTTACATGTGTGTACAGATTTGAATACACAATGAAATTATAGTATTTTATTCATGCTTGAGGTAAAATTTCAATAATTTTTCGAACATATACCAATTGATTGCATATTTTATCTCAAGTACTATTAGAACTCAAATATTCATTTTAATTATAAATTTGGAATTTTTGCAATTTTTTAAAGTTATATTTTTTTCAATTAGTTTTATTTGAAAAATATTATTATTATTCTAAAGAAATAAAATATTTTGAGGGCACAATTAGGGCACAAAGCTTGAAAATATATTTTACATATTTTTAATAATTTTAAATATATTTGAATAATAATGACCATAAATAACTTATGTAATTTTCAAAATTTTTTCTTTTATAATATGAACTTTTATCAAATATTTCTCTTATTTCTAAATAAAATTTTATAAAATAAAATCAATATGTCAAAATTATATTCCATTTAAATACTAAAATACTATAAAAAATTTAATAAAATACAATTTATTTGATATTCTTAATTTGACTGTCATTTTTGTTTCTCATCTTACCATTTGCAGTATCTTGAAAATTTTCTTCATGGCACTAACATTTTGAATATTTCTATTTTTTGCATTATTGTATCTAATTTTACGTGCTGTTAAAATTTCCTGAACTAGTGCAAAGAAAAAAAACTAAATACAATTAAATTAGTTATTGTCAAGAGCATCGTTCCATTGAGTATAATAATTTTTACTGCATATATAGCGCAATGTAATGGACTAGTTAAACAATATACAAAATTTGAACATTGCTAACAATAATTATATATCTATATATGTACTGAAAAACTTGTTCACCTGTAAAATTGATAATATTTACTATTTTATTTACACTTTTTTAGAACATTAAACCAACAACGATGAAAATAATTTTATTTACATATACATATTTATATTTATGTAATTTTGTACATAGTTTGGAAAATTTTCGGTATTACAGAAATTAAACATAAAATTACAGTTGTCAGTTTTTTGTTTTGCATCTGGAAAGAGTAACAAAAAAAATATATGTAAATATTATTATGTATAAAGAGAGAGAGAGAGAGAGAGAGAGAGAGAGAGAGAGAATCCGTTTTTATAATAAACTTCTACCTGTATATCCTTCAGGGTATATTACTAATTAAAAGACAAAACATTTCCCAGATGAATTAACGTTTTATGGTGTATATATATGCTATGTATTTTATGTATTATATTTATTATCTTTTATTATTATCCAACGATGACAAAATTTTATGCAAAAATTTTAAATGTTATAAAAAACAGCAGCAGAACTGATGATATAATTTATTTAATTAAAAACTTTTGGTTGTTAATAAATTTCCTGAAAATATTGATTATTTATATTGTTAGATTTTTTTTTTGTGTGTTGTGAATAATACATACATTAAAAATTTAAAAAATGTTACTTAAGTAGGTGCTGAGGAAAATGTATAATAAACGTTTCAAGATAGAATAGTGAAATTTATACTCTGATACAAGGATCAATTATTCTAAATTTATATTAGAATTTCTTATTTAAAAGTTTGATCTCATTCAAGATTCAACAAAATATAAATTGAATTTCTACAATTTTGTTAAATGAAAAACTTTACAAGTTTTTTTATGAACACATTTTGGTCATTTAAAAAAAAATATTTAAAATTTTAAATTAATCTATACTTGACTGATTTATACTAACTATAAAAGTTTTTAAAGTTTTTAAAGAAAAAAATAATGACAAATCTTAACAATAAATAAGTTTTTTTTTCGACATTAGAATTAGTTTAACACTAAAGCTTTAATTATTTATGTAGAGGAAAATTTGATTGAAACCAAAATTTTGTTGAAAAAAGTTCCACAAATAAAAGACGAATACGCACACGGATATCATTGTACTTTTTACTTTGTTCTTAATAGTACATTGACTCTGTTAATCCCTTATTAATCGAGATTTATTTTCTCTAAATCTAGATTATATTTCTAGAATTAATTTTTCTTTAGAAATTTATTTACACCAGCATTTTTGTCTCAAATTCACATTTCATAACCAGCATACATAATGTACATCAAAGTTCTGACATAATTTTAAAATTTACAGACAATTCAAGAAAAAATTTCTTTTAATTTTAATAATTTTTAATTGAAAAAAAATTTCACATTTTCTTTGTAAAATTTTCCATTATTAATTTTTTATAAGTTAATTTTCCACAACAAAAAAAACTATATAAGAAAATTTTTCTTTAAACTATAAAATTTTCTTCAAACTATAAAATTTTCATCAAACTATAAAATTTTTCAATGTCTTTTATGTTGGCAACAAAGTAAAAATAAAAGATTACAACTTCTTTAAAAAAAAAATTCTGTCTCAAAAACAGAAAATGTAAAACTTGTAGCCATCAAGTCTTCAAGGATACAACCAAACGTTGTGGTAAACAACAAAAAAAAATGAAAATGAAAATAAGTAGCTTTATCAACTATTAAGTAACTTTTTTTTTTATTTCGAGGAAAATAGAAAAGAAATCCTTTTTATTCAAAGTAAAAAAAAAAGAAATGAATCTATTGTAAGCAAGTTGTAATGGGAAGTAAAACTTATAAGGACGGTCAAATAAAAAAACTATATGAAAAGCAATTTCAGCTACGTACGTGCTCGAAAAAAAAAAATATAATAATTTTTTTTTTTCTGTAAGTAACTTTTTAAGCTTTACACACTAAAAATGTATAAATAAAAGTTTTTTTTTTTTTACCTAAAGACATTTTCATAAAACATTTTTCCTGGTACACAACCAAAAAAAAAAAAACAAAAAACAAGAAAAACACGAAAATTTTCCCAAAAAATATAAAAGAAAAAAAAATTCATTTAATACTCAAAAGAATAGAAAGTTTTCTCTTAGCCAATATTACATTTTCGTCCTTTTTGAAGGGGGAGAGCATAAGGAACAAAAGTTTTCTACTGTGCTATGAATTTCAATTTTCTTTTTTTGTTTTCTTAGTACAATAACGTTTTTAAATTCATGCCGCTGGGTAATATTTTATTCGTTTGTTAGAGTACGGAACGGAACAAAAATTATTTAAGGAGTATAGTTACTCAGAAATTCATAAGCTTTTTTTTTTTTTGTTATTTATTTTTCGTTTTACAAAAGTTTTAGATTATGTTTTTTTTTTTTTTGGAAAATATTTCATTTGTTTTTTTTTAAGTTTTTAGTGCGGTGTAATCAAACGCATAATAACTTTTAAATAGAAATTGTAGAATTTTAGATAATAAAATTATAAGGACATTCAATATTTCAAAAGTAATTTTTGTTACAATCATAAAATTTGTCTCATTCATTACATGACATTATCACAAATAATTAGTCAACTTTATATAGTTAATCCTAAATTTGTCTCTATAATCTAATAGTTTTATTACGTGACATATCATACAAGTTTTATATGGTCAAGCTTATGTAATTAATTAAATAAAAATTAGAGTAATTATTAGAATAATTTTGTATATCGTCACCTCAGTTGTATTGTATTCAATAGCCGAAATAAGTGTACAGAAATTTATATGTCTTGTTTAAATTAAATTATTAATCGGTTTGTTTTATTAATCGCTTTGTGTCAGAAGAAAACTGGAACCGAATCGTATTCAAATAAAACATTATTTTTAAATTTGCAGTACCACATTTCAATCGATTGACTTTTGTTTTGTGCTAGTATAGTAAAACTGAAAATTAAAAATCGACTCTAATAATAAAACTATTTTAAAATATGGCAAAAATATTGTACCAGGTAATACAACACTGATCCCATGTTAAATTCTCCTCTTTATAACAATTTTTGTGTTCAAAAGTTGTTATAAAGAGGAGAATTTGACATGGGATCAGTGTAGTTTTTAGTCAATGAATATTGATATTAATGAATTTTCATAATTACTTCCGCTCTGCTGACAATCTGTTAAGTACTAACTGAACTGTTGATTTTCACCCCTTGGAGTGAAAATAACCTTTAATTTAAAACGAGTTTTTCCACTTTGTTTAAAAAAAAGTACCATAAATAAAATATAAAATATCCTTCATATTATCTACATTTTTTTGAACACTCTACAGAGAAGATCTAATTTTACTCATAATTATTAAAAATATATAAAATTATAATTTTTCCGTCCAACATAAATTTAAATCAGTAAAGAAAAAAAAAATCATTTTTAATAGTTCCATCAAAAATTTAATTATAATTTAAGTTTCCTTAAAATTTAAATTATTTATTTATTTCGCAGGACTGCAAAATAAAAGTTTTCACTCATCTTTTAATGTAATTTCTATTGTAAGCATTTCGACTATTTTCTTTCCTAAGGATAAGAAAATATATATATATATACAATACCCGCTGGCATATAAGATAAAATTACATGTTAATTCAATTTGCGAGAACATAAAGCAAATATGCTTAAAATAAAATGCAAATAATACTTTTATTACTTCCCTCTTCGCATATGATTTCATTAAAATAAATTGTTTGTGAATGTATTAAGTTTATTATTTACAAATTTTTTTAGGCAAATAATTTAAAATTTTTATTTAAAGCTTATTATTGCAGCCTAATTATAGACTAACTAGGAAAATAATTCAATTTAGGTTTTAGTGATGCCTAACATAATTGGCAACCATGAGTGTAATTAGAAAAACCTGAAGCAGGCATCAGCCTAATAGAATTTTCAGGTTAAATTACTTATACCGTAGTTCCGGACAATGACATAAAAAGTCTCTGTTTATTTAACAAGACCCAAAACATTACAATTTCTGTATTTGTCGTTTGTCATCAGTACTACCCTGTTTGGAAATTAAGTATTACCTGTCAGTGGAATTTCGAAAACAAAAATTCTCTGATTTAAATACATTAATTAGTTAATTACTTTGAAATATAATTTTTTGAAATCTAATTAGACAACGTTCCGAATCATTTCATTGTAATTAAGCCGAATTATCTTGAAATTTTCATTAAGATTTTTATGCTGCACTTAAGTTCATATCACATCTTTAGTTAACAATTATTTATGAATTGAGATCCAATCTTAAAAAATTCTCGATTTTCTGTATTTGAAGCTATTTTTCCGAGAAAACTTTATTTTGATTTACTTATAACTTAAATTATTAAATTTTAATTTCTTGAAAACTTGTATTTTTCTAAATTTAATTTTATCTCGCCACTAAAAAAAAAAAAGAAGAGGTAAACATAATCAAAAATATTTTCATCAAAATATATTTTTATGATTTTTTATTTTATGATATTACTAACTCTTTCTATGCTATCACATAATCATATAATATAATTTTTGTATTTTTACGATTGATTTGAATCTATTAACTTTTTTATCAGGATAATATAAAAAGACAAAAACAAAAATTATATTTATTTGTGTCCGGTTGTTTTTTTTTTTTTTTTGTTTTTTTACTATCTTAATTTATATGTTGGTTTTACTACTTTTCTCTGCATAAGCTTTTGTGAAAGTAAAAACCCTTGCTGGTCGTAAAATAAAAATGAATCGAAAAAAAACCAACAACAATGAATTCTAATAAAATATAAAAATATTCGCAATAAACTTTCATTTATCTGATTACTTATCTTATGCGTTCACACTTTTGTTTTTGTCGGTCATTAATAATATAAAATTTTCAAATAACAAGTCAAATCCTATTTTGGATTGTTGGAGTGAAAATATTGGTCAATTAAACAAATTACAATTATTAGCAAAGCTTTCCGGTTAATAAGGACAGAATGTCGAAAAAAATTTGCTAGTTTTATTATTAAAAAATATTGAATATACTTGTAGACACAATTCAAAGTTAATATAATTTATTATGTACGAAATTTGAATTTTAAATTCCTTTAGTTAGACGAACTTTAAAATTTTAATGGGGCAACATCATAAGAAATGAAGGATTACATTGAAGATGTTGCCAAGAAATAGTAACCTAAGCTTGTAAATAGGGAGGCATAGGAAAGATTATTAAAGCTCATAGGAGCTCGTATAGGCAAGATCATAAAGAAATTTGCAGCCATTCTCAGATCGTATCGTAAGCTTGTAGACAACTACTGGACTTACTGGCTGTAATCATCCGAAAATACCTGGAAAAGAACATTAAAGTCCGAAGCCTCTATGACGTGAAAAAAATGGAATGAAGTCAGATTTCAAGCTTTCCAATAATGCGCTACGCTTCGCAAGGATAAAGAAAATAGCTAAAGGATAAAGGAAAGGTTTCCTTTGTAATTTCCAACTAAAATTGTAATTTCCAACTAAATTATTGTACTATCATTACGTTTTTAAAGTAAATTATTGAAAATGATATTCCCCTTGTTAAACAAAACGTAAAATCAACAGACTTTATCTGATGAATAATGTTTGTGATATCAAGAGCTAAGTATTACTTATATGTTCACTAGAGTATTAGCGGATTTTACTATGCAATATAATTGTTGAATAAAAAACCAAAAATATGTTATCCCTTAAAATTATATAATTTTTGTATGATAAGGATAACAAAAATAAATATTATCACCAAAAACGACATAAAAATCATTTTTTTTTATATTATTAATATTCGCTGAATAAAATAAACAATATGTGTGAGTGTGTGAATTTGTTGAAGTATAACTTATCCTTTTTTTTTTTTTTCAGATATATTTATGACAATTTTGATGAGCGATTTTATTGGTTGTGTTCGTTATTCATATTTTAAACAATATATTTCCATATACAAAATTTAGGGATTTTTTTTGTGTGTGATTTATTTAAAAATTATTATTAAGACAGTAAAATATTTATTAAAGGATATTATAAAAAAGAATTAGGTAAATTTATTTTTGATATTATTCAAAAGGATATAAATTTATTTTTGGAAATTATTGTAATTTTTATGTAAATAGACTATAATATTATGCAAAAATAAGATAAATATAATAAAAAAATATTTTATATTAAATAAAAAGGATATACATAAGACGTAATAAAAAAAAATTATTTATAAAAATTTGATTTAATATAATAATTCCTGCATTTATGATTTTTCCGAAATCAAAAAAATATTTAAGGTGTGTGGGTTTGCTCGTGGTAAAAAAAATATATTCTTTTAAAAATTGTGGATGCTTTTATAGTAGGGTTTTACGGTTTTCAAAGCAGGGGGATAATATGAACCAGCAGTATTTTATTAGAGTTAAAATGTTTGTATTATGTGTGGTTAAGATCTTAATTAAAAATTAGGAATATTGCTAATATTTAATGAAAACCCCACAGTTTAATTATACTTAGACAACTCAAAGCTCAGAATTCATCAAAAAGAAAGTTTTTTTTAACTTAAGGACTTTCTTGCTAGGCAAACCGCTTTTCAACCAAACTAATACTAAATACTACTTTTCAAGGCGATTATATTTTTGTTGGATATCATTCACTCAAAATATAAAATTTTATCAAAGTTAAATGAATTAGAATTCGTCTGACAAATTTGACATTTTTTTGTATTAATTTGTCAATTTTAAATTAATTTTTAATGAAAGAACATTATGCTTTTTGAGTTAATATTAAAATTAAAATATGTCTAATTCACGTGACGTAATAAAGATAGATTTTTTGTATGCAAATTCAACGTTTTTCGAATTTAATTCCTAAAAATGGATTAAATATGCAATAAGTATATTTTTTATTTAACTGAAATTACAATCAAAGTGATTAAAATAATTTTACATTTGACATCAATTTGTTAATTGGCTTGAATTTGGAATAAATTTACCATCACGTAAAAATAATACCAATTATATTTTTTTATTAAGTTTCACATTTCTTAAAACTTTATAGTTTTTTTATTATTTTTATCATTTCATCATCTTTAAACTTTTGTAATAAAGCTGAGAAAAGTAATAAAGTTTATTTTATTTTCATTCATCTTAATAACTTTTTACTTTTCATATGAAACAATTAATTTACCTTTTTACTTAAGGTGTTAAATTTCACTTGTTCAATTCATTTGAAGTGATTTTATTTTTCTTGTCTATGATTTTCATTTTATTTATGAAAAACTTTGACGATTATAGAGTAAAACTTTTTCATATTTTTTTTTTGACCAACTATTTAACTGCAGTAAAACGATAGTTTTTACCTAAAACTTTTTTTCTTTTTCACTTCATTTTTTTTTTACATAAGTTTTTTTTATTTCTTATGTGCATCGTAAGAAAGATTTTTAATTTATGGAAAATTATATTATTTTGTTTGTTTCTATAAAGTAAATAAATATTTTATCTGAATAGATTTTTATTGGAAAAGTTTTCTTGTGAAAAAGATTTATTTATAAAATCAGTAAATTGTAAAGTTTTTTTTTTTTTTTTGTTAGTAAAAGAAGAAATGATATTAATTAACATATTTACTAACTTTTATAAAGATTTTTTTATATTACGTATATTAAATTTTTGCCAAAAGTTTTAAAATTTGAAACAAATAGGTATTTGAAATTAAAATCACGTAATTACAATTATTTTTTTAATTTTATATATTTTGGTCATTTATATAATTGGATATATATAATTAAAATCTTTGAATTAAAAATTTACGAATTAATTTTTGGTTTGTCTGGTAATTTCTATTAAAACTGTCACTTGTATATATTTTTTAATGTGCAAAAGTTTTATGTTGACCTACTATCTAAATTAATGGTTTCGAAAAACATTCTAATGCTAAATTACATTCACTAATTATTATAATGGATTCTAAAACTTTCTTTATATAGTAAACTTTTAATTGCAAAAAAATGATAATGGTTTTAGCCAAATAGTCTGAAGAGACATTGTTATTTAGAAGTTTTTCTTTACGACTTTTACAGTCACATTACTAGTTGCTATTTAACATTGAATAAATTTGATACCAATAATCAAACTAATACATTTCCACTACAACAGATCTATCGATTGTTGAAGAACATAATGGTATACTAATTATTTTATATTCTGTTGCCCTTACCAGTTAAAATCCTAGAACCTAGACAGAAAACTTTCAAATGTTACTAAATTTTTTACTACCTTAATTATTCGTCACATTTTTTTCTAATCTGTAATACTGTTAGAAATTTATTTTACATTAAAACAACATAATCCCACCACTAATCTCCGACTAAACCAAAGTTTATCATTTTTAGTTTATACAGAATTTATTTTCTAAAATTCTATATCAGCATCTGAAATAGATAATGATTGGTCTATGATAAAAACAATTTCAAATTAAAATACTTTAATCTTAGTATGTACTTTAATCTTAGTATGTATTTCGAATATAAATTTTCTCAACATACATTATACCGTATAAAAAAAAATTAATATTATATATAATTTCTAATTGAGAATCAATTTCTTAACAAACTCATAGAATATTTTATGAAAAATTTATTAATAAAAAAGGTTCGACAATTTATATATAATTTTTTTCCCCAAAAATAAAATTGCCTTTCATAACTTATATTAGAACTAATTTGCACGTACCAAAAAATAATTGTCAATCTCAAGAGAATTTCAATTTTTTATGAACGTAATTTTTAGCTAAATTTTTTTTTGTAAATCATTTTGGTTTCCAGGGTATTAATTTCTCCCGCAAAAACAAAATATATATTTAAAAAGCTAATTTAATAAATAAAAGAATAGGCAATTAGGTGACCTCGAAAATATTCATCAGGTGTAAAAAAACATATTAACAATTTAAAAAAAAAAACACAGCAAATAAATTGAAGTTGTTTTAAAGCAATTTCTTCAGTCATGGCTTTCCTAATTATTAAATAATTGCTTTTATTATTCAGATAATATATATACATATGTAGTTCACTAACTGACTGAAAACTGAGAAAGATTTAAGACACTATATACCATAAACATTTAAAATTATCAGGCAAAATTAGTAACTTCTATGAAATATAACTCCGTATTAAATATAAAAACTGAAAAATTTAAACCAATTATAATTTATATTCTCCACCACTTATAATATAAAAATATAATTTATAAGCTTTGACATATATTTTACAATCTTTTATACAATATTTCAAATACTTACCATTAAATTGATGATTAAACTAATGTGTTATAAATTGTCTACGAGATACAAATAGTTTCGAATTACAAAAAAAAAAAAAATTGTAAACGATTCGTTAACCATAAGCACACATCATGAAATCGATTTATAAAAATTTCAACATATCCTTGAATTGTATTGAAATTTAACATATAACATTGTAACATTATCATTCATTCTGTATAATGTTTTTTTTTCCTTTTTTTGCACCCTGAATTGTCATACTGTGTGCATTGTGTGCACACACAAGACGTAAATTGTCATACAAAGAAAGAAAAATCTTTTCCACAAAAGATATTTTTCATTTTCATTGTGTAAATTGCATTAAATTTCCTTCAATATATTTTCTTTACTTGATATGTTTTTCTGATTTGTACCCATAATTTAAGAGTTCACATTTTTCTAAAAAATATTTCAAATTTTAAGAAAAAAGGAAAACAATTTAATTAAGCCATTATTTTTCCAAGGATTTAGAAAATATGTATATTTTCTTCTGGTTCTGAGGTGTTATAAATTTGTGAAATTTTCTCAAGAACAACAAATATGTAATGCAATTAAACAAAATTAAATAAGTCAAATGTTCTGTTTGTACATTTTTCGAAGAAAATTTTTGGAATGCATTATTAGATTCATAAATAAGTAGAATATTAAATTTGTTTAAAAGGGAAGAAATTCTATCTTAAACCATAAAAGTTCATAGAATTTCCATGATGATTTCATATGCAATTGGCTAAATAAATCACAATTTAGAACATTTTTGAAAAATCATTAACTTTTTCAAACAAATTATTCTTTGAACGCAACTATACTTTAATCTAAAATCTAACTTATTGCCACTATTATTACTACTTAATCTATATGGTCAATAAGTCAAGGTTTTTACTGTCCGTTGTCGTGCAAATCTTTCGAATATTCTATTTCAGTTTCGTTGTTGCTGAGCTTGTGCGAGAGTAGACAAATAACATCCGTATAGTCTAAACTAAATCATCGAGTTGTCGTGTTAGACTCCATTTTCCACGTCTCTGCACGCAGAGTTCTTTCATGATTTTATCTACGTCTAGGATAATTGTGAATAGTTAAAGTCAGAGTGCATTGTTTTACTCCTGTGTTTGTGGTGAAAAAGGCAATAATGCTTCAATTATGCAGTAAAGCGAGATTAGCAATTTCGTACATTGCTTTGATAATATTGATTATTTTCTGGGATACTCTTTTCTTGCCTAGATATATAAAAATTTAGACAATCTTTGATGACTCGGACAGAAATCGAAGGAAGTAACTACTGGAAAACTTTATAATTGATATCTTATTAAAACTACTTTTAATTCCGTTAAAATTAAGTAATTATTATTCAATTAATTCTACGATATTCTACTTATCGATGTGATTTCGAATTGAATCGAATCGAAGGAATTATATTCTAAGTTTACCTCGAATCGAATGACTGAATCGAAAACTTGCCGAATATTTTCTGTTCACTCGAAAACTGAAAAAGGAATTTCCAAATTTATATTGATAGCATTTTATTTATTTCTAATTTTCACAAAAGTGAAAGAGTGAAAATTACTAATTTCGCTTACCACTTTATACATATATTTTTTTTTTAAATTCACTTAATTAGTTAATGATAATTTTAAGAACATTTGTAGAAACATTATTTTTTATATACTTATGTGTATACAACCTCAAAAAATTTCATTTTAATATCCTCGTATTTATTACATTTGCAGTAAAATGTCTATTAATTTTTTTTTTATTTATGAGACTTCCTTAATGTTACCGCATGTATTGTCAAAAGTGTTTTATATATTTTTTTTTTTCGTTTTTTTTTATTAAAAAATAATATGTAACTTTGTGGCATATCACTTTTACGTATAATATTATCTGAATCTGCCATTTTCTGAATTTTTATATTTCTTGAAGACTATAAAACCGAAAATTTATGACAATTTCATTCAAATTATACGAATTTAATATATATAAGTATATGCAAAAAAAAACATAATAAAAACTCATAAAAACAATCCTTAAAAAAAATTTTGTCTCAGAGACATACATTACATAGTTTTACGTCATCATTTAGTTTGGTTTTAGTAGTATACTATATTTAAAAATAACACAATTCTTATTAAAAAATACTCGAATTCTATTTTATCGACAGAATTAATTTCGAATTGTATTCTTATATATGGAGGGCTGATTTGCAGCATAATTGATCTTAAATTTGATTGGTTCAAATGTAAAAATTGGTAACCGAATTATGGGTTAGAATTAAGAAATCTGATAAAAAATAAATCAGAGTTATTTTGAATTACAAGTCCTCTGAACCTGCTTCAGGTTCAGAGGACTTGTAATTAAAAAGGACTTGTAATTTAATAAATAAATATTTCATTTCTTTACATCCGGCAAAATTAATTACAAAAATCAATTAATTACTTATGATTTTCGACAATTTCTGACTAATTTATCAACATATTTTGACATTTTGACCTACGTCTAAATATAAACTTATTTGGTATAATATTTGTTTAGATGTCAATAATTACTTATCCCACGGGTAACCCAAAGAAATTAACCATAAAACTTTTCCACAAAGAGGAAAATTAAGATCATAATATCAAAAAGAATATAAATATTTACAAAGTCCTTTAAAAATAGTGTAGAAAGTTGAAATGCTTATCCTTGTGTATACATATATACAAATATAATAATCGACTTATTACCACACAAATATCATCACTTTACTATGTTAATAAAAATTCATTTCCATTGCTTTTCTTGTTGTTATTTTTGTTCTTTGTATTTTAACTCGCTTGTTTTTTTTTTTGGTTTATTATTAAAATATTGTAAAAGTGTTTTTGATGTGAATAAAGGCTGTTTTTATTTCAATGCTATCAAAATCATTATAAGGAATACAAAAAGGGATAAAAAAAGGATAAATTTCCTTTTATTTGAAATTGTTTTTATTTGTTTTATATACCAGAGTTTAAATATATAAAGACAACTTAATAGTTAATTTTTCTTATTCAGGACTTTATTGAGTAGTTAAATCAGTTTTTTGTAGACTTTTTTGTTTTTACAGTTAAAGTTCGTCTTAGGTTTTTTTTATTTTTTTATTGAGTGGAATTTAAGGATTTAAAAACATGGTTTACTTTATCGGATTAAATAGGTTTACTATTTATGTGAATTCATTGCTTTGCAAGTAATTTTTAAGCTGATACAATTTCACGTGAAAATTAAAACTTAACAGCTTTGTAGAAGTCAAATTAAACTCATATTATCAGTATTTTCTATAATTGGAGATGATTTGCTTTTCAATCAAATATATACATGCTAATCAAATATATACGTGCTAGCACTAATAAAATGGTGGAAAACTAATAAAATGGTGGAAAAAAGTGCAATAAAATGGTGGAAAAATTTTACCAGTTCAATATTTTAGACAACAAAAAAATGAAACTGGTTGTTTTTTTTATGAATAAAACTTGTTTGGGTTCCGTTCCTATTTGAAGTTTCATATAAAGATGGAAAATTTACACTATCACTACAACTTTTCGTAAATAAAATTTGATATTATATACTCTCAGCAAGTGAACCGGCTTAAAACTCAAATTTTTGTTGTATACAAGTAAAATAAGCAAAGTAAGTGAACCAGAGAAATTAAAGTGTAGTTGTATATACGTGGTACTAATATGTATATAATTGTACCAATATAAATATATATAATAATCTGTTGCTATTCAGAATATGTTACCACAAAAACCTATTGCAGCCCACGTTAAAAATGATTTTCAATTTTTCTTTTAAAACTCATAAAATTTCAAAACATAAATTTTCTCTACCTTAAATTAATATTAAACAAATACATATTCATATTTTATTATATACTAAAATATATATATTTTACAAGAAGAAAATTACTTTTCATAACCTTGAAAAGAAAAACAGTATAAATTTAATAAGTTATTTAATTAAAAATCGTTTTATATGATAATTTCCATAAACGTGTAATAATTAATAAACAAAAATCATTTTTCGAATTATCTTCATTTTTTTTTTTTTCCATGTATTTTTATTATTATAATTCTTTTTTGTTAGTCTAAACATTTCCCACAGGAAATTACAAATTTTGTTAATTAATTTTATCACACTATTAAAACATCGAAATTTATTTATTTCTATAAAATGTAATTAAAATTAAATTTCCGTAAAACAGAAGATATACCATTCAGATTATTTTCATGGTAGACAAAATTGAAAAAAAAAAAATATTATATAATTAAAAAATTTTTATATAAAAAATACAATGTTTTATTAATTGCAAGGATTTAGATTATATTTATTATTATTATTTTTTTTTTTTTTTTGCGTACAGGTGTGAGAATATTTGATTATAATATTTCATATGGTGCGGTGCGGATAGTAGATACAATGAATAAGTCAACAAAAGGTCAAAAATATATAAATATAAAATGGTGGCTGAACTGGAAATGATAATACATTTTATAATAAATTTCCTTTTTTTTCCATTTTTTTTTTTGTTGTTCAGTTATTATTAGTATTTCATTTTGTAAATTGTTTTTTTAATTATTTTGTTGAGTCCTGTGTAGTAAAAATATAAAATAAAATTAATGTTTAAAAATTAATTTCCTGAAAAATAATAAAAAATGTAGGTTAGTTTATTTAAATATATGCCAATAGTAAATTTGAGTAAATTTCAAAAAAAAAACTTTAAGGATAATTTAAGTTCAAGGTTAGAGATTTTAGTCATAACAATTAAAAGGAGTGTAGTTTTTGCATGGAATGAGTTAAATTGTTACACTGGTTGATAATTTATGTCATCATTCCTAAGCAATTCCGTCTTAATTTCCACAGTAAAAAATCGTAAGGTCAGGTCAAGCTAATAAAGATCTAACCTTCAATTTACAAAATAACTATACAGTCTTTTTTTAAATAACACATTTGCAGTTTTTTCGGGTTTTGTAGAAAATTTTACTCCAAATAGTTACACGTAATCAAAAATATTTGTCGTAAAACTAGTAGTAAGTTAGTTTACTGTAAATGAATTTCCATTTCCGTGAAAAAAATTTTCATTTAAGGTAAATTAACAAATAATATTTAGTTAATATATAACCCAAATGTGAGCTATACGTTTACATGTTCATACCAATTAAGTTTTCTTTGGATAACTTACGGTGGCTTAAATATTATAAATACTATACTATGCTCTGGTACAGTAGGTACTGGATTCATTCATATCTGAGAAATACATATCAGTCTAAGTTTACTCAATTTTAATTCGACTTATACGTACCAATAATTATAATTAAATGCTGAATTTGAAGGCTGGGAAAAATGTTAACATTTTCAACGTAACGATATAAAACTAATGTGAGTCATACTCTGTATCCGAAAAACTTTGTAAACTTAATAATGAAAAGGATACCACATCACGGATCCATACGGCATTACGGAGTAATGTCAAAACTTTTAGTATTTTAAAACGATGAAGATTAGAATGTCTTGAAAAATTTTCAAAGAAATGAAATAAAGAGGTTTTATAGCAGGATAACTAATTAGTATTACAAAACTAATTATTGTTAACGCAATAATTCAAAAATATTAAGAAAACCTTCAACCTTTTTGGACTTCTCCGTCAATTATTTCCATACTCTTACAAAAAAAATTTTAATTTGAAAATGAAAAATCTGAAAATATAAATGAAAACAAAAGAAAATTCAACTCAATTAACAGTATAAAAAAAATATCCTTTTTAAACACCTCTTTTGTTTATTTTTCTCTATTATTTTTGCCATTTTTACAATTATTGTGAAAAAAATATGGAAAAAAAAACCAAAACAAATTTTTTGTATTTTCATCGCTTAAGCTCTTTTGCTATTTAACAAAGAATAACAGTAAAATGTTAAAAGTTATTTCCTAAAGTATCCACTTGAAATTGTATAAAAATGTCCTTTTTTTCAGGATTTTGTAAAATTTCATGTTTTTTTGTTATTTAAAGTTTTTTTTTTTCATTTTAAATAAAAACGACAAAACTTTTTGACAAATTTCATTACCAATGAAAATAAATCAGAAGAAGAAAAATACATTTATTTATAAAAAGTATATTGCACTTTGTTAAAAAGGATTTTCCAGCTTATTATGGTGTATAGTTAACAAGAAAGAATTAGTAATAAAAGATTTTGGGGAAAAGTTTTTTGATGAATTTATGATAAATTTAAAAATTTATGATGTAAAGTTTAATACTTACACAACTTAATAGTAGAAAAAGAAAATGTATAAGAAATATTTTAAATCCGGACATAATTTTTTTTGTCTTGAATTGTAATACTCGAGATTGAATAAGGATAAAAGATATTTTAATTCTTTTTTTAATCAGATTTAACTGGTTAGTGATATAATGCTGAGGAATTTTCTAGAATATCTATATAATCCTTACATGTCAGGATATATACATAATTATAAATTTTTATCGGAGCAAATTTTATGAAAATTTGATTTCAAATTGTCAATCCAAATTTTGTTAATTTATCATTTCTAAAATGGAGATTATTCAGTTGTCTTGTCATATTTTGGCAAAGTCAACATAGCAATAAAGCTATGAATTGTTGACTTTACAAATCGTTTGTTATCTCGGAATGCCAAAAGTTTAGTCAAAGTTTGACAAATTTCCACAGGACTACACTAAATAGAAAAACGTAATAATATTGTGGTTTAAATAATATTGTACTAACTTGTGATGCAGTAAGTACTGGGTTCAACTGCAGTCTGAAAAATCGATGTTATATTTACATAAATATCAAAAGCTAGGAATAAAGCATATAAAACAAGAATTAATATAAATTACTTTTAAATTTTCTATAAAATAATGTTCAAGTAGATGGAATTCATATTTTATACAATTGTCAGGTATTATATTATCCCGCTTAAATTTCTCACTTTCCCATTTTTTTTTCAAATATTGATTTATTTTCCGCAGTGTATTTTCCTATCTACTTTAATATTAGCCAATAATTCCAAATTTAAGAATTAACACAACAAGAAAGAATATCAAAATATAAATTTGACAAATTTCTACAAAATAATATAAATTATCCTTTACGCTTACAAATATTCATTTATATAATTAATATAATTCTATAAAATATTCTGTATACAATACTTTCAACCAATTAGAAAATTGTTGTTAAAGTTATATCCTAATTGTTTTTCACTATTAATTAATCAATTACACAATTATTCATCTATAAAAACACAGTTGTCTTTAACAATCAAAAACAAGAAAACAACAAATCATTTTGACATAAATCTCGTAGTAATTTTTTTTTTGATAATCCAATAATTTTCATTAAATCCGAAATATTCATAAAAAAATTTATCAAAATTGTTAATTTACAAAATTAAGTTTGATTTTTTTGTTCAACTATGGAATGTGAACCGTGTAATAGTTTTGAACTTGAATTAAAAAACCAAATTTATTAATGACAATCAACTCTGATAATTAATTTTCATATTTGTAAAATTTTTATTTTCCCCCAATTTTTTGGGGGAAAATAAAAATACTGATTTTCTAAAACAAATGGATTAGATTGGTATTTGTTAAAAACATTGGTACCTTAAACCCAAAAGTTGCATTAGCATTGGTATCTAAATTGTGGTCATATTTGGACAAGAACACCTTAATTTTTACAGCATATGTGATAACAAACAAAAACAAACTCTAATAATATACCCGAAGGACATTGATAATATCCTTTTGACCATAATATTCCTGACATATATACACATATATATATATATATATATATATATATATATTAAGGAATTTATTAGTAAAATATATTATACTGTTAATCTTAATAACAGTATTTTTAGAGGATTATAAGAATCTAATAAGTAGAGTTTATTAGAAAATGTCATTCTATGAAAAAAAAGGATGTCAAAAAAATATTCTAGTCACGTGAACAATATATATTTTTTTTATTTGTATTTGTAAGGACGATGAAAAAAAGGACACAATATTTTATGAAAATAATCCACCTACAAAAAAAAAAAAAAAAAACACAAAATTATTGTCAAGGCATACAACATTTTTTTTATTAGGAATGTATTGGAGGGTAAAAGGGTTTCGAAGAACATAAAACGGATATGTTTTGATGTGCGTCCAAAAAAAAAAAAAAAAAATTATATTTATGTTTCGGTATTTTCGGTAAATTGATAATATTATTGTAATGTTTAATCATATATGTATTTGTGTATGACTTTAGTTATAGATCCTTGCAGGATATCAATTTTTCAATTACATGAGAAATTGTACTTTTATTATTCCTGTTTTTTTTTTTTTTTGCTATCGTTTTTATTATTATTACTGATTTTTATTAGGTAAATAGATGTTTTTAGTATCAATTTCTTTCAATTGTTGAAAGTTACACAAAAAAAAAACATAGAGAAAAACATTTTCCAATCGATATTTAATTTGAAATCTAATTTACAAGGATTTTTCGATTACTTTTGATGGTAATAGATTTTTTCAAATATTGAATCATTTTAAGTATTAAATTTTTCTAGGGTTTTGATTATTATAATAGGAGCAACAATTTAATATATGTATTTCGAAAAGTTCAATTAGAAAATTAGTTTTTATGTCATTAAATATGCTTTTTTATGAAAATTTGTGAACATATTATTGGTTGACTTCTCTATATAAATTTAAAATAATATATGACGATTTGTTAATACACTCTATATTTCTAGTTGAATATAAGCTATGGAAAGAAAAAGAAAGTTTCACGTTCCAGGAAGAAATAAAGCCTTTCTTCAGATTTTCTTATTCGGCTTAGCCAGAATTCGTCATTGTTTTAAACAACAAATTAACGATAAAAATGATTCTAGCTCCAGCTTAAGCCACCTCGGGGTAATGATTTACATAACAACCGATTTTAGAAGCAAATAGCTCAAGGATAAATGATTTAGATCACTTATTATATTCTTTAGACAACAACAAATCGTAATCCTAATTTACGATTTGTTGTTGTCTAAAGAATATAATAAGCCAAAGCTAAAAAAAAATTTAGTTAATTTAATTTGTAAATAAATTGGAAATTCCTTAAATGTTTCCCGGATACACTCATCTCTACTTCTAAATGTGCCATCTGTACTTCTAAATGTGTGTGGAAAGATTGAATTTTTTATTTCCTTAACTTGTTCGGTGAGCTTGTTTCTTTTCTAAACTTGTCCAACTATAAATTTTGCGATGTGTTAAACTTTACTTTTTCAATTTTTGTATAAAATGTAAATCAAGGCAACCATTCCTATTCCTGAATACGGAACTTTCACTTCAACTTTCATTCTTTGCCAAATATTATGTCCAGTTTGCACATTACGCTTTCCACATATATTCATAGGTTTGGCAAAATATAATTTAAGCAAAATAAACTCTAAATGTTTTTTTTATCCTTGTATTTTGATTTATTTTATTACCATAAAATGTCCACTATCCTTTTTTTTTTGCATTTTACTTTTTTTTCATAATTTTATTTAAATAAACAATTTTAAGATCGTGACCTCTTTACTGACCCATTATATTAATTATCTCTATTATTATGTAGACTATGCTACAAACGACTCTATTCTATTTCACAAAAAAAAACCCACATTATTTCAGTCCTTATATTCAGTATAAAAAAATTGTAAAAAAAAAAAAACCTACTCGTTTTTTAAGTGAATAATTCTAGTACTATAACAACAGCAACAAAAATATTGTTGAACTTTATCAACACAATGTAGATGGATAGTGCTTAAATGATAATATCATATTATAGAAATAAACTATATTCCGGTATGAAAAATAAAATTTAAAAAAAATATATATATGTACGTACAAAATAGTAACACATTCTGTCAGAAATTTTATGCTGTTAGGACACTTGACAGGAAATTTATATACACCGTCAAAGTTTACCACAGCAGCTTCAGCAAAAAACAAACTTAAAAAAAAAAAATACAAAATTCTTCTTTCTATAATACAGATATATGTAGCAGATACATATTTATGTATATACGTATAAAATTTCAAACTAATAAACTAGTGAAGTGGAAAAAAAACCATATACCACACAGGATGTTAAATTTTTTTTTGCAAAACTCAAAAAAACTGAAAATTGATATTTATATAATGATCTCAGTGGAAATAATATTTGGAAACATTTTTAGATGAAATTGAATATAATATTTTTTTTAAAAGATACAAAATATATATGATAGCCAGGAAAAATATGAAATGCTGTCAATTTGTAAGATATGTACGTTAAATTTGTTATCTATAAGAATTTTTTTTTTTAAATTCAATTTTATGAGTGTACTTAAGAAATCATAAAATATAAGTTTATAAATAAATTTCATATTAGATTATTTTATAATGTTAAAAAATATTCGACTGACTTAGCTGTTTTTTAATGAATTTATTGGACTTTCTGCAAATATTGCACATTTATTTTAAAAAAATGTGTAATAATTTCTAAATAATATATATTATATAATTTTGAACTTGGCCTATTTACAATTTAATTTTTATTTCAGAAAATATTAATAATAACTTTTATTTCAAAATGATTTAATTTTCGATGAATTTGTCCTTCAATGAGTTGATCTTTCGATGCACTCGTTTTCGATTAACTCGTTTTCGATTAACTCGTTTTCGATAAATTCGGTTTCAATAAATTCGTTTTCGATGAATTTGTTTTTGATGAATTTGTTTTCTATGGGCTCGTCGGTTACCTATACTTTAAGAAGTATGTTGAACCTTACGTAATACCCGTATGACACTGACTGACTTCAAATTTATATATTTTCAAAAAAAAAAAATATTTACTTAGAGTGCGAGATAAAATTCCTCATGAAAAATATAAATCCTGAATGTCAAAATATTGCACATATTTTGTAAATTGTTGTAGAACTTGTAATGTGTATCGGCAACAAATCCACAAAAAATTGCATCAAATTTTTGTATTTTTTTTTACATTTAAGATTTTTTTTGGCAATTCAAGTCGCATTAGCCGGTTGATCTTTCTAAACATAGATATATTTTTATCTATTTCAGTCACCCTTGATTTTTTTGGCACTTTTTTAAAGACAGTGAAGACAGAAAAATAGCCCTTTATTTAATTTGGGAAAAAGTACAAAATATAGAAACACTAAGTTCTAGAACTATAAAATTTCTATTACAGTACATTTTGTAGTATTATACTCATTAAAATACAATTCTAATCATAATTTAAGATTTTCTTTTTAAAATTTTCCTTGTTAATTAATTAACCATTTAATTTTCAACATTTTCCCTTAATATTTGATTAAATTCTAAAGAAAATTTCTTAAAATTATGTATAAAAATTTTTTGTGTAAGTAATTATAAAATTTGTTCAACATTAAAGCAACATACTCGAAAAATTATTTTTATTATTATTATGAGAAAGTAAACCAAGAAAATAAATTTATTCTTAATTTGTTTTTAATTAAGCTGTTTTTTTACCATCCTTTATTCTATTCAAAAACTTTTCAAAATTTCATAGATTTCTAAAAAAAAAAAAAAAAACTAAAATGAAGAAATTAATAATGCATAAACATAAAAAGACATAAAAGTTTGTTGTTAATTAGAATATGAGTTTCAATATTGAAATAATATTTTTTTCTGTGTACGTATCTTCAGATATGTGTACTACAGATATTCTCTACAACTTAATTATTAGAAAATGAAAAGATATTAAAAATATAATACGAAAATCTCATATGTACAATAAAGATGCTGCATATTTTTTATGAATTAAATTAATGTTATGGCATATTTTAGTTTTGAGAATATTATATAGGAAATTAATTAATCTTTATAAGTTATTTTAATCAATTTATATTATAAAAGTTAATATACGAGTATAATTATATTTTATTAAAAGTACCAAATTTTCCAACCTACAAAAAATTGTAATATTTGTCTGCAGATAGTTTAGTTAATAAATAATCGACATATTGTTTGATTAGTAAAATTTGGTTAATAAATATTTAAAATTTACACATATTTACATTAAATTAATCTCCAATATTAACTTATGAGACACAGACGCGAAGAGAAAGTTTTTCACTCTCACGTCTGTGTCTTATAAGTTAATATTGAAGATAGTTTTAGGTATATTCAATGGAACGGTCTTTATTCAGTATCAATATCAGAGATGAGATTCAAAGGGTAAACATAAAAAATTATGGAAATATTGACTTTGACTAAATTACGTTAAATATACTACGGTAATAATGAATTACTGAAATGTTATTCCGATTTTAAATGAAATAAAATTTTGTCAGATGCGAGTAGTAAGTGTTACGTTTTTAAAAGGGTAATTATTTCAGTAAAGTTTAGCTAGTAGGGATCAATTCTCAATTAAATAAAGTAGGCTTGAAGGTTTGTAATTATTTTATATTTGTCATTTTGTTGTGAGACAGCGTGTGGCAAAGTTTATTTATACACATTTCGTGTTTAAAAGTTCAGATTGTTATAAAATAGGAAGATGAGTGATTTATTGAAGCTACATAAATAGGAGAATAATAATATTGAAAGTTAGGTAAGATTATTAGTAGAAAATTAGTAAGCAGAGTTAATTGAAATAATGCTTAGGAAAATGTAAGTCGTCTTTGTAACGCAATAATAAAATGTAAGTCGGCTTTGCATTCAATAAATAAGTCGTCTATGTGATGCAAAAAGGAGACAAGTCGTCTATCCGATGCAACTTTGAAATAACGATCTAGGAATAAATAGTGTGTGTGTACAGGTGTGTTAAAACAGACTGATAGTGAAAGAAAAATAGACATGATTTGACAGGATTAATTTAGAATTGTTTTATAATTGTAATTTACTGAATATATTTGTATATTCAAGTTTTATTTTATTTAGGAAATTTTAAGTGTCAGTGATTTTTCAAAAAATTTATTAAACTTTTCTTGAATATTTTCTGTCAATATTTTCCCACAATTTTTAAACTAATATAAAAGAAATTAATAAAATAACTTTTCCATAGTAATAACTATAAAAAATAACTTTTATGAAAAATAAAATTAAAATATTTTTGAAGTTGAAAATAAAACTTTTCTTTTTTTTTTCTTATATGAATAATTTTATATTTTAAATCAATAAAAAAATATCCTTAGAGAATACAATTTTTATACTTTTTTTTTTATCTAAATTAATAGAAAATCATTTTCTACATGAGAAAATAACAATTTGCTTGTTGTTCTCGTTTCTATTTTTTTTTTGTTTTTTTTTTGAAAATAGAAAATCAATTGCTAAAGAATTTTTCCCGTCTTCGGGTAATTTCACTTGATTACTACAAAGAAAAGAATTTCCCAATTTCATAGAATATTTATTTTCTATGTGTGTATGTGTGTTTTTTTTAAATGTTTTTTTTTTTGTTTTTTATGCTTAAATAGAAAATGAAAAAAAAAAAATTTATAGAAAAAGAAAAATATTGATGAGCATAAAAGTTTCGTTAAAATATTATATTCTTTTTCGATTATCTTTAGGGATTTTGCTGTAATATCTTTATTATTTAGATAAATATATTTAATTTAAAATCTGTTTATTTTTTTTGTTCTTATTTCTTTTATAATATTTAAATTAAATGAAAATTGATTTGGAAAAATTTTAAAACTTAAGAATAATTATTGAAGATTTTAAACTTATTGTGATTCTTTTTCATTTATATAAGTTTTATTAAAATTTTAGAAATAATTGGAAAAATTTATTTAATTTAAAAATAATATTTTATTTAAGAAAATGTTGATTCGTTTAATATGCCTGTGACTATAAATAAATTAATATATTTGTGACCATAAAAAAAGGATATATAGATATAATTTAACAAACGATTATGGTTAGTTCCTTATTAATAATCATTGAAAATTGAAATGTCACAAGACAGATTGATTTGTTAATTAGTTATGTAGATAAATTTAACGTACAATTACGTACTTTTTGTCTTTTAATTTAAATTAAATATTTGGTATCTTAAAAAACGATCAGATAATAATTAATATTAAAGTTCACAATTTCTAATTCAGTATTTCAATGAAATTGAATTAACACTTTGGTAAAGCATTATTCTCTTAAGTTACAAAATAAATTCTGCATTAGTATAAAAAAAAGCCCTAAAATTAAATCCAAATGGTGTAATATTTACTTTTCTGTTAAGTTAAAACTACTGTCTAAATTGAATACTGCGCCAATTAATTTTATTAAATAAACAAATTCAGCGAAATAACTCACAGACTTTAACTTATATTTAAGATCCTTTCAAGCAAATTTATAATACTTCCTTTAATAATTACTTAAAATATACAATTAAGTATTTTAAAAAGTTTATATTTTTAATATTGAAAAAAACTCTTTAAATCAACACACAAAACATTAAAAAAAAATATCAAATTAAGACAGTACTCATTATTTTCATTCTACCTACAAGCGATATCACGCGAAACTTTTCAAAAAAAAAATTACCTTTTAAAACTTCAAAATTATGTTCTTCCAAGTCAAATATTTTGTATTTTTTTGTTTAGTTAAGGTTATAATTCAAGGATATTTTCCACAATAAAACCAACCTTTTTTCTGTTTTTTTTTTTTATCATTTTAAAAAGTTTGTTTTATTTACTTTTGATATAAAAAAAAAAACCGAGAAAATTCCCTTCTCTAATTTATCATCAGTGAACTAAAAAATAAAATTTTTTTTTTTTGGTATAATAATTTTAAAGTCAAGGTTATACATACCATCATTTTTTTTATTTTTTATAATTTCCTTTAATGTTTTCCTTTAAAACCGCCTTTTTTTTTATTTCAAATAAACAAACATAACAAAAGGAAAACTGCTTTTATAAAAGCATGTCCTTATTACAAAATCGATTTTAAACAACCATTTGTTGTTTTTTTTTGTATTTTTTGAAGAAAATTAAAGGCCTAATTTTAAAACGTAATCTAAATAAAGTTTATTAGGAAAAATTATTATGGAAATAAATAAAAATCGATTTAAAATAAAGAAAGTTATTTTAATATATTTCAGGGAAAAGCTGATTTTCAATTTTATTGTTATAGATTTTTCTATTTGTTGTTAAATTTGTTTTAAATGAGCCTAAAATATTCCATAAATCATATTATATTATTTTTTAATAATAATTAGAAATTAATTGAATAAATAATAGCTGCTTAAATCATTAATTTTATTTTCAATATGAAAATTTATTCAAAATATAATTTTAATAATAACAAAAAAAAAGAAAAAGGAAAATTAAGTATAATTCGAAAAAAAAATATTATTCGAAAAAAAAAAATTAATAATTTAAGTAAGTATTTATTTTACGGATTATAAGACACAGCTGCAAAAAAAAATTTAACGATATTCGAAATATTATTTAAAATAAAAATTATGTTGTTTAAAGAAATTAAATTAGTTTTGTATAATATTTTCAAATTGTCATTTTCACTTTATTTTCATCATTATAAATTTTCATTTTATAATTGTATCCTTTTCAGTTTCCAACTAAGTAAAATATATTCCTTTCTATTTTCCCACCGAGAAAAATATATTTTATATGAATCCTAAGCTGAATCTGAATTGGGGAAATACATAGAAAATTTCCCATTATTACTCAAAAAAAAAAAAAACAAAACAATTTATTTAATTTAATAAATTTTTAAAAAATAGGGGTAATATAGTGGGGGTGATTTGGAAAATAGGGATATTTTCTCTTATAAAAAAGGGAAATTATATACCAAATGAAAAATTTGAAAGCTTTTTTTTCATATTAAAACATTCAAAAAAAAAAGAAGAAATATTGTTAAACAGAGAAAATTTACATTTCTAATTTGAATAATTTCCTTTTTCAATATTATATATACATATATATATAATAGAAAATTTTCAGTAAATAAATTTATTCAAAAGAATAGTTAAAGGATATTATACATATTTTATATTGCGGAAAATATTATAAAATTGTAAAGTTTTTCAGGAAAATATTATAGAATGGTAAAGTTTTCTCAGTTCTTTTAAGTGTAGAACTAAGAATAATTCCCATATTTTAGTCAAGTATAAATCGAAATATTTTTAAAAAAATTTCATTTTTCTACTAAATTTTCTACTAATCTTAAGCCATGGATATTCTATTACAAAAATAAATCCACAAATTTAATTATTATTCTTAAATTATGAAATCTCTCTAACCAAAAATTTTACATAAATTCTTTCTCAATATTTTTTTGTTAACCTAAAATTCTTTACATTCAAAAATTTCAGGAAAAAAAAATATAAACTTTAACAAAATAATATTACTTGTTACACAAAGTTTAAAAAAAAAAAGTTTTAACGCCTCTGTACACTTAATTTTTGGTAATACTTTTGTAAAAAAAAAAAAAAAAAACAAGAAATTTCCCCCCCAAAATGAAAATAACTAAACTACAACATTTTTCATTAAAATTTTTTGAATTTTAAAATATAACAAAAGGACTTCTTTTGAATTAAAATCAACTTATCACAGCCTCCTACCTCCCCACCACATATCTACCAAAAAAAAACCTTTGTTCTCTTAACATAATTTGTGATTAATGAAAGTAATTTTCTTTAAATAATGAAAATAATATCAGAGAATAAAAAAAAAAAACTCCCAAAAAATTTCAAAGTTTTTATTTAATTCCGCCTTTCTAATCGGACGGTGGGTAGAAAATATATTTTTTTTTTTGTGAGGTGGTATTTACGGAACAATAACCTAAGGGTCATTTGGTATAATTTTGCTGTTTTTTTTTTTATTTTTGCATAATATTCTTATTATTCTCTAGCTACAAGATGTATAAAACTGAAAAATATATATAATTCAACTAATGAGATATATTTTCATGTCATAGGGTAAGAGGAAACAATTTCAATGAAAATAATAAGGCGCCACATTTTAATGATTAAAATTAAAGTATATATATAAACTATGTATATATACATAATATCATTTATTTAAGAAAGTGATTTTAAGTTCTTTTGCCAAAATTACAATGAAATTGATGTGTTTATTTTGTAAAATTTTCAAGAGGATATATTATTCAAAAGAACTTAATTCAAGAGAATAAAAAAATGTGGATAAATATTATTCAACTAATTAAAATTTACAATCGTATTAATTAAAATAATTAGAAGATAATTAAAAAATATTATACAATTTTCTTTCAATCCTGAATTTATTGGGGAGGTGGCTGAAATTGAACAAGGACTAAAATATTAATAAATTTGTCTGCTTTCAAATATATTTCAAAATAATAAACGCATGTTACAAAAATTTTATAAAATATTACAAATATCAACCACAGAGATTAGTCATTCAATTATACTAAAAAATGTTATTTTACCATCTATGAGGTAAAATTGTGCTACTCGAATAGCACAGAGGTCCACTTATCTCATTAAAATGTGCATAGTCACTATAATTACTAAAATAATCGTACAAAAATTCCTTTGAATTTCCCATTTGTTTCTCTTGTCAGCTACGAGCCGAATAAATATACCATAAGGGAAAAATTACGCTTACGATTTGACTTTGTGGTGCACAGTTCTATCGTGAAATGATTTACTTTGCAAAACATTACTTCACGACAGGATTATGACATTTGATTTTAATTTTTGGTCGGTTATGTTTAAAAAAACTTTTCACCTAGACATTAACCACAAATAAACGTTAGCTCCTAAAATTTAATAATTTTCAAATAGTTGTTAATATTTAAAAATTACTTAATATTTTTTTTTCCATAATACTTTTTTCTGGATACTCTTCCCTACGGCGGAAAATTTCATTTCACGGCGGACTGCATACTAAGCTTTATTAATTAATTGTCAATATTTCATAAACAGAATTGTCAAAAAAAAACAAATCTCACTAGAGACTAGACTATATTTATTTCTAGTCTATCATTATATTTGAACAAAAATATCTTTAAAATTATTGAAAAACAGTCACAATAAAATTAAATTTAAACTTCTGTGAAATATTATTTTGGAAATTTTTACCATCCTTTCAAAAAAAAGTAATAACGCACAGCAAGACCATGTATTTATTTATAAATTTTTCGATTTTACAAAAAATATGTAAATTAAATTTTAATAAAAACAAGAAAAAATGTCTGCACATTCACCATTACTTCGATGAAAAAAGCCTGCCAAAACCAGAAAAATGAATATAATATGATGATAAAATAATATTAACTTATTTTCTAATAGATTTTATTATTTTTCTTTCAGTTTTCTTTTGGTTTTCATGACTGGAAGGTAAGTAAATTTTCACCTCATTATGTAATTTTTTCTTCTGTTGGTTATTACGAGCCAGGTTAGAAAAAATAACCATCAATTTATTTTGATCTCATTCAGTTGAGTGGTGATAAGGGAAATGTAATGGGAAAATATTGTCTATGATTTAATACAATATTATTACAAATTGTTATTAATGTCGATTTGTTGTCTCACAAGAAAAATGTAAGCTTAATTCATTTTCGCCATCTGTAATTGTGGTGCAGTAAAAATTACCAAAATTGTTGTGAATTTTGTTTATTTAGTGTCCCTATAAGACATTTAAAAAAAATTTTAAATTTAAGAACAACAAACTCTACTGAAAATCCACGGTACGTTTACAATGGTTCGTATAATTGGAATCACATAATTGAAACTTGGCTTAATTCTTTGCAATTATATGATACTTAATTTTTACTGATGGACGATTTTTCGTCAAATAATAAACTTTTAACACTTTTAAAATAATAATGATAGGTCATGGTCACAGTTAGTATTTTAAACGTTCTTTATGTTGTATGTGGTTTCTTCCACAATTAATTTAGTCACGTGATAAACTTGCAATTACAAGTTTATAATTATAGACATATTTATGTTAAAATTTTTTAAAGTAGATAAAAGTAATAAACCCTTCAAGTGCTTTAACATGTCAATAAGTATTGATGTTGATAAAATATGAGATTAACAGCTGAAGCTTTAAGAAACTGTTTCAAATCTAGTTTTAAATTGAAACATCTAGTTTTAAATTTTACAACTAGACAATTTTAATACTTAAATTCTTTGTAGTAAAACTTTAAATCAGACATTGTCCTTTAAAAAAAAAACTGGAAACTTTTAACAAGATTAAACATATTTCTTAAAATATATATTTACTTTAATCTCCTTAAAACTTTTTGACTTTAAAAAAAATATTATCAATAAATTTTTGTAAATAAGATTTTCTTTTCCACTATACAAAAAAAATTTTCAAATTTTTCTTTTTGTTAGGTAAACCTTTATAAAAATTAGAAATCAACCCAAAAAAACCAATAAAAATGTCCAATGTAGCTTAAAGAAACTAATATCTCAACAATTTACTACACAAAAAATGAAAAAAAAAACTTAGTAATTTTTTTTACAATATATTAAACAGAAGGTTAAAGTCTAGCCACAAAAATTACCAAAAAATTTAAGCTAAATTAAGTTTATATCCTTATTCAATTGTACGGTAAAATAGACTAAATTTTTTTTTTATTTCGACTAGAAAAAATTAATCACAATTATTTTTAGTGTTGAATCAAATAGAAACAAAAAAAAATAATCAGACAAAATAATTGGTCGTTTTAAAAAGCAGACAGTAAATAAAAGTTCTAATCCAACGAATAATTTTTTTGTATAACAATTTAAAAGATGACATGACTTTTACAAATTCCAAAAAGAAATTGTTTTATTTGTGTTAAATTTTAAATTTTCCAAAATATTTATATACATATAGACAATAAATTCTAGGTAAATATGATAAGCAGTGCACGAACTAAAGTAATGTGTCAATTTGTGAATGATTGGCATTATATTTAAATAGTAAAACCGTGCATAGCAAACTTTATTTTTATATATAAAATATGTATATTTGTTTTGATAAAAAATTTACCTTAAATCCATCAGAAAGACATAAATTTAAGTATTATATTATTTTTTTTTTTTGATTTTTGTCTAGGATTTTGAAATAAATTGATAATTGACATGACATTTAAAGGAAGCGTATTTTTATAAAAATTTATATACATATAATTTCGTTTAATAAAAAAATTGACAATTGTCACTCTTTACGAAAATAATATTAAACTAATTACAATCATTTACAATTACTAAAAAAAAATAAATTAATTATTATTGTCACACATTATAAAAAAAACTGGAAACTTTTAACAAATATCCTTAAAATTTCATAGCAAAAGATAAATTTGAAGGACACTCGTTATTAGTCATCAATACAATAAACCATTGTAGAAGAGAACAGAAAATATTTAATATTTCAAAACAAAATAATTAAAAAGTAAAAAAAAAAATTATGTGTATATAAAAATATGTGCTTGATGTGGTTACGTTGTTTCCTTTTTACAAAAAAAAAAAAATTTTACAAGGTTATTTTTGTCGCGGTTCTTAATGTTAAAGTTTAGTCGAGACAAATTTGTTGGGAAAAAAAAGTATTTTTTTTTTTTATAATACATATATTAAATTATAATTTCACACTTCGACACGACGAAAATCTTTAAAAAAAAACCAACAGTGAAAAAGCTAAATTGGTGCTAAACGTATAAATTCATTTATAAATCAGGATGTAAATAATTCTGTGCGACAGTAATAATATAGAATCTGACAAAAAAAAAAAAAAAATCAAATATTATACAAAAATATAAAAATGTTTCGCGTGTTTGATGGCAATAAACTCATAAAAGCTCAATGAAACAAAACTTTATGTATTTTATGAGCTATTCTATTATATTTTATAGTTAGGATATTATATGTATATGAATATATACTACATATATAACTGTGAACTGTGAAATTAAGTTAACATTAAAAGAGAAATGTTTAAAATTATGTAGTGTCCAGCAGAAATTGTTATGGTGTCATTGGAAAAGTTTCACTACACTAGTATAGTTAAAATAAAGATAAAAAATGTATGGAATTTGTATACAAGTTCATATAAAAGAATGACACCATAAATTGAAATTAATTACTCAGATATACCTCAGAACTTTCAGATGACAAATGTTTATTGATTTTGTCAAGAAAGAAAGATCAATTTCAGAAACATTTACTACAAGAATAATTCCCTCACAAGACGTCCGGTTCTACGCACCGGAGGGACCCTGGTGATCACCAACATCTGGATGCCAGGCCAAGGGACGTCAACTCATTGGCAGACCTGACGATGTTACAACAAACAACAAGAATAATTCATTTTCTCAGTTTTCACAAGTCATTGTTTAGTAGTAGCAAAAGCTCATAAGCCAACAAAGGTTTTATAGATGGGAATGTTTCATTGGAATAGTTTTTAATAAATCAAGAAATCAAATGTCACTCCAAATGTTGTGATATAAGGAAAATTGGTGACCGAAACCTAAAAATATCTGCTTTATTATTACTGTGCGTAAGATGATCGAAATACTTTGAGCATATTATTTTAACCACTCTTTCTGTAATTAAACAGACTTTCTTATTTTATAGAATTATGATTTTGTTGTTGACTAATAAATTAAAAGTATCGATCTAAATCATTTATCCTTGAGCTAATTACTTTTAAAATCCATTTTTATGCAACCGAGTGCAGTACAAAAGGTGAGCTACTTACTGTTTCTTTTTGTCATTATTTTCCAATGACGAATGATACCTAACCCAAATTAAAAAATTCATACAAAACTTTGAACGAACTTTAACTGGGTTATAACGCGCTACTTTACAATTTGATGGTAGGTTTATTCTCTTTTAAAAGAATTTAGTTCTCTTAGTGCTTTTAATTCTAAGTTTGGTTAATTTAGTCACAAGTCACGTGATGCAATTACATTTTTATTATTAGTTTTTGGACAAATATCTTTGTCCAAAAACTAATAATAAAAATTCAATATCTTCGCCAATAAACTCCTACAGGAAACTAAATAATCAACTAAATCAATAAAACTCATAGCACATAGCTGTAATATAAGTTCTTATTTTTCATAGTTTTATTAAAATTTATGGCCAACAATTCGTTTGGTTTGATAATAAAAAAAATCTATGTATATGTACATATTCAAACCAATTTTTATCCCGCAGCAAGCAGCATTCTTACGAAACAATATCACACTATCATATCATTTCCTAGCCATTTTTTTAAATATTTTATCTAAGCTCAGAATGATGCCATCATTTTTTTTTTCACTATTTTTTCATAGTCCTGTGAATTGCCAAAAAAAAAAATCCTATGTAAAAATAATTTTACTGCAAACGAGAAGCAATTTAACAAAAACGAAAAGAAAGAATGGAAAAATATTAAATCGCTAAACGTTTTTACTAATTAGTGCGCCAAAACGAAAATCTTTATGTTTGATGTTATTTACGCATTCGAGAAAAACACATAAAAACAGTTGTGTCGTGACCAAAGTTCACTGGATTTTGATACAAATTTTTTTGGAATTGTGGATGTGTTTTTCTTTTAAAAGTGTAATATTTCTAAAGTAGACTTGAGTTCCAACAGAATGTTTACAAAGTACTTGCCAAATAAATCTAATATAACTATTACCATCTGGTTTAAACTTTATTAACTAGTTACCTCTGTTAGATTATCTAGTTAACTCTATCTCTGAACTTTAGTCTTTTTTAACAAAAATGTGGCCATAACTTATAATATTTACTAGGCAGACTAAATAAGGACTAAAGTTCAGTGGGCTTAAGTAATGGCACCACACAAAAAACACTATATTTCTTTGTTTTTCTATTTTGTTTGTTTCGTTTTTCGTACGTTGTTGTCTGGCATCAAACTTTATTCAGTAAATTTTCCGAAAAAAAGGGCATTTATAACAGATTTAAATGTGCTCACCCGTGGTTTTATAATATACCAGCCAAACCAAAAAAAAAAAATATTTTCCCTCATCACAAAAATAAATTTTCATTTTGAATTTTTTTCATTTTGTTCTTTTATAAATTGGAGATATTTTTTTAATTGAACTTTTATGATTAGACTTTGTATTTTTCCCAAATTGTAATATAATTTTAATAGGAAACAATTAGGATGCCATAATGTTATTTTATATACAATAGAATGATAAATTAAATGTAAAAGTATTATATAATTAGTTTTAAAATACAATGTTAATATAATATGGATTTATGTTGTTACTTCCGTTCTGATTTAAATTCTGTATAATATACTATCCAAAGTAAAAATAATAGCAACACAATACCCAGAAAAAAACTAGGTTTGGGATAAGAATTATTGAAAAAATTGTTAAGAATTGACAAATATTTTGTAGAGCTATCAAAATTAATAAAATAAATTTTGATTATATCGACTAATACTAAAAGTATGGAAATTTATTAATTTATCCTTTCTTGGATATTGCGAAATCCTCTTCCAAATCCACTTGAATTCGATTCAGTCTGGTGAGATAATCATTAAAATCTACTTTGATAATTCGATAACCCTGATGGAGTTCTTTCTAGTTCGAAGTTATTTTAAGTAACAAAAAAATCAATTCTGCTTAATTCGATTTCCTGAATAATTCGATTAATTAGTAGGTTCTCTAGCAGGATCGAATTAAACAATTATAGTATTTGTATAAAAAAAAAACTGTCAAAGAAAAATCTTGCATTAGAAAATTTTCCAATTGCATAATCTCAATCAGATTTATTAGAAATTTTATTTATTTTTTTATTTAAATGAAAATACACTATAATTATTCAATAATTATTCACATATTCATTATACTTAAAAACATAAATTTAATTAAATTTAACTTTCATAATTCAAAATATAACAAAACAATTACTTATGATTAATATTTTGCGCAATACAATTTAGAAATTCTAATTTGATAAGGCTTCCTTTTTTGCTTGTACATTTTGTCATTATTTCCCTTCTTTTGATAATGTTCTTTTCATTAGGTACCTGTTTTCCTTTTTTAACGTTTCCACGAAATGTGATGTCACAATCAACACCAATATATTTGGTCATATCATAAGAATTCTAGATTTTGTATTGAAAAATTTTTATAATGATAGATTTTGTTTAAAAGCTTTTATATAAAAATTTGTGGAAAAAAAAACAACAATATTCAAGAATTGGAGGATGAATAAGCAGACAATATTCAAGAATTGGAAAGAAGAATGCGGAAAACTCACGTTTCCAATTCATTCATAGTATTTTAAGATTATATCATAAAATAACTTTTATCATTAAAATGGTATAAATTGTCAATCAAATCTTACATTACGTAAAATTAAATGGAAAATTTTAATTTTTCCGCGATTAAATTAAAATTACCATAAATTTTAACAAGTTTACGTAAACCAAAAAAAAAAAGTTTTGTAATTTAATAGAAATATTATAAAAAGGGTTAATAAACTTATTCTAAATTAGATTATGTTGTCACAAAGTCAATTACTTTATGTTATTGTTATTCTAAAGAAAATTATATGTAAACACGCACAGCAACAAAATAATAAATAAGTTAAAATAATTTTCATTTCACAATAAAACTGAAATCACAAATTGATTAATATTATATAAGGAAAATTAAATATGTTAAAGAGATATTTTATTATTTAAATTGATTGTCATTTGTTATTAGAAAATCATAAACTACATGAATTAAATATTAAATAGGAATTAATTTTAATATTTTATAATAATTATAAATAATATTGTTAGTATAAGTACTGATTATAATATTTGTAACCATTATAATTGTATTGAATCCTTTTAGTAGCTAAAATGTTGAGTCATAGTCAATATTTTCTTATTTGATAAAACTTTAGTTTGTTTTTATTAGTTTTGAATTTATTTGCATTTGTCTAGTTTAACTAAGCATAAGTTAAATTTAAATATTAATACAACTTTTTTAGTGAAAATGTTTGCTAAAATCAGAGATTCGAACCGAAATTTTTTTTTTCCGGGTTTCAGTTTTGTTCTTCCAGGTTTCGTTTCGGGTTATATTTCGTTTTTAAAAAAATTAATTTCATTCCGGTTACGACTCAATTTTGTTTTTGGTTCAAACCTGTTCAAACTAATTTTTTTTTATCATATCAAAAACGGTTTTCAGTGATTTTTTAAAGTATATATCGAGGAAATCAAAATTAATGAGGAAAATTTTTTAGACCTATGAAGCTAAATTAATGTAACTAATTACTAAATTAGCTATTTTATCTTTTTTAGTAATGCCAATAAAAATATCCAAAATATCAAAAGAATATGCCAAAATTATTTATTTGAAACTATAACTATAAATTTTCAATTAATTTTAATTAAATGGTTGTGTAAATAGTAATTTCTTTTTTTATAGAATTTTAAATAACGAAAAAATATTTTAAGGGACGAAAAAAACTGAACTGAAATTTCGTTCCGGTTTCATATTTTTCGGATATTTTGATTCTCTTACGGTTACGGTTTAAAAATTACGAATTCTTATGATTTTCAGATCGGTTTTGGTTCAAGTCTTTGGTTAACATATAAAGTTTCTTCAATAAATACTATTAATGATACTATTTATCTAATTAAAGGATTGTTCATATTTATCTAAAGCTTAATTAACATTAAAATTTAATAACATTTTTTATATTGTTATGAAATTAATTTTCCTCATTTATAAGCTATAATATTTCATATTTTCAATCTATAAATCTTACATCCATATTGACCAACATATCCAAAAAAAAATTTTTTTTATCAAAATTTCAACTATCCTTGTCATGTATATATAGGAAATATTTCAATTATAATTTATAGGTCAGTATACTATTTTTCTTACCCATACTCTCCATCTTTCATAGTTTTACCATTTCCGTCAAACCAAAATTTGTATATACATATTCAATAATTATAAATCCATTCACCTAACATAATTATGAAACAATGATCCAATTTATTTCATAATCCAGATCAATTTTCCGACATAATAATTATATGTATACCGTATATAGATACATATTTCATAATATATCTACATTTGTATATAATACAATGTTTACTAAATTGATACATTAAATTAATTATTAGTTAGACGACCATATTAGAACTTAGACAATGATTTACAATGTGACTGTTGTTTTGGTCATTTTCTAATGTCCAAAATAACAAAAATGATAAATATATCCTCTTCATGTCAATAATTATTATCTATTATTCAAGAATCTAGACTATTATTATATAAATTTTACATAAATTATAATCTTTAATATAATATTTACGCCTTTTATTTTATAACTAAAGTTACATTTTCATGCTATAACTAATATATATCATTTCAATATGAAATTTCCTTTATTGATAATATAAATTTCAATTTAATAATAAATATTATACCATATTTTCATAAAATTTGAGATTAGAATATATATATATATATACATAGGTATATTTAATAAAAGAAAAACTAATCATAAATTTTAATATATAATTTATTGTTTTTTGGTCATCATCATGATTATCACAAAAAAACAAAATATTTATTATAAGATATTTAATCAAAACATGAAATTGAATCATTGAAAAGACATTGATTAATTCAAAAATTATAATGATTTGTTTTGGTATTTTATTTTGAAAATTAATTAAAAAAATTTTAATACTATAAATATATTGGTATACGTATTATTGTTTTTGTTGAGAGTAGAAATATTGATATATAAATTGATTAAAATTTGAAATTAATAATTAATTATCTAACAATTTTTATGTTTTTAAGAGATTTTAATTATTATATATATTATTTATGATATAAATAGGTGAAAAATAAGATGCCTATAAAATTTATTAGATGGATAACCATTAAATACATCTGAAGTCATAAATATTTTGTTTATATATATATCGTTTTTTTCCAATAGAAAATATTATAAGTATAACATAAATTTTCGAAATATTTATTTGAATTGAAATTATTTTCTAAAATATTTTTTTTAATTAAAATTTTTCCAAAACTACTAAATTTAAAATTTAACTTAAAAACTAGAATTTTAAATTTTCTTAGGAAAATTAAAAATTTAAATTCCTTTAAAACTTAAATTATTTAACTATCAAAGATGTATCTTCCAGGAAAAACATAATTTATTCTTTTTCTACCATTTTTTTTTTGTATTTTATGTAATAAAATTTTAATGGTAATTTTCATATTTTCTAAATTATTTGTAAAATTCAATTTATATTATTTTATTTCTTAGAGAAAAAAAAAGTAAATTTTATTTTGGTCATACTTAGAAAACGAAAAATAACAAACCAAATATTTATAGAAGTTTTTTGTAGCTAAATTCATACTAAAAAAAATTTATCATAAAATATTTGTTTACATAGTTTAAAATAGTGTTGGCTAAGTTAATTGCCTGTCCGTGTTTCCAATTATTATGTTGACAGAGGTTGTGATAAATTCGATACCAAGTTGTTAGAATCGTGAATTTGTCATTTCTAGAAATATATATCCGTGATACATTTTACAGTAGTTATGATTAAAAATTCGTGGCGATTTTCTCACGCACAGCAGCAGAATACAGTGGTTCTGTGGTTCTAAGCTTTTATCAGCTTCACAATTAAAAATAATTTAGTTGATACTTCCAAAAAGCTATAATATAGTCCGTAAACATTTTGAAATTTATGCTAAACTTAAAGAATTTAATATCAGGAATTTTTAAGCAGGAATTTCGCATATGAAAATCGCCCTGCATACCGACACAATTGTAAAATAAGCTCCGATTTCTTTAATGTAAATTATTTTAATTTTAATAAAAATTTCAAGAATACGACAAATATTTCAAACTTATTTCAAAAATTTACATTAAAACATATCTTATGTCGAATTATATTCTCTAATTTATAAAACTTTACAACTCTGTTCTTTAAGGATCTTTTAAAAATTTCATAATAATTTACGTAAAACTAAAAAAAAACTTTATATATACCAAGTTTGTCTTTAAAATATTCAAAAAAAAATTAATTCCTTAATTTTATTTTCATTTATCCTTATAAACAGAGAAACATAGTATGGTCAATTGAAAATTAAAATTTTTGAATTTTCATATATATATATATACATATATAAATGTATGTGTACACAGGATAAAATTAATTATTCCAATTTCCTCGTTTTCGGTATAAATTTTCTTTGAACAAAAATTTTCCACAAGAAGATAAACTTTTGTTAAATAAATTTATTAAAAAAAAAAGGATTTTTTTTTAGTGTGTCACTTTAGAATATTTCTTTTGTTGAGAAAACCTAAAGTAAATAATCCAACTCACACCAAAAAAAGACATTGATCTTAGTAAAACTTTATTAAGAAAAAAAAAAATTAACCAAGAAATAAGTTAATAAATTTTTTGGATAATTTTGGTTTTTAAAGCACGTACTTGGGCGACATTACAATATCCTTTTAACTATATCCTTATATACTATATATAATATGTATATGTTTTTAAGGATACACCAAACAAATTGAACAAATATAAAAGGATCTAGAACATACAAAAATACAAGATTTGTATAGGCTTGTAAAAAAGGACCTTAATGGTCGGTTTCTTAAGTATATAATTTAAAATTTTTCATTTAACTATATTAAAGAATCCTAAACATTAAGAGATTTTTTTAGAAAGTATATTCTCTAAGGAGTACAGGATTATTTTTTTTTTTTTTGGAAACATATAAAGTTGCAATGTTGTGTAAAGAAAATATTTTATTTAAAGAAAATTATTTATATTCGTGATATATTTACTAAAATTTAAATATGTATTTGTGTATTTTAGACTTTAAAAAATATACTATATATCCTTAAAAAGTTTTTTTTTAATTGTGTTAAACGACTATAACGTATATATTAAAAAAAAAAAACAAAAAGGACTAAATATTTTATAGAGAATTTTGTTGGGAAACTAAAATGATTTATGTATTTACAATTTTGTTTATCCTTGGTTATTTTTTTATTTTTTTTTTTGCAATACATGGGTGGTTTAGGAAAAGGACATTTTGTTTTTCCTTATATGGGTTTTAGTTTTCTATTTCATTTGTAAATTTTTTCAATTTTCTTCAGGTTTTTTTTTTATGTTCTTCGTTAAGGGTTCAATTTGTTAAAATAACAAAACGAAAAATTTTTTTTAAACAATATTGACCATCATCCTTTTTTTCTTAAAGAAAAAAAGGACATTTTTTTATTAGGTTTTTTTTATATATATATATTTTCAATTTACTTAAAAAACATGACATTATTTATTATTTTTTTTTGCCAATTTTTTAAAATTAGTTACAACAGACAAGAAATATTACACAATTCAAAAGAAACAATTTTATATCTAAATGAAATATTTCAACATTTTTCCTTTTTAATATTAATTGAAAATTTTTAGTAGAATTATTTTATTTTCTTTTTACTTTTTTTTTCAGATTATAATTAATGGCTTACTTTTAATGAGATTTTTATGTATTTTTTTTATGAAAAAGATTTTTTATTTTTTTTATAAATTTGTTTTTGTCATGATTTAGTTTAAAAATTTTGTGTGTCGCCTTCATGACAAGGACATGAAAATTATTTTTATTATTTTACTACTTACTGCCAAAATAATAATATAAAAAAAAAAAATACTTAATATTGGTCCAAATTAGAATAAAATTATATTTAAAAAAGCATAGTTTTTCACTTTCCAATTAGTTGTGAAATAAAATATATTTTTGGCACAGATATTCTTTATATATTTTATTTACTACTGTCATTAAAGTTTTTCATTTCTGAGGGAAAATTATATTCGGTGCGGTTGTTTTTTTTTTTGGAAGAGTTTGAAAATTGTTCAGGTTTGTATTTTTTATTATATATTTCAAGAAAAATTTTCTACTGCATTGTATATAATATAAAAGAATATTACCGGAAATATATTTTTCGTTTTCCCAAAACAAAAAAAATAAAGAAAAATTTTAATTTTCTTTTCAGTTTAAAAATTTTTATTTTTGGAAAGGAAATTTGTATTTAATTTCTATTCCCTTCTACTGTTTGGTTTAATTTTTCTTTAAGTTATTATTAAAGAAAATTATTTTGAAGGTTTTCGCATAGCATACGTATAATACGTACATTTTAATATATATATAATGATTCTGTGTACGTAAAAAGAAAATGTTTAAAAAATGTGTAGAAATTACAGACAAAAGGCAAAAATAAAAAATAAATAAAAAAAAGAGGTGGTTTTACAAAATTAATTTTTCCAAATTGATGAAAAATTAAAATGTGTACAAAAGTTTCAATTTAAAAATGTTTTTAAAAAAAAAACTAATTATCTTGAGATATTTTAATTTCATAAACTTGAATATTAATTAAAATAAAAAATGTAATGACAAGATATATAGTTACACAGTACTTTAAATTATGACAATTAGACAAAATGACATTTAAATTACAAAACTTTTTACTCAAGATATGCCAACAAAAAAAATTAACCATATTATCACAGTCACATTGCCTTCTATTAAATTAACTTGAGTTTCTAATTAAATTTTTTATATTTACGTAAAAAAAAAAGAAATAATTTACAATCGGAAACTAATATCCAGAAGAAAAATATTCCATTCAAAAATGTATTGCTACCAGTCACTAAACTTCTATATCAATTTACTTTTTTACTTACTCCTATATTTTTTTTTTTGGCACAGATTTATTTTACAAACCAACAAACTTTTTCCAGGGCAGTAAAAAGGATATAACTATAATTATTTTTTTTTTCCCTTTTAATTATAATTTCATATATTTTTGAGTTTTCTTTAATGACAACCGAAAAGAAAATTTTATTTATATATTTTTATTAATGATATTAAAATCCAGCACTGGTAAACATTTAAAATATTTCAACAAAATAAAAATAAAATTTTTACTTACACTAAAAATGAATTAAAAAGAATAAAAATATCTTTAATATATAAAAATGTTATGGTTTCCTAATTTTTTTTTTGTCCTGCTCCAGTTATTTTTCATGTAACTTGCTTTAATTTTTTTTTTCATTTTTCCTTTTTACTTGGCTTTTAAGTTAAAATCATTTTTGAAAAAGAAAATTAAAGAAAATTAAAAATTAAAATATATTTTCATCTGTATATATATATATTATATTTTTGTAATGGGAAAACAAGTTTTATTTAATAAGATATTTTACTTAACTAAATATTTTCAAAAATTGTTGTTATATATTTAGAAAATTTATTTAAAATTATTTCAATTATTTTTCCAAAAAAAAAAACTAAGATGACTATTCAAATAAACTGAAAATTCACTTACCAGGATTGCAATAAATTTCCACTAAATATAATATAAAATTTTAAAAGGACAATAGACAACAATTTTGTTTTGTATAATTTATGTTATAATGGTTTTTATGTAAATTTATTAGTTTTATGTAAATTTAAGGTTTTAGTTAACTGGTTTGAATATCAAGCCAATTAAATTCATCTAAAAAAAAAAACAAAAATATTTTATATGTAATTTTATTCAACTTTTTGGTTTAGGTGTAGCTTTATTACTTTAAATTTGTAAATTATGAAAAACTTTTTTTCTGACCTTTTTTTTTTTTTTAATTAATGAAATATCCTTTTGGCATTTTTTTTTACTTAATTGGAAGGTTTTATAGAAGGAAGTTCAATAACCGAAACGAGTATAGTAAAAAAATAAAATAAAATAAAAATATAAAATTTAATAATAATTTTTTTTTTAGAATTTATTAAAAGGACATTGGTCTAAGAAGGTATTTATTAATTAAATGTTTAGGAAAATAAATAATAAATTATTTTTTTTTTTTGCTAAAATATCCGCTCTAAGGAAAACTAAGATAATTTATATAAAAAATAATTTAATTACTAATATTTATTTAAAAAATTATTTTTGTTAATTTTCAAGTGAAAAGCATATTAAAAAATTTATAAATTATTTGATCAAAGTAGAATTTCAAAGTATATGACATTTTAAAGTAAAAATAAGAATAATTTCCTGCTTCATTTTTACACAATTAATTTTTCCAGGTTCTAAAATTATCATTTCTTAAATAAATTTTGATCCTTAAAATTATATTTATTCAGTTTTTACTTAAAAATTTCAAAATTTATATGAAAACAAAAGAAAAGTATATTGAAAATAATCCAAAAGAAAAATTTCAAATTATAATAAATCACGTATCTAAGGCAACTGGACACACGTAGTCAAAGTTGTGTCCTTTTTTTTATTATTATTTCGTAATACAGTCAAATAGAAAACTTGTGAGATTTATTAACAAAAATATAAATCAAAAAAATATTTTTCAGTGAAAATATTAGCAATGAAAAAAAAAAAATGACAAGAGAAAAAATGGAGAAAATATTTAATAAAAATGAAAATTTTAGTTTTTTTTTGTTTTTCTGTATTGCTTACTAACTTTTTTAACTAAAATATTTTTGCTGAAAGGCTCAAAAATTAAATTTTATATTTTTTTGTTGTCAAAGGAATATAAATATTGTGTAGCAATTTTAGTTTACTAATATCGTATTGTAAAGTAAAGAGTTACCTTTTTCCTATTTGTGGTAAAATAGACGGATAATTTTGGACAAATGAATTATTTAAAATAAGCAAGTAAACTTGTTAAGGAAAATGTTCTGTGGTCTAGTTCATAAGCTCGCCCAAGTCCAAGAAACGCGAGTTTCATGAGATCATCTACGTGAAATAATCATAAAAAGCATTTTATTCACCTCGGCATTAATGCTGCAAATCATTTTTCTTAAAATTTCCAAACTCCAGCAACCGGACGTGTAATCTGATAGAGCCAACTAGTATTTTTTCCAGGAAAGATACCAGGTGTCTATATAAACGAGCAATGGAAATATAAATAATTTTTAAGCAATTGTTTGTTTCGGTGACGGAAACTTCTGAGCTCAATCAATTACGGATTTTTTCTCGGCATGTGGAAAAGTCCAAGAAGACTAGTTTAAGGATAAAAAGATTTTGTAGTATGGTGTTATCTTCTTTATCATCTTTAATAGATGAAATATTAACAAAATTTCCTATTGAAGTTGAGTTTCCTAGTCCAAAGAAATCCTCAGCCTCCTCTTTGAGTTTGGTTTTCTGAGTACGAAAATGTGAGTTTTACGATTAATTCTGCTGAGGATTAAATATTTATACTACTAACTTATAAAATTTCGCTCATCCTTTCCTTTCATGTAATAATAGTTCTCTTAATATATAATTTTTCTTTTAATTGATAAGAACCAACATTACTCATTGTAGTGTTTTTATTAACGAAATCCAAATATTTTATATTCATAAATCATGCTCTAATTTATATAGTAAAAATGATTCACAACTAATACAAGTCAAGTTTCTTTTCTAAACCATAAAACACTTTCTCCTATAATCAATATCTTCACAATACGGATCCCATAAAAAAATATCTTTATAATACAATAATGTGTTATTTATACTAAAAAAAAAAAAAAAAACAACAATAAATCCGCTGAGTCAGTTGGTTTTCATTACTCGTATACCAGCAACCAACGAAAAACATATTTAATATAAAATATTAATTCAAATAGTAATATTTTACGTATATATATTTTTCATTATAATATTTATATTCTTTTTTAGAATTTATTGTTGATCCTTTTTTTGGTCATGCGGAAAGAAATCTCTTAATTGGCTCGTTATTTATTGAAATATATTTTTAGTATAACGATAAGGTATATCCAAAAAAAAAAAAAAAAATTTATATTTATTTCGAATAAAAGGTAATATAAAAACAAAAATTAAATTAAATTTAAGTAATTCTTATAAATATCTGTATACGATTCAGGAATTAATATTAATCATAATAATAAAAAAAAAATGATTTTATTATTCATATCCTTCGGTCAAAACTTAGAAATTAATAACAAAAAAATTTTTTTTTAGAAAAACAATAACTAATCAACCTTTTTTTCCTCGTTACTACAGTAATCTATTTGATTAGTCCTTATAATAAGTCCTAATACTTAACATAAATCTATTTTAACATAAATTAATATAAAAAATAATATTTACATATTTTAAGATATTTTAAATAATATTTAAAGATTATTTAATCTCTTCAATCTCTTAAGAATAATTCATTTATTATCACTAATTATAGTAATTATTTTATGAATTTTTAATTAATTTAAAAATTATATCAATTATTCTGTATTAACTATTAAGTTTATATAGTTTCTGTCATTTAATATTATATAATAATTAATTTTAAAAGTAATTTTTATTTCAGTTAATTCTTATAATAAAAATTTTCAATAGCTTTCCTTTAACACCATAATAATTAACTTAATGCTGAAAGGAACTCTAACCTACAATATAATTTCAAGAAAAAAACTAAATAAAAATGAAAAGAAAATAAGGAAAAACTTTTCAAAAATAATTTTTTTTTATTACTAAAAAAATTATGGAATAAAATCTTATAGAAAATTAAAAGGATATAAATGCATTCATTAAAAATGTTCTTGTTGTTCTACTAATAAAAAAAAAAAATTACAGTCCTTGGAAAATTACATCAAAAAGAATTTTTAATTTCGAATAAATTTTTATTTTCTAAGGTGGTAAAATTTGAATATAATTTTGACCTATGAAAATATTCCAATTTGGCTATAATCTAACAAGGTCTAAGCAAGTAAATTGGTGTAACTGGGTGTCAATCTAGATAGCAAAGTGTATCTAGAATCTGAGAATGGTGAGAATGACTAGATAATGGTGATAGTGACTAGTCGAATTCTAGTTACTGTAACTATGAAGTGTTGTTCATCATTTAGTCTGAAATTAGTATTGGATAAGTATTCTGCTGTCACATTTTTATAAAAGCACTAGATTGTTTTATGTTTAGAACTAGTTTCTAGACCGACCCTGCTTTTCTAACTCTAGTTAGATAATTTTTCTTTTAGATATATTAAGATATATACAATTTTGTATTATTAATTTTAGCTCTACTTTGTACCTATCTTATTTCGAATATTATTCTAAATCATTCATGTATTTCTACGTTTCATTATTTTTGCATTTTTCTAGATAAAATAGACTTTAATTATTTTTTTATTACATTTTTTTTTAAAGTATACAGTATTCCATTAGGGACCTCTTGACATTCTACGTCGATATTTTAATAGAAACTTAATATGGATATAAAATACATGATATAGTGTGAGCTGAAATAGATGTTTCCATTTACAAATTTGCAACAAATTGTTTTATATTTTACATCCGAGAGCTTTAAATTATACATATGTATATATGTATATTGTTGGCAGAACTTAAAATTCAGAAAAATTGTATAAATTATAAATCATATTTTTATTTTTCCACCTTTCTTTTTTTTTGAATTCATGACAATTTAATTTGCATAATTTCTAAAAAAAAAATTTTAAAATACGATATTGAGTTTAAAAATTCTGTCATAGTATTTTAAAAACTTCAATTTTATATTTAAAAAAAAATTTATTGGATTACAATTAAACATAAAAAAAAATTTTAAAAATTGATAATTAAATAATATAATTTTACAATTTTTATATTTAAATTACCCTTTATAAGTCATATACAAGGTTCATTATTAAATTTGACAAATTAATAAGTCATGTTGTAACGTTAATGTAAATTACTTTTTTCTGGTAATTTTTTTTAATGTAAAACTAATTAAAATTTAATTCATTATCAACAATTTTGGTATTTAACATACAATTATAAATATAATTATGTTTTCATATAATGTTTTTATTAATAAAATATCAAATTAATATAAAACAAAAAATTATGTAATAAAATTAAATTAAAATTACAAAACCACAAAATAAAACAAAATTGTTTTCCTATTAAAACATGAAAAATAAACTGCAGGTTTATTTTTTTTGGTGATAATTTACTTTTTTTTGGCAATAAAATTACATAATTTTTTTAAAATAATATGAGGCTTATTTACTTGTAAAAAATTATATTATTTTAAAAAAATCATGTAATTTTATAACTAAAGTCAAAATGTTCAGTTCTTGTTTACTTAGATTTTTCGTCTCTTCAAAACCGGCTTAGCTACCATTCGTCATTGGGATAAAATTACTGACAACAAAATTCCTATCCTAAAATTTCCCAACTTCAAAATCACCTATCCCTTTCCATAGCCAAATACTGTTAAAACGTTCACAGTTAAGAAAAATTATTCTCAATATATGGCTATGATTAAAAAATGGCGAATCAATCCAAATCAGATCTCGAAATCTTCTATTGAAATTTAGACCTACTCATTTTACATGATACTATAAATTTCTGTATTGTGTTGAAATTTTACTTCCAACAAGACAATGTCATTATAGGTCAACCATTTGTTATAAGCAAATAATCTCGACTGTTAGCATTTTCCACAGTCTTAAATTATATTTCATTGTACATGGTGAACATTTAAAGCTGAGTAAACTACCATTGATGCCTCGAATCCCCAACTTTATTCCGCAACTTTAATAAACTTTACATAACTTTAATTATATGTATACCATATAATTTAAAGGGTAAAACTTCCAACGTGGCTGTAGGCCTTTCCATTTTAAAAATAAATCGAAGAAAATTAAGCAATAAATGAATAAGACTTGTTTATTACCAATAAATCCATTATCTAACCTAATGAAACTCGTAACACTAAATGTGTTAAGATACTTCTCTATTTTTCGTAAATGGCTCTATAGTTGATTTATCGTGAATCTACAATTTAAACAAAGAAAAAAATGAATTAAATTATTGCAGTCATTTTAAGAACATTCTAAAATTTACAAAATTCAAATTTTAAATGTTATTAACTCGTTAAAGTTAAGACTTACTTCATTAAAAAGTGACTTATTCGGGATTAATTTAAAAAATTTACTCTGAAATTCAAAATATTTTCAATGTGCACATTTCTTATAAAATTACCAAATAAATGGTAATTTTTAACACGAAAATACTTTATAAAATATTTTTTAAATAAAATTTTTATATTCAAGATATAATCTCGACTGTATTTATTCATTGTATTTAAATTGGTTATAATTTGTTTGGTCCACGAATTTTTATAGTGCTTTACTATTATAAAACTATAAAAAAAAATCTTTCGATATTTCCTTAAAAAAATGTATATTTATTCTAAAAAAAAAAAAAAATTTCCATACCAAATATACATAATAAAATACTCTTAAAAGCTTTTCACATTAAAAATTTCGAAGGATGAAAAGTACATTTTCTAGTTACACTTTAGGTATTGGACATAAATCATGAATAGGAATTAACCTAGGAAACCATAAAATATTGCGGTAAATGCAAAAATTGAAGTGAGTAGAGATTTTCAAAATGTAAACTTATATTTTTATTTTTTATTTCATAATGGAATCATAATGGTGTAATCACGATGGAAATTTTTAGAGATCCTTGAAACCAACAAAAAATAAAATGAAATTTGTATAAAAAATTTACAAAAAAAAAGAAAATCAATACAAATGGAAAATTCTATGATTTTTATGAAAATAAAGTAAATGGAGAAATATAGAATAAAATATTGATGAATGTAGAATCCAATAAAGTATTAAGTTGGTGGATTATTGCAGGTCAGTCATTCTTTAAATAGAATTTCGCAGTAACCATTTGTCACGGGAATTGTTTTACCTTAAAAGTTTTACACTGAACTCTTTATGTTTCTGGTACGACTTATGTCTTCAAAATAGAAAAGATCTGTCCCTGACAAATCAACATTTCTATTGAAAAATATATTGTTTCTTTAAGTGAATTGTAAATTGAGAGTTGTTAAATTAATTGTCTGAATTTTCCACACTTTTTTGAATAATAATTTGTCACTTTAGAAGAACTTATATTATTGATAAATAAAATAATTCGAACTCGTTTTTGATGAATTCGTTTACAATGAACTCATTGGTTACCAAATATTCATCGAATACCTTTATAATTAAAGTTTTACTCAGGTGATGGAAGTGCCAATGCATGTTACTGTGATGGTTCGATGCTGCGTTCGATATATATGCTATATTAAGATGTATATTATGATAGTGTTGTGTTCGATGCTGTATTCAATTTACCCTGATCATTAATAAAATTACAATAAAAAGGATTTTTAAAACTGAGAGAATTACTAAGAGTCGCTTAGCTTTATTGTGATTTAAAGATTAAATCTTTGATCATTATAAATAAATATGTGAATCAGAATTCATATAAAATTATTAAATCCAAATGACTATAAAAACCATCGAAACTAAGCAAATTCTCTTAAAAATACCAAAGTACATTAAAAAAAATTAAAACTAAAATTTAATTATTTTTTGTAATTGAATTTATTGCATTTATTTTTGTACAAATTAATTTCAAAATTATTTTTTAATTTATTTTAAAATGAAATTGTAAATTATCTTTAAGCTTTAGGGATTTTCATCCCTCAATAAAAACACTTAATATTGTTTACACTTTGCAAAATTGAAAGTATACTTACTTTTATTATTTTACAGAAATTGAATTATAATTCAATGAACTTACAAAAAATTTCAATTTGTGTGTTTTTTTTAAATTTATGTAAAATAATAATTTCTACAATTGCACAATATTAACTAAATAATATTGAAATAAGCTTATTTTTGTACACATATATCGCTTTCAAATAAATTAAATTTTTGTGTGTTTGTTTGAGTGTTTTAAGAAAATGAAAAAAGGAGATAAATTTTCAATTATTTTTGTCTAGACTTAGCAAAAAGGTGATATTTTCATAAAATATATTTTTTTTTATATTACATTAATTTGTCAAAATTATAAGGGAATATCACATAGATAAGAGATAAAAATACTAATTTATAATTCAAATTGTTTTTCAAATTTTAAGTTGAAGATAATGAGGGTAAAAGGACATTAAATAAAGTAGAGATCCTAAAAACTAAAAGGATATTCTTAGCCACGTATAAATTTGCAATATTAAATATATATAGTTAGTACGTGCTACAATTTGTTAATAAGTGCTTTTATTAATTTTCTTAAAAATAATCAGTTTATTTACTAGTTATATATGTTTCCAATAGTCCTTATTGACAAGTATCAATAAACATTTCTTAATTAATGATAATTTCTGATAAATTTTTGAAATAAATTGCCTCTTGCTTGATAATAGCATAAGTATTGCTTCTTTTTCTATAAATTTTTCACTAAAAACCACACTAAATTTTGATTATTAAAAGCGTTGACTTTTAAAACTGACACAGCACATTTAATATCTGAATATTATTTCTAATTTTTTGTCATGTCATCTTTATAATTTGTATATACATATATTATTTTATTAATATTATTTAGAAATTAATTGCATTATTATACAATTTTTTTTAACAATTTATGAATTCATAATTTTAGATTGTTTTTTTTTTATTCTACTCCTTCCCAAAAAATGATTATTAATGATATAATTTTCTTCCTGTACAATTCTTGATAATAATATTCCAACCAAAATATGCCAAATCAGAATTTTCCACATTGCCCTTGCCTCAATTTGATATACAAACAAAATTGACGATACAAAACTAGTTATTTTTGTGGTTTTAAGAAAGAAAATAATTTTTTTCATCAACCACAATAACGAATGACGGACGCCAAAAATACCATCAATTTTGAATTTTGTTTTTCTTTATATCCTTACTAAAGTCCTTTTTGTGAATCTTTCAAAAAACGAAAAAGAATTCAGACAAGCCATTGATAAATTGTTAAAAAAATTGTGAGAGAAAAAATAAATAAATGAATTTGATGGTAGTTACCCTTAAATATATAAAATACAATCACACCATGACTATTATTCAAAAAGGATTCAATACAGAAAAATTTCCTGGAAAATATGTATGTTTCCGAAAAGGAAATCGTTAAAAATAAAATATTATCGAGGCTTAAAGAAGAATATTGTTTAAATAGGAAAACGAGTATAGAAAAAAATAAAATAAATTTAGAAATAAGTAATATATATACTAAATAAAATAAATAATTTAAAAAGTTTGAAAGTAAGGAAAGTATGACAATTTTTAGATGAATTTATATAGAAAGTATTCAGCAAATATCAGTAAAGAAAGTCCTTGGTTTAATAATGAATATTGCTTATTTGTTCATTAATCTTGAAAAAAAAACTTAACAAAAAAAGTTTTTTTTGGAAAAAAATTGATTATAATTAAACTTGCTTATAATTAAAGAAATAATTTTCAGTTATATTAAACCATCTAAGGTACTTAATACCATCTAAGGTGCTTAAATATTAAATTAAAGAAAAGTGAATTGGCCGAAATTTTACATATAATTCGTAGAATAATTTCCAAGCCAAGTTATCAATTGCAATTCGATTCATAACTTGGCTTGGAAATTACATATAATTCGTAGTAATTTTACATATAATTCGTAGAATAATTTCAATAAGCCAAGTTATCAATTGCAATTCGGCGAATTTGGTTGTCTGCTATTAATTTTTAACACTTACTCGTATATATACTCAATTAAGTTATTCAATTGTATTAGAAAATTTATAACCACCTAAGAATATGCAAAAAACTGGTTTCACAAACATATATATATATACAATCTATATATAAAAACACAAATTAATTAAGAGCAAATATAATGATATGACAATTGAATTGAGAATAATTAATTTGTAAAGAATATGTATGTTTGTTAATGAATCTATTCGGGCTCAACCCAAAAATATATACATTTGAAGCAAAAAACATAAATTAATATTCTAACTCACTTTTTACAAGTTTACTTTATTATTTATTTCTTTAAACTTTTCATCATTTCACTAAAAATATAAAAATTCCTTCCTGTTAAAATATTTTCCAATTCTAAAGAAACTGTTTTTAATAAATGAAAATGAAAAAGAAAATCATTTTATTTTCTTTAGTACATATTTATTTTTTTTTTGTTGCCGTATATTTATTTATGGCAGAAAAAATTTCTACCATAAATAAATATACGGCAACAAAAAAAACCTTATAATTCATCTATTCTTTAATTTTATTTCAATAAATAACATTTCAAATCCGCCAATTGATCACAAAATGTTCGTCTTCTTTTTTTTTTTATTTTCAAAAATCTCTGAAAAGATTTGATTTTCATTTTTCTTTATGTATATATCTGTTATATAGATAGATAGATATAGATATACATATTTATAAAGTATTTTAAGAATGAAATTTACTGATTTAACAAAAGTGGTTATGTTGACGGATTTTCATTAAACAGTATTTAAAAAGGATATACAAAAAATTATTTATGCTTTTTTTTTTTTTTTTTGTGGATTTTTCCGGGGAATTTAACAATCAGTAAAGCTTAAATATATAGTTGAATTAGAAAAAAAAAATTAAAATCAATAATGATTAACGAAATATTAATGCGTATTTTTCGTAAATATTTATTTATGCTAAAAGCAAGAATAATTTAGGTATACAATGTTAACAAACTTACAACTTATCCAGCGTTAAAATATGACCGAGGATAAGGTCAATCTCCGTTGGCTTCTGTTTTGTGCAGCTTCTATGCTACTGCTAGGTAGGTTCAGCATTCTTACAACTGCTTGCACCTCTTCAGCGTGTACTCTCCGGATGTGAGTCAAAAATTCTTAAAGCTGGACCTTCTTCTTCCATTCTGACTATGTCCATATCACCTTAAGGTCATATATGTCTCCATACCCCATCTCAAACAACTTGACCAAATATCTAACGCAGAATATTCCTTTCCACAGTCATCGACACTCATAATTAATGATTAACAAATTTTAGAAATATTAGAAGAAAATTAAAAGTTTTTGATTCTTTTCGGATGTTTGCTAAGGACAATCTTTTCATCTTGAGGTGTAAATACATCAATTTGTATATTTAAATTAATGAAACAGCAAAAAAACATTACAAAGATCCTTTTATGATTCATTGTTTCTAGATTTTATAAGAATTACTTGTTGTTAAACAATCCGTTTCTCTGCTAACTGATGTAAAATGAATATTATTTCAATAAAAATATAACTATAAATACTTTATCCTTAAAATCAATTAAATTCTTAAGCAAACCATTCATAAGAAATCAAATACACTATCTAAGAATTATTTTATCTAAATTAATATTTCTCTGGCACGTGTTATTTAAAATACTTTCTATTATTAATAAAATCAATAATAAATGAATTGTACATACCACAAATTCTTAAATATTATTCCACGTGATAAATTATTTTTATGGTATTATATTTATATTTTCTAAATATATAAGAAAACCGAAACAAGGTTAAAAGAAATTTGAGATTAAAATAAATTCATTCATTAGAAACTAAATTATTATTTTGAATTTTATATAAAAATAAATTCATTTACCCGAAAATAAGTATAAAACTCCTTATTATAACAACCTATATTTTCAGTGATATGAAAAATATTACGTATTGAATTTGAAATATGATATTTTAAAAATAATTAATATATTTAATAAAACAAAGCATTTATAAATAATATCTTTTACATTACAATTAAATATGGTAAAGGATAATAGAAATTGATGGTTAAGAGCAGAGCCGGCTTGATAGGGTGTGCGAAGGTGCGACCGCACCCGGCCCCGCACTTTGGAAAGTTTATATAATATTATTATTAAATTCAAGACAAAAATTAGAAATTTACACAATACAATTAAAATTTCCTTCAATTGAAACAGTTTCTTTAAAAGTTTTTTTTTTCTAAAAAAAGCATTTTAAAAAAATTACAAACATTAAATTTTTAGAATGCCTTTTTAAACCTAAATAAAAAAAAAAACTAAATTTTTTTTTTTTTTTTAAATAAAAAAAATAGCCCCGCGGTTAACCTCGCACATGGCCCCGCAAATGTTCAAGCCGGCGCTGGTTAAGAGTGCGTTGGAAAGGAAATAAATATATTAGAACATAATAAAAGTTAGTATAATTCGAGGTGCTGTAAAGAAAGTTTACGAAGTATTAAGACTTGTAACTAAATCTAGTAAATATAATAAATTATTTAATTTCTTTTAAGTACATAAATAATTAGTTATTAATATGAATGGTAATGAAGAATAAAAAATTATATATTTCGGTTACTCTAGGAGCTTAATTTGGCTTAAAAGGAGAGTCCTTAAAAGGAGTAGAATTTAAAAAAATTTATTTATATTAATTGTTTTAAAATTTAAACTATTACATAAATTCATAAGAAAAGTGTCAGCATACAAATAGAAATTATTCATTTAAAATATATATTTCTGCAATAGTAGTTATTGCATTTAACATTGTAATTCTTCATCAATACACTTTCTTCTTACCTTTAGCGCTACAGCTTCTGAAGAGCCTGGACCTCCCTTAAAGGATCTCCTAACATTTTATGTAATTTGGTCCTACTAATTTTATATGGATGTCACGGAGTTCGAGTACCTAATGCACCACAGCTTAGCACACTATCACTCCAGCTACCGTCCGTCAATACACCTAGGAATTATAATAATTTACAGAAAGGCTGATTGTATAATTCAATTTCTTTAAATGAATTAAGATCTAATAAATTTAAAATTGCATTTTCTTAAATATTTTTAAGTTAAAATATTCAATCTTCTTTTTAAGGAAATTTTCAATAGTTTCATAAATATCAAATTTATAATTTTTTATTATATAATTTTCAACCAAAAGGATTAATTTACTTTATACAACTAAAAGTTTATTTAATAAAAAAATATGCAAGTAAAAACTTTATCCATTCATTTCCTATAACATAAATCAACAAATAAAAGTTAATAATTTTGAAAAGATTTTCTTAATATTTTATAAACTTATTATATTAATTTTTTTCAATATTTCTTAGCTATATTCTCTAAAGAATTTTTTAATATCCTCGTACTTTATCCTATATTTTCTTTTTATTACGTTTTTATATCAGGAAACTTCAAATTTAATAAAATATCAATAAATTTATATAATATTAAAAAAAATATTTTTATTTCTGTAGATGTAAAAGGTAATTAATTTTATATTTTTGTAGTATAAGATTAAAATGGAAATTAAAAAATAAGATTTACAAAGGAAAAATAGATATTTAAATAATTTTATAAGGTATTTTTCAATACCTTTTTTAATAGTTTTGTAATCGTATTAAAAAAATTAATATATATAAATAATTATTTTGAAAACTAGGATTCTTAAAGAGAAAATATGAAAAATTATTCAAATAAAATAAAATTTTCTTTGAGAGATAAATTAAAACGGTTGGTTACGATTTAGGACGAAAAAAATAAATAAAGTGAAACAATAATTTCTAAACAACCGAAATTAAAGATTTATAGAATCACTTTTAGTGAACAAAGACCGATATTGACAAACCCAGCAGATATTTTTGCCGGAGCAAGTCTCCACCATTTGTATATGATTAATTCGACAGCTCACAGTAGTTGATCTGTTGAATTTGTTTAGGTTGTAATTAAGGCGACAGTCGCATGAAAAAATTTTAATGTAATTTCTTTTAAAATTTAAATATAATCTTATTTTTTCTTTGTTTAATATGTTTGCAACCAGCGACTTCATTCCAGAATTTTAACTCAACAGTACTTAATCAATTGTTAATAGCACTTTTTGCTGTTAACAATTGATTAAGATATACCATAGAAAGATAGACGTGGAATGAAATTACAAAATTTTCCTTAATAAATTATTAATTATATTAATGTACGTTAAGTTAAGTTTATAATTGTTTATATAACTTCCACAATACTGGGTTTTTCAAAATTTGATCGCACCTGAAAATATATATTTTTAGGGATATATGTACTCAAAAAAAATTAATTTATGTATATATTAAAAAAAAAAAAGGTAAAATTTAAAATCATCATGTGGCATGCGGATTATGTGAAAATTATGTTCTATTTGAATATTTTAATAAATATACATTTTAATAAAAAGTAATTTAATTTCAAATATATGTTATATGTATATAAATAAAATCTATTATTTCAAAACAATTTTCAAATACATAAAATGAAAATTTTTTAAATTTGCATGCACAAGGGAAATTATAAAAGTACAAAATGAAAATTCAATTTCTCATTTTCACTTTGATGTTGTATAACATAGTATAATGCAATCAATATATATGAAATTTTTGTAAAATTTCATTTTTTTTTTCTTTCAAAATTACATATTTATATACAATTCGTTAACGTTTTCAATTTACAATAATTTTTGTAATGAAATTCAATGTAAACCACAAAAATTTACCACAAAAAAAAAAAATTAATTCGAATATTTAATTTATTTAACGATAAGGACGAAAAAATAAAAATAGATTCAAATTATCCAATAATTTGATATTATTCAATGAATAAGAATATTTTATCAGGATGTTTTTTTTTTGTTGTAATATGAATTTTTTTGTAAGAAACATAAAATGAAAAAGAAAACTTTAATCTAATAGATTTGAAGTCACGTATTTCCTATAAAAATCATTACATTCCCTTGTCATATTTTTTCACACAATATATATACATATATATATCCAATTTTAGCCTATAAGCTCATTAGAATCATAACGAATGAAACCTTTTATATAATTTTTTTTTTTTTTATATCAATAAGTCGGATTTTAACCTTTTTTTTCTAGTAATTTTAATATAAAAATAAAAAAATACTCACGTGCCACGTGTAAATAAAGGATAATTAGAGTAACCAAACACAACGTGTCATTATTTTTTTGGACTTTGGGATTCAGGTATAAATATATAGAATTTTAATATGTTGTTATTATTATTTTGAAGGATGCCTCAGGTTTTATTGAACCCAAAACAACAAAACAAATCAAATAATAATATAGGAGAGATCTGCTTAAAACGTATCACTTATTCCGTATTTCTGATTTTTGTGCACTGGGTGTACAACTGGGTGTATATATTTTTTGTAATAAATTTTAATTTTAGGATATTTTTCCTTAAAATATTTTTTACCGAAAGACAAGTATTTCTGTAAAAGTTGAAATACAAAAAAAACATTATAATATACTTTACTAAATCGTACTACTACTTACAAATTAAATGTATAGTAATCACTGCATCTGAGGGGTTTTTAATTGCACGGTTTCACACAGCGTCGATTTTAATACCACATTTTCAAAGGGGGTGGTAAAAAATTTGTAGTTGCGGGGCTTTTTTTTTTTAGTAATTGTTACGTTTAATTTATATTTTGGTGAATTACCTAAAATTTCGAATAATTTTTTAAAACGTAGTCAAGTTGAACAAGAAATTCTTCACATTTTAGATAATATTTGGCGGCCACTATATGCGTTGAAATTTATAAACAAAAAACAAAAAATCTGGCTAAAACAGTAATAAGCTCATTACAGTCCTTAGTAATAAACTCATTAGAATATTGCAGTGCGTAAAGCAAGACCGTGTACAGAACATAGTGAAATAAGTTTAAATTTATAAGATTTGTTATGTTTATATTCAATAAGCGTTTCGAAATTATATTAATTTAAATTTTAGTCATTGAAAAAAATCTATTTTTTGCAATATTTACCGAACAAATAGGGGGATTATTGAACTTTTAATCAATTTAATTGAACCAGTACAATATTTATAATATATAATTGTCCAATTTAAGCAACTAGGCTTAAGTTAACATTTTACTATATTAAATATTTAATTGCAAAGTTGTGCAATTATATAAAAATATGAAATAATAGTTTCAGACATATTTGCCGTTGTAAATTATAAAAAAAAATCAAATCTAAATCATTAAAACCCTTAGGTTAGTCCGTACAATTAATTGTCTGACACTCAAAAATACCATAAAAAGACCATAAAGGAATTTATTTTTCGAATATATAAAATGTATGATTTCGACGGCTGTCCCCTACATTTTTGATAATATAGATAGAGACTATAGAGAGTTGGTGCGAATAAGGGATACAAACAAAGTCACTTACAATATCACATTTTTATTTTTAATACTATTAAGAAGTAATTTATACCCATTCCTATCACTATATATAATTCTTTTGCTAGAAAAATGAACATTTACTTCTGAATAATAGTAAGTCTTCTAAAATACTTATTTTTTTCAAAATAATTTCAATTTAACCATAAAATACTAATATAAGTAAATTCACAAAAAAATCTTTTAAATACTTTTAATAGCCACCAACAATAATGAAGTACATAATATAAAGATAAAGTTTTCTTAAACTTTGAATAGTTTATTTAAACACAAAATTACAATTAAATTATCAGACTTTTACAATTTACAGATTATTCGCCTTATATTAATACCCATTACTTTGAACTGATATGATTAAAACTTTTAATATAAATTTACATATCTTTAAAAAGTTTCATAAACTTTATAATTATGTCTGTTATAAATTTTGATTTATGTCAGTTGAGGCTAAAAAATTTTGAACCCTATATTAACATTTAAATGGAAAAGAAATTGTATAATATACCGAGCATCATACCAAAGGTACCAGCAATAAAATCATTTTTTTTAAATTTAATTTGATAAAAATATATTAGTAAAAAGAAAAGGTAGTTAAGTTTATTAAATTGTAGTAACGAAATTTGCTATTAGTTTGAAATTTTCAAATTCGATTAGTTTGGAAAATAAGATAATCAAAAGAAAACTCAATCATTTATAATATTAAGGACCCGTTTCACAATCAGAGATTAAACTTATACATACTTTCAATTTAAACTCATTCTCCACTTCTGGGTAAAATTAAAACAAAAAAAGTAGTTTAGTATTAAGTACGGTACGTTTGGGTAGTGTCCATTTTTGGTAAAGAAAAAGTAAAAAAAACACCTTAAAAGCTTTGTATACGTTCCTTAAATCAAACTATGTTATTATTATTATCAACAATATTTTTCAATAATTTTTTTTCTTTTATCAATTACTATAATCCTTGAACAAGTAAAATTAGCACAAATAAAATTAATATTATCCTCGAACAAATATTTATTATCACTATACTAATTAATTATCATAAATCCTCTTAGATTTTCTCTATCCTTGTATACAATTATTAAAATAAATTACCTATAATGTTAATTTTTCACAAAAAATTATGACAAAACTTTCATGTAAAATTATGTAATTATTTATGAAAATTATTATAGAAAATAAGAATTAAATTGGTTTTGTAAAAACTTTATGTTGTTAATTATATTATTACAAATAATAATTTTACTTAAAACGCCTATTTTCTCTGTCAATATTTATAATTTATAATAATTATTTATAAAATAATATTTTCTGTTCACGTAATCTAGGTTACCACGTTTTAATCATTAAATTGTTTCCTTTTCCAATTGTGTATAAATAATAATATACATTTTTAGCTGTGTATAATATATAAATATATATATTTTTTACCAAGAACATATAATATAATGTGTCTGGTCATTAATATCCTTTATTCAGTTATTTATCAAAATGAAATAGTTCAAATACTTTTTCTCCGTTTAATTTTATTATAAATTTCTTTCATATAATAAATGAAAATGAATATATTGTACCTTTAAATATTTTTATTTTTGAAAAGGAAATAAAAAATTATCAATAATATTGTGTAAGACATAAAATGTATATTAATGTTAAGGATGAAGAAATTAAATTTATAACACAAATTATCAAAGTAATTAAAAATATTAAACTTGAACTTTGAATTTAACGAACTGGTAACAATTCGTCCAGGTCTAATACTAGTTTAGTGGTTCCAGTAAGGACTTAACAAACCAAAATATTTTTTCACAGTGGAAGCGATTATTTAAATATTGCGCCGCGCCACCAGCAAAAAAATTATTGTTGTGAGAAAATAGAGTTGGCTAAGTTTTTGTATGGTAAATATTAAATAGCAATTTTTTGAATATAAATTTTATATGTCCTTTTTGAAAATTCTGACTTTTTTTGTTATTTAATATTATAAATTTCAATATTTTTACAATGAAAGATTTATGGGTTTATTTGAAAATGTAGCAGTTTTCGTTTAACATTTAAAACAATACTCTTTTTAAAAGTAAGTCGATCAAAAACCTATTTTTGGAATTAATAGTTTTAATAGAAATATACAAATAGAATCTTCTTCAATCGTGAAATGCAATATTTTTTTAAATTTGCTACATAAAATTAAATTTTCTAGAGGTAATTGGGGAAAATGTATTATTGTGGATTAAAAATAGTAAATAATGTTATTGTGATTGCAAAATGGTGGTTAAAATTGTACCAAAAAACTATAATTATCAATTTCTTTGCCAGATTTGAACCTGAGGAAAATGTAGAAAACTTCGTACCTTAATTACCTCATATAAGGCACTCAAAATTAAATTATTTTAAGATAAAGCGATCTTTATAAGCAGTCTACAGCTCTTTAGCTGTAGCGCCAACAGAGAAGAGAGATCTTCTTCTCTGTTGGCGCTACAGCTAAAGAGCCTAGCCCTTCCTTAATGGGTGTACTAACATTTTATTGAAATTTTGACCTACTAATTTATACGGATTCCGAACCATGAATTTCTTTATAGTGAAGAAACTTTTAATTGCAAGAAGCTAATAGTTTTATTAGTGAGTTGTTAGCAAATGGTCTCTGCCGGTAGCATTTTTCCCAATCTTAAATTACATTTTATTATAATTTTATTACTAGTACTCATTTAAAGCTGAGTAAACTTAGACCAACATCAATGTCTCGGACGAGAGTTGAACCCAGTACCTAATGCACCACAGCTTAGCACACTACCACTTAAGCCACCGTCGGTCTAATTATTTCTAATATGAGAAAAAATTACACCAAAACTTTCATTTTCTTAATTAACTCCAAAATAAGTCATATAGTAATTACTAAATTTTCCTAATTTTCCAACATTTATATCAAGTTCTATCTGTCAATCTATTTTTGAATACAAAAAAAAAAATATATTTTTTCATTACTCGAACATTTGCACAGGAAAAAAAAAACTAATTTATTACTAAAATATATGAAATTATTTAAGTTATTTTAGCTTCTAGAAATATGAACCAGAAAAAAATGAATAATTGCTTGGAAAAAAGTTGATGAATATTCCTTTCAAATTTATCTACTGTATATATTATACATATTTTCCAACCCATGTCTAGTCAATCTCTTGTTAATGTTAATTTGATTTTTTGAACTCAACAGCATCACATTACTAGCCTAATGATATCCTTCGACCAAAAAAAAATATTACGAAAATTGATTCATGTTATTACTATAGTATAGAGAGTGATTAATGAAAATTCAATATATTTTATTCCATATTTTTAACAGCTGTTTTACATCATTACAAACTGACAATTCTTGTCATTTATATTTTCTATGAAATAATTAGATGTTAAATATTTCTTTGAAATAAGGTATTTCAACGAATAGTAATTTAGTATATTAAATATAGTTAGTAATATATTTAATATTTTTCTTGATTACATAAAATATTTTAGGAATAAAAGATAGAAGAAGCAATTAGGACTTAGTTAGTAATAGTTTAATATTCAATTAAATCGCAGAATATTTTATATTTTATTCGGGATATTAGTTCAGTATTTTCACTAAAATTAAATTCTTCTTGGAGAAAATACCAAACAGCCGGAAAAATATGAAAATTTGAAGATTCTGATTCCAACATTTCTCTTAGAAAATCACAATTTAAAAACACAAATTGAAACAAAACCAATGCATTTCCACCTCCGTTGCTTGCGCCAAAATATATACATACCTACTGGCTACTGCTACTACATACAATTCATTTTATTATAGTATCCTTAAAATATTTACGACCTAAATGATTATTAAGGTTAAATTAATGAAGTAATAATTAAATTGTTAAATTAATATAAGCCGACAATGTAAGGTTGGTAAGGCAGTACGCCTAATACCAAGTTTTTTAAACTTAAATTCTTGTATTATGTTTAAATACATGAATTAAAATTTTAAAAAAATTTTATTTAAAAACTTCCTTTAATTTATTTTCCAAAAATTAAATGCATTCTTAAAAATTTTTGTTCCGTGCGTAAATATAAAGTTAAATTTTCTTTTACAAAAAAAATAATAATAATAAAATTTCATGTTCATAAATATTCTATCTAATATTTACAATCAAAAGCTGTTTTTTTCTTTTTTTTTGTAATCAAAATGCAAATTAAATTTTTCCACTTAATTTAAATTCAAGAAAATTTCTATAATAAAAAAAAATAAAAATGTCATACTCTTTTTCTGTATTATTATAGCGTTTACATAAATTTCATATAATATTTAAATTCATATACCAATAAACCAACATAAAAAAAAAAAATATTAAACAACAAATTTTGTTTGGTAAAATATATTTTTTTTTTTGCTTTGTATTTACACTAAATATAAGTAAAATATTATGAATTATAATATGAATGTATATACATAGAAAAAGAAATCTATAAAAAAAAATATATTCCTAACATAAATCCTTCAAATTCATTCACAGGATATCCTTTAACACTGTACAGAACAGAGAATACAAGTCCAGGATACAACTACCTCTTCTTTATTTCTAGTTATTATAATATATCCATATATATATATATATATATATATATATATATATTTGTAAATTGTATATACATATATACCAACGAAAATTTTAGGATAAATTATAAAATATAAAAGTACAACAGTCTACAAAGTTAGAAGTTTGCTGAATGTTTATTTATTACTAAAAAGTTTCATTGAAATTTATCAAAAAAATATGATTTTTTTAGCAAAGCTTATGTTGGATAATTGGATATATTTTATATGAACATATTCTTATAATTGCACTTTAAAGTAAGCAAACATAATTAGAATATTTTCTAATTTTATATTATTTGTTTATTTGATTTTTTAATCAACAGGAATAATTTTGATGTAACTCATTTATTCTTGAGCTTTTTTCTGCTACATCCCTATTTATGTAATGTAAAACATTTTATATTAACCTGAGTAATGGTGGACACATACGTGGTACTGATTTTGTATTCTGCCATCCAATGAGCCCAAAGTTAAGACAAATTCGAAAAAGTTTTTATATCTTTTTACTGCGATTTGATTCCAAGGATTCCTAATTATCCACCGTAACGTAAAGGAGCTATAATTTTATATTATATTATAACAAATTATGCCAATCATTTATTTACCTTAACTCAGAAATTAACATAACAAAATAAATTATTTTGTGATAATATCTCTAACCTCTAGCTTACTTAATTTTTTGAAAATATTTACCTTTATTTTTCGTAAGCCTTAAAATTAGTAATTGAATTTTGTAAATATTTGGTTGGATTGCATAAAAATTGAGTATTCTCTTTGAGGGTACCTGGTTTCGGGATATACTTTAATTAATAGAGAACACTTAAATTGAATTATATAAAAATTTATACATAAATGTAGATATGGAAGCATAAATGTATCATCAATTAATAAACAATTATGAGAAAAACTTGCTAAATAAAATTCTTGTAAAAAGATAACTTTTACCATATTTTTTAAAAAAATTATTTGATTTTCCAAATTTTCCGCCAAAAACCTCAAACTATGCTAAATTAATATTCATATTACGTAATAACACTTTCCTTATAAATATGCTAAAATCCCAAGGACAACGTGTTGAATAAATATATTTTTTTTTTTTGGGAAAAAATTCTCGTAGGATTTTCAATTATCGTTATTTCACAATTTTTCATTATATCCTTTTATATATATATATTTATCCTTTCTATGATATATTTTTAACAAAATTTTTGAATTAAAATAATTTAAAAATAATATTTTGCATTAATGAAATAAATATTTTAAAACAAATAATTTATATTCAATATTTAAAATATTATAAAGAATATTAATTTGTTATTAAAGGATACATGCGTACACAACAATAACAACAAAAAAGGATTTATTACCGGAAGAAATATTTATTTCCGCTCTCTTCAATACCAACAAAAAAAAATATATTTACAATATTTATAATAAATATTGTGACCTCTAGTACACTTGAGAATTTTCCAGTAATAAATAATTTTATTACGCGAAAAACCACAAAACTGGGACATATATATTTTATTTAAAATCCCTGGATGAAAATCCATCAACAACAATAAAATATTTATTTACAGGGAACAGTGGCTGATAGTATACCACTTTCTAAATTTTACTATTGCTTGTATTTATGGAATCCAAAGAATATTATTGATATCTTTTGATATGTTATTGTCTTTAACACGAATAATGCCAAAGTTAAAATTAACTAAAGATTTAATTTTATATATTTTACAATGATACTAATTACTAATGTTAATACAATTTAAGGCTATGAAAAAAAAATTGCGTTTCTGAGAGGAATTATAAAAATTTAATTGAACGCGAACGTGTTAATTAAAAACCATTGTAATTAAATATTTATAGTAGTAAATCTTAACTTGAGTTTAGCTGTCTAAATTTAACCACTGTGTGTTAACAATTTCCTAAAATTTTGTGCCAGTATAATTTAACTGAAAATTCATTAAATTTGTGGATGGTACAATGTATAAAGGAGTTTTTTAAATTATACTATTCGGTATCTATTGTTATTTTAGTTTTTACGGAAATACTAATCTTTTGCTTCGGTAAATAATAATTTTTCGAAGTAAGAAACACATTTTAAAAATGGCGGAACACTGAAAAGTAGTACGACTTAAGCATCTCTCTCCTATATGCAAATTATATGAACAATATTTTTTATAAAATATTCAAATAGCCTGAATGATAATATAATTATATTTACAAGTAAAAACCTCAAAGTGATGAAAAATAATATAAAATATTATTATATAAATTTTATTTTTTGTAAAATTGTCCTTCGTATTTTATTTTATTAATATTTAAAATATTTGTAATGCGGTCACAATTTTTTTTATAATTAGACTTTTAAGTTATGGAAAATTTATAGAATTTAAATAAATTGACGTATTATGGCATTACATAAAAATTATGTAAAAGGACTAGAATTTATGATGAGATTTTACTAAATTTTCTTAAATTTATTTGTATATAGTTTTTCTCGGAAATTATAAAATATTGGTCTAAAACAAAAACTTTTTTAGTTATATTTACACTTTTCCTCATAAAATATATTTTTCACCACAAATTTTATTAAAATTCTAAAATAATTAATGGAAAATTTCAAAATAAATAAATATTTTTTCTATTATTTTATAAAATTTAATCTAAATTTGTAAATTTTTCTTTTCGTGAAAAATTAACTGTGGAATATTTAAATATTTATGATTATAAAAAAAATTTAAATTAATATATTTTTATAAATTTTCACTGAAAATTCAAATTTTCTTTAAAAATAAGTAAAAATATAAATTTGTTCTTTAACTTTTCTCGAAATATTCATATAGTATTTATATGTAATATGTTTTTTAATTTCGTTATCCTTAAAAGATACTGACAAAAAAAAGGAAATTTACAAAAATGAAAATAATAGTAAATTATGGCATATGAAGTACAAAAAAAAACTTTATCACATCGGAAATTGTAACCCATGATTGTGAAATCCTTCTAACTTACATATAGATGCCACCATAATATAAATAATCTACATAATTTCTTTTTATAACTTTTTAATTTTTATAGAAATATTAAAAGGAGTTGTTGATAAGTTTCATAAAATTATCAAAAGAAAAATTCAAAATTTGTGAACTTTTATAAAATGAGGTAAATAAAGTCACTTAATAACACAAAGATTAAATTTAATTTACTGAAATTTAAATAGTGGTGAAGCTGGTATTCCGGATAATATTTTACGACTTTAAATCGAATTTCACCTAGGAAACAGAATTAAAAGCATAAAATAGTAGTGAGAAAATCATGCCTAACCATTTTAAAAAATTTTTAAAGGAATTTCATCTGGAAAACAGGAGAAAACCTAATAATATTGTAACGAGAAGTTTTCTTAACAAAACAAGTTAACACCGAATAAGAAGCAAAAACCAATTAAGCATATATCAAATATAATTTTTTCATGGCCGTTGAATATGGCATAAATTTATTGAGTTAAGTAGCGTGCGCACAATCAAAGAGGCTCAAATTAAAATACATTATATATGTTTTTTTTTAAATGTACATACAATCAAATTGAAAATTCTCATTATGGATTTTTAAATTTTTCTTCAGATTACACGTTACTGCTGCATAATGAAACTTTCTGCAAACCACTGGAAACTAAAAATGATACATAAGTTTACCTATAGTTAAAGTAAAGAACTAGTCATATTATTTTTGTATATACATATATGATAACAGGCGGATGAATTTAAATGTCAGGTTATATATTTTGGATTTACTGTGTCCTGTGTGACCTATTTTTAGGTAAATATCTACTGAATATAAATCGGATAACATATTTCTGTCTCCTGAATTTCTTCTTTTACTATAACAAAAAAAAAACTTTAATCCTAAAATAGTTACTATTTACAATGTCTACTACATACGACGATATTGCGATATCTACACCAAAAAAAGAAAATTAATTTTTTTCTGTAGTTAGTCGAATAGCTAAATGCACGTTATATAGTTTGAGCAAATTTACATATATTTTTCACTCTATACAATTTTTAGTTAACATGATGTTGCAATTTGTATTTTTAAAGAAAAACTTTTATATTTTATTTTATTTTTTATTTTTTTTAAATATAGATAAACGAATTTCATCTTTAAAAAAATATTTTACGACCACTCATGATTTTAGATTAGACTTTTTTATTACACAAAAAAAAAAGTAATTTCGTTGCAATTTAATTCAATTTTGAAATTTCTTAAATTTTCATATAAAAATCAACATTTTATAAAAAAAAAATATTGAAGGTTTCCCTTTTATTTAAGAGTTGTATATATATTTTGAAAGTTAAAAAGGATATATAAAATTACAAAATTTATGATGTTGCAGGAATTAGGAAATATAAAAATTGTTATAAAAGCCTTATAAATTTTTTTAAAAATTTGTTAAATAAAATATACTCTTACAACAACCACGAATATTGTACACAATAAAATATAAGATATGTTAGATATAGTATCTATTGTATATAAGTCTAATCTTTAAAAACATGTATATAAAAAAAAATATATTTTTACACTTTTATGTCCGAATTCATAAATTCAAGTTAAGATTCTTTTCTTCAACATGGTATGGGTATCTCAATTCATAAACAATTTTTAACTAAATATGTGCACCGATCTTAAACAGTTTTAATCAACTTTACTGATAATGTTTTGACAGCTTAAGATAATATTAAGAATTAAATTAAAATTTTAAATATTCTTTTTAAAAATTTAAATTTGTACTTTTTTTCGAAAATTTTCTTACCGATTGACTTAATAACCAGCCTTAAAAAACATTCATAGCGTTTTATTAATTGAAAAGCTGAATAAAACCAAAGATAATAATATAGAGATAAACAACGTCGAACAAAAAATCGTAAGTGTCTAAGAATATACAAAAAAAAATTATCTCAAACTTTATATATTTTCATTAAATTAAAAAAAATCATTAGCGGTCATCCTAAATTTATCTTCTATATATATAAAATTGAATGTTTTGCTGTGTGTTTGTCCCTTATGCATTACTGCACCATTCATTCGCCATGAAACTTTGGGAAGTTGTTGTGTTCAATCCCGGAATGGTTATAGACACCAGGACAGGGACCAAAACCAGGAACGGGCCTGGGACCTGGACCAAGACCAAGAAATGTTTTCAAAGTGTCGTTTTAATTCTATTTAAATGACACAATGTAAATTTCATGTTATCATTATGATGTTCCTTGAATTTCCCTTCTTCTAAGATCGCAGAAACGCGCGACGGGTCAGCTAGTACCTAATATTTAATCGTTCGTATTGAAACTATAAGTTTCTTAAATTTTAAAGAAATAGCACACAAACTGTTGATTAGTTAGCAAAAAAAAACGGATGAAAAAAAATCAGCTTTAATTATATTTCGTAGTTTCAAGAATCTTTATAATTATTTTTCTATTTATTTTTAATGGAGGATATACCGAATAACAATTTAAGGCAAATTAAATAACGTTATTTTTTAAAGATAATTTTAATACATATATAGATTTGTGTACCTAATGCTTTAAGCAGCACTAGTTATAACGTCCGTAATGATCTTTTTATTCTTTCTATAAAAAGGATTTTAAATTATTGAGTTAGTTATTTTATTGATAATATAACCTTCAACATAATAAAAACATTAACAATTTTGTAGAAATAAACTATTATAAACTATTTATTAGATTTACAAATCTCGATTTAATATTTTGCATTAAAAATCTTCCATAGTAATAGAATTTCCAGTAATTTTAGCTATTTTATTATTACTTGCTGATATTGACTCTAAATAAATATTGCCAAATTTCGCAACCCTAAAAAGATCATAAATTAAATTGCATGATCATAAATTAAACTATTAATTTGAAAATGTTACCCAGTACGAGCATATCTTTCTAACATTTCCACAAAATTTTTGGAATTTTGTTTTTCGTCTGCCCGTAATGGAAATTCGTTTAAATCACGTGGAGGATAATTTAAAATCAAAAAAACATCATCACCATGTACTGTTCCTACAAACAATATGGAAGGGAAACTTAGATTTTAAAAATAAGTAGTTCATTTCATTCAGTATACCTAAATTTATCTTCGTATTTCCAGAAATAAAATTACCCCAACTATAACTAGCTGGACTATCGTATATATATCCATAAGTTTGTCCAAGTCCAAATACTCCATGTAATTTAAGAGTTTCAAAAATTTTGTCCTTAAGTATAATATCAGTAGCAGCAGCAATAAATTTAGGAGCATCAATTTCTGTGAATTTTTCTGGCAAATCATACTTTTGCCAGATCAGTTCAGAATACTGTTCGCTTTCCTTTTCGGAAACATTTTCGTTATAAAACAGCATAATTGAGAAGATTTTCTTAGGATCTTTATTAAACTCCTCTCTAAGTTTTTCACCATCTTTACCATGTTTCAATAAATCTGCAACAAAAAAACCACCTTCAGCAGCGGTAACACCAGCTATCCACGGTACGTACGATAACGATCCATTTTTAATCAGATTTTTTGGATAATCTGTTATAAAAGCATTTTTAACTGTTTTTGGTTCAATTACTGGACCAAATACCCGAATTGGATTATACAGGAAACTTTGATATTCTCGAACTGCTGAAACAAGTTCACCAGCTGGTACTTTTTTCAAACAATCTTTAATTTGTTTTGTAGTAATTGCATCATTTACTCCACCCTTACATTTTAATATATCTGCCATTTTCAAAGTATCTTTCAATGGCTGTTCAACCAGTGCCCACTGACAAATTGACGACCCACTAAATGATATAGCAGCATTAACATAATTATTAATTCCCTGTTGTAATAGATGGAATTCAACACTTGCACCACCAGCTGAAAATCCACTAAGCAATATTTGATCAGGGTTACCATTAAATGAACGAATATTCTCCTTAATCCATTTCAGTGCTAATCGTTGATCTTTCAGTCCCATATTACCAGAAATTTCATCATCACCAGTACTCAAAAACCCTATTGGTCCTAGACGATAATTAAATGTCACTAAAATCATTTTTTGGTGTTCCATTAAAATATGTTCTCGCAAATCATCACCAGAACCGAACATAAATCCACCACCATGAATATAAAATAATACAGGATACAGTTTATAATTTTCAATATCAGGTATATAAATATTCAAATAAAGACAATCTTCACTGCCAATTAAAACTGCTGGAGATGATCTATTTAGTGATTCCATTGGATCTAATCGAATACAAGATTCATGTAATTTTGTAGCATCTGCAATATTTGACCATGACTGTTGGTATGGGATAGGTGGTTCAAAACGATTTTCACCAATTGGTGGTTCTGCATATGGAATGCCTTCAAAAGAATAGTAGTGACCATGTGATCTACCACGAATCAAACCATTTTTTGTTGAAACAATTGGATCCATAAGAGCACTGGTAAAACCAGTTGCCAAAATTATTAAATTTAAATATACGAGCAACATTTTCTAGCGAGATGTATAGTAAGACTAAATTTATTGAAATAAAAATACGAATTTATAGAATTAAGATCTTATATAATTGCTATTAAATTCGTGATAAGCTATAAGGTCAGTTAAGATTTATGTTCTGAAGTTCAACACGTTATTTTACTGATGTCTTAACAAGAAAGCTTTTTGTGTGTTTGGTTTATTTAATCTATTCCGGTATATGTCAACAAACTTGTCAACAACTTTTATAATAATTTTTAATGTTTGCAGCTTCCAATATCTTTACAAAATACCGTACTTAATTTGTTTTCTTAAAAAACTTAAAAGAGTTTGTAATTAAAATTAATCAATAAAATTACTCATTTTTTAAATATTTCTTTCAAACATTTGGTGACTGTAAAAATCGAACAAATATATTATTGCTGATGAAGTCAATATCTGAGCTGTATGCAGTGCTGATATAGCATATGGAAATATTTTACTCAGCATGTGCAGGTACTGGAAGACGTAAAACGTAACGGGTAGACATGTATTCCTTTTTTTCCTATTATAATAATTTAAGATATATAACCATATCTTTCTGTATATTTGTTATCGCGGATCCAAATAAAAAATTGGTGCTGTGAATCACTATTTTCTTTGCTCGAAAAAGTAGAGTTTGTGGTTGGATACTTAAATAGTAATTAACTTTAATAGTATGAGATTAAAATAATGTTGCATAGTCATAAAATTTACTAGAAGATATATGTAAAACCAAATATTTTAACATCATAAGAAATTCAATTCATAAAATTTGCTTTTATTTAAACATACTAAAATGTAAAAAGTAAATTTTCTAATCGCATTTTGATATACAATTTCAAAAAAGAAATATTAAATAAAAGTAAATTGGCCGAAACTTTATAAACTCTTCAACAATTTCGTAGTTTTCATTTCCTGTTTTGGTAAAAACTGTAGTCAGCAAATTAATTAAAATAAATACTTTAAATCAATGTCGCACCAAAGCCGCATAGAGTAAATTAAGTATATTTTTAAATACATATTCATTTATTTGTATGAGAAAATACAATTAAATCTAAATTTAAGATGTAACTGTGTGCAGAAAAAATTAATTTTATAGATTTATTCAACACAGTAATTAACTGCATATAAATTGTCGATATTAAACAATAAAAAGCAATTAAAATAAATATTGACGATATTACATTCACAAATCTCCATTTAATATTTTGCATTAAAAATCTTCCATAGTAATAGAATTTCCAGTAATTTTAGCTATTTTATTATTATTTGCTGATATTGACCCTAAATAAACATTGCCAAATTTCGCAACTCTAAAAAGTTCATAAATTAAATTGCATGATCATAAATTAAATTATTAATTTGAAAATGTTACCCAGTACGAGCATATATTTCTAACATTTCCACAAAATTTTTGGAATTTTCTTTCTCGTCTGCCCGTAATGGAAATTGGTTTAAATCACGCGGAGGAAAATTTAAAATCAAAAAGACATCATCACCATGAATTGTTCCTAAAAAATAAATTAAAGCGTAAAGTTTTGATTACAAAAAAAAGTTATTTAGTGCATTTGATTCAGTATACCTAAATTTATCTTCGTATTTCCAGAAATAAAATCCCCCCAACCATAATCAGGTGGACTATCATATATATATCCATAAGTTTGTCCAAGTCCAAATGCTCCATGTAATTTAAGACTTTCTAAAATTTTGTCTTTAAGCGTGACATCAGTAGCAGCAGCGATAAATTTATGAGCATCAATTTCTGTGAATTTTTCTGGCAAATCATACTTTTCCCAGATCATTTCAGAATATTGTTCGGTCTCCTTTTCAGTCATATTTTCATTATATAAAAGCATAACTGAGAAAATTTTCTTAGGATCTTTATTAAACTCCTCTCTTATTTTGTCCCCCTCTTCTCCAAGTTTCAATAATTCTGCAATAAATATACCACCTTCATCAGCGGTAACACCAGCTATCCATGGTACGTACGATAACGAACCATTTTTAATCAGATTTATTGGATAATCTGTTATAAAAGCATTTTTAACTGTTTTTGGTTCAATTACTGGACCAAATACTCGAATTGGATTATAAAGGAAACTTTGAAATTCCCGAACTGCCGAAACAAGCTCTGTAGCTGGTACTTTTTTCAAACAATCTTTAATTTGCTTTGTAGTAATTGCATCAATTACTCCAGCATGACATTTAAATATATCGGCCATTTTTAAAGCATCTCTTAGTGGTTGTTGCAGTATTGCATAACTACAAACTGAAGAACCACTAAATGATATAGCAGCATTAACATAATTATCAATTCCCTCTTGTAATAGATGGAATTCAACACTTGCACCACCAGCTGAAAATCCACTAAGCAATATTTGATCAGGGTTACCATTAAATGAACGAATATTTTCCTTAATCCATTTCAGTGCTAATCGTTGATCTTTCAGTCCCATATTACCAGAAATTTCATCATCTCCAGTACTTAAGAACCCTATTGGTCCTAGACGATAATTAAATGTCACTAAAATCATTTTTTGGTGTTCCATTAAAATATGTTCTCGCAAATCATCACCAGAACCGAACATAAATCCACCACCATGAATATAAAATAATACAGGATACAGTTTATAATTTTCAATATCAGGTGTATAAATATTCAAATAAAGACAATCTTCACTGCCAATTAAAACTGCTGCAGACGATCTATTTAGTGATTCCATTGGATCTAATCGAATACAAGATTCATGTAATTTTGTAGCATCTGCAATATTTGACCATGACTGTTGGTATGGGATAGGTGGTTCAAAACGATGTTCTCCAATTGGTGGTTCTGCAAATGGAATGCCTTCAAAAGAATAATAATGACCGTGTGATCTGCCACGAATTAAACCATTTTTTGTTGAAACAATTGGATCCATAAGAGCACTGGTAAAACCAGTTGCCAAAATTATTAAAATTAAATATACGAGCAACATTTTCTGACAAGGCAAATATTCAGACTAAATTTATTGAAGTGAAAATACAAACTGGAAAACTAAGATCTGATATTCTTTTTGTTAAATTCGTGATAAGCTAAGGTTAGTTAAGATTTATGTTCTGCAGTTCAACACATGTTATCTCATTGATGTCTTAACAAGAAAACTTTTTGTGTGTTTGGTTTATTTAATCTCTTCCGGTATATGTCAACAAACTTGTCAACAACTTCTATTTTTAATGTGTGCATCTTCACAATATACCAAATTAAGAAAACAAATTAAGTTCACAAACTTAATTTGTTTTCTTAAAAAACTTAAAAGAGTTTGTAATTAAAATTAATCAATAAAATTACTTATTTTTTAAATATTTCTTTCAAACATTTGGTGAATGTAAAAATCGAACAAACATATTATTGCTGATATTAATGGAAATTAATTATAGTACTAATTATAATGTTATACATGACAACGATACTAAGCAATCAGCTGAACTTGTAAAAATAACGTGCCAAAACAGTTGCAAAACCCTCTCTAATCTCTCGGATTAAACGCAATTGCACAATCGCAATTGATATCGGATGTCCTTGAATGTAGACTTGCTCAACATGACATAACTTGGAAGGATATTTTGAAAGGAGTTCTAAATATTAAGGCGGTCTTCACAAGACATAGTTGCCCTATATGTTATTCATTTATTTGAAACTTTTGTTTTATTTTAATTTCATTTTGATTTTTATTCGTGTACGCAGATTTTTTTAATAATTTCTTTCGCTTGTTTTGTTTGGAATATTTTCCTTTTAATAAATAGGAATTGTATGAAAAGTAATAGAATAAAAAACTAACAGTACATTGAATTAAAAAAATAAAAATATATTAAAATTTAAGTTTAAGCGCTTGCTTTATTAACATATAATTGATAAGTGTATGCAACCTTTTGTATGTATATTTATTATTTATTTATATTTTTACTGCTTCTATTTACTTTTACCTGGTTTTTTAGATGAAGGAAGCTTGATTCACTGGTCTGAGATTGATCCACTGGTGATATTAAATTTATTCTCAGCATGTGGGGGTAATGCAAGAAGGGAAGCTTAACCATATCTTTCTGTATATTTGTTTTTGATGATCCAAATAAAACATTGAAGCTACGAATCCCTATTTTCTTTGCTCGAGAAAGAGGAGCTTGTGGATGCATACTTAAGTCATAATTAAATTTAATAGTAGAAGAGTAAAATAATGTTGCATCATAAAATTTACTAGAAGATATATGTAAAAATAGCCTAATAATGTAAACTATCATGAAACAGTTTAATCACCTAAATGTGAAATATTTTAACCAAATATTTTAACATCATAAGAAATTCAATTCATAAAATTTGCTTTTATTTAAACATACTAAAATTTAAAAAATTAATTTTCTAATCGCATTTTGATATACAATTTCAAAAAAGAAATATTAAATAAAAGTAAATTGGCCGAAACTTTATAAACTCTTCAACAATTTCGTAGTTTTCATTTCCTGTTTTGGTAAAAACTTTGGTCAGCAAATTAATTAAAATAAATACTTTAAATCAATGTCGCACCAAAGCCGCATAGAGTAAGTTAAGTACATTTTTAAATACATATTCATTTATTTGTATGAGAAAATATCAACTTCAATTAAATCTAAATTCAAGATGGAGAAAAAATTAATTTTATAGATTTATTCAACACAGTAATTAACCGCATATAAATTGTCGATATTAAACAATAAAAAGCAATTAAAATAAATATTGACGATATTACATTCACAAATCTTCATTTAATATTTTGTATTAAAAATCTTCTATAGTAATAGAATTTCCAGTAATTTTAGCTATTTTATTATTACTTGCTGATATTGACTCTAAATAAATATTGCCAAATTTCGCAACCCTAAAAAGATCATAAATTAAATTGCATGATCATAAATTAAACTATTAATTTGAAAATGTTACCCAGTACGAGCATATCTTTCTAACATTTCCACAAAATTTTTGGAATTTGCTTTTTCGTCTGCCCGTAATGGAAATTGGTTTAAATCACGTGGAGGATAATTTAAAACCAAAAAGACATCATCACCATGAATTGTTCCTAAAAAATAAATTAAAGCGTAAAGTTTTGATTACAAAAAAATGTTATTTAGTGCATTTGATTCAGTATACCTAAATTTATATTCGTATTTCCAGAAATAAAATCCCCCCAACCATAATCAGGTGGACTATCATATATATATCCATAAGTTTGTCCAAGTCCAAATACTCCATGTAATTTAAGACTTTCGAAAATTTTGTCTTTAAGTATAATATCAGTAGCAGCAGCAATAAATTTAGGAGCATCAATTTCTGTGAATTTTTCTGGCAAATCATACTTTTCCCAGATCATTTCAGAATATTGTTCGGTCTCCTTTTCAGTCATATTTTCATTATATAAAAGCATAACTGAGAAAATTTTCTTAGGATCTTTATTAAACTCTTCTCTTATTTTTTCCCCCTCTTCCCCAAGTTTCAATAATTCTGCAATAAATATACCACCTTCATCAGCGGTAACACCAGCTATCCATGGTACGTACGATAACGAACCATTTTTAATCAGATTTATTGGATAATCTGTTATAAAAGCATTTTTAACTGTTTTTGGTTCGATTACTGGACCAAATACCCGAATTGGATTATAAAGGAAACTTTGAAATTCCCGAACTGCCGAAAAAAGCTCTGTAGCTGGTACTTTTTTCAAACAATCTTTAATTTGCTTTGTAGTAATTGCATCATTTACTCCAGCATGACATTTAAATATATCGGCCATTTTCAAAGCATCTCTTAGTGGCTGTTGCACTATTGCCCATGAACAAACTGAAGAACCACTAAATGATATAGCAGCATTAACATAATTATCAATTCCCTCTTGTAATAGATGGAATTCAACACTTGTACCACCAGCTGAAAATCCACTAAGCAATATTTGATCAGGATTACCATTAAATGAACGAATATTCTCCTTAATCCATTTCAGTGCTAATCGTTGATCTTTCAGTCCCATATTACCAGAAATTTCATCATCACCAGTACTCAAAAACCCTATTGGTCCTAGACGATAATTAAATGTCACTAAAATCATTTTTTGGTGTTCCATTAAAATATGTTCTCGCAAATCATCACCAGAACCAAACATAAATCCACCAGCATGAATATAAAATAATACAGGATAAAGTTTATAATTTTCAATATCAGGTGTATAAATATTCAAATAAAGACAATCTTCACTGCCAATTAAAACTGCTGGAGATGATCTATTTAGTGATACCACTGGATCTAATCGAATACAAGATTCATGTAATTTTGTAGCATCAGCAATATTTGACCATGACTGTTGGTATGGGATAGGTGGTTCAAAACGATATTCACCAATTGGTGGTTCTGCATATGGAATGCCTTCAAAAGAATAGTAGTGACCATGTGATCTGCCACGAATCAAACCATTTTTTGTTGAAACAATTGGATCCATAAGAGGACTGGTAAAACCAGTTGCCAAAATTATTAAAATTAAATATATGAGCAACATTTTCTGCCGAGATGAATAGTAAGACTAAATTTATTGAAATGAAAATACGAATTTATATAATTAAGTTCTTATATAATTGCTATTAAATTCGTGATAAGCTATAAGGTCAGTTAAGATTTATGTTCTGAAGTTCAACACGTTATTTTACTGATGTCTTAACAAGAAAGCTTTTTGTGTGTTTGGTTTATTTAATCTCTTCCGGTATATGTCAACAAACTTGTCAACAACTTCTATTTTTAATGTGTGCATCTTCACAATATACCAAATTAAGAAAACAAATTAAGTTCACAAACTTAATTTGTTTTCTTAAAAAACTTAAAAGAGTTTGTAATTAAAATTAATCAATAAAATTACTCATTTTTTAAATATTTCTTTCAAACATTTGGTGAATGTAAAAATCGAACAAATATATTGTTGCTGATAAAGTCAACATCTGAGCTGTATCCACTGCTGATATAGCATATGGAAATATTTTACTCAGCATGTGCAGGTACTGAAAGACGTAAAACATAACGGGTAGACATGTATTCCTTTTTTTTCTGACTCTTTTTGAAAACCTATTATAATAATTTAAGATATATAACCATATCTTTCTGTATATTTGTTATCGCGGATCCAAATAAAAAATTGGTGCTGTGAATCACTATTTTCTTTGCTCGAAAAAGTAGAGTTTCTGGTTGGATACTTAAATAATAATTAACTTTAATAGTACGAAATTAAAATAATGTTGCATAGTCATAAAATTTACTAGAAGATATATGTAAAATTAGCCTAATAACCAAATATTTTAACATCATAAAAAATTCAATTCATAAAATTTGCTTTTATTTAAACATACTAAAATGTAAAAAATAATCGCATTTTGATATACAATTTCAAAAAAGAAATATTAAATAAAAGTTTTGGCCGAAACTTTATAAACTCTCAACAAGTTCGTAGTTTTCATTTCCTGTTTTGGTAAAAACTTTGGTCAGCAAATTAATTAAAATAAATACTTTAAATCAATGTCGCACCAAAGCCGCATAGAGTAAGTTAAGTACATTTTTAAATACATATTCATTTATTTGTATGAGAAAATATCAACTTCAATTAAATCTAAATTTAAGATGTAACTGTGTGCAGAAAAAATTAATTTTATAGATTTATTCCACACAGTAATTAACCGCATATAAATTGTCGATATTAAACAATAAAAAGCAATTAAAATAAATATTGACGATATTACATTCACAAATCTCCATTTAATATTTTGCATTAAAAATCTTCTATAGTAATAGAATTTCCAGTAATTTTAGCTATTTTATTATTATTTGCTGATATTGACCCTAAACAAACATTGCCAAATTTCGCAACTCTAAAAAGATCATAAATTAAATTGCATGATCATAAATTAAATTATTAATTTGAAAATGTTACCCAGTACGAGCATATCTTTCTAACATTTCCACAAAATTTTTGGAATTTTCTTTCTCGTCTGCCCGTAATGGAAATTGATTTAAATCACGTGGAGGAAAATTTAAAATCAAAAAGACATCATCACCATGAATTGTTCCTAAAAAATAAATTAAAGCGTAAAGTTTTGATTACAAAAAAAAGTTATTTAGTGCATTTGATTCAGTATACCTAAATTTATATTCGTATTTCCAGAAATAAAATCCCCCCACCCATAATCAGGTGGACTATCATATATATATCCATAAGTTTGTCCAAGTCCAAATACTCCATGTAATTTAAGACTTTCGAAAATTTTGTCTTTAAGCGTGACATCAGTAGCAGCAGCGATAAATTTATGAACATCAATTTCTGTGAATTTTTCTGGCAAATCATACTTTTCCCAGATCATTTCAGAATATTGTTCGGTCTCCTTTTCAGTCATATTTTCATTATATAAAAGCATAACTGAGAAAATTTTCTTAGGATCTTTATTAAAGTCTTCTCTTATTTTGTCACCATCTTCACCAAGTTTCAATAAATCAGCGAACAAAAGACCACCTTCAGCAGCGGTAACACCAGCTATCCACGGTACGTACGATAACGAACCATTTTTAATCAGATTTATTGGATAATCTGTTATAAAAGCATTTTTAACTGTTTTTGGTTCAATTACTGGACCAAATACCCGAATTGGATTATAAAGGAAACTTTGAAATTCCCGAACTGCCGAAACAAGCTCTGTATCTGGTACTTTTTTCAAACAATCTTTAATTTGCTTTGTAGTAATTGCATCATTTACTCCAGCATGACATTTAAATATATCGGCCATTTTCAAAGCATCTCTTAGTGGCTGTTGCACTATTGCCCATGAACAAACTGAAGAACCACTAAATGATATAGCAGCATTAACATAATTATCAATTCCCTCTTGTAATAGATGGAATTCAACACTTGCACCACCAGCTGAAAATCCACTAAGCAATATTTGATCAGGGTTACCATTAAATGAACGAATATTTTCCTTAATCCATTTCAGTGCTAATCGTTGATCTTTCAGTCCCATATTACCAGAAATTTCATCATCTCCAGTACTGAAGAACCCTATTGGTCCTAGACGATAATTAAATGTCACTAAAATCATTTTTTGGTGTTCCATTAAAATATGTTCTCGCAAATCATCACCAGAACCGAACATAAATCCACCACCATGAATATAAAATAATACAGGATACAGTTTATAATTTTCAATATCAGGTGTATAAATATTCAAATAAAGACAATCTTCACTGCCAATTAAAACTGCTGCAGACGATCTATTTAGTGATTCCATTGGATCTAATCGAATACAAGATTCATGTAATTTTGTAGCATCTGCAATATTTGACCATGACTGTTGGTGTGGTACAGGCGGTTCAAAACGATGTTCTCCAATTGGTGGTTCTGCATATGGAATGCCTTCAAAAGAATAATAATGACCGTGTGATCTGCCACGAATTAAACCATTTTTTGTTGAAACAATTGGATCCATAAGAGGACTGGTAAAACCAGTTGCCAAAATTATTAAAATTAAATATACGAGCAACATTTTCTGACAAGGCAAATAATCAGACTAAATTTATTGAAGTGAAAATACAAACTGGAAAACTAAGATCTGATATTCTTTTTGTTAAATTCGTGATAAGCTAAGGTTAATTAAGATTTATGTTCTGCAGTTGAACACATGTTATCTCATTGATGTCTTAACAAGAAAACTTTTTGTGTGTTTGGTTTATTTAATCTCTTCCGGTATATGTCAACAAACTTGTGAACAACTTTTATTTTTAATGTGTGCATCTTCACAATATACCAAATTAAGAAAACAAATTAAGTTCACAAACTTAATTTGTTTTCTTAAAAAACTTAAAAGAGTTTGTAATTAAAATTAATCAATAAAATTACTTATTTTTTAAATATTTCTTTCAAACATTTGGTGAATGTAAAAATCGAACAAACATATTATTGCTGATATTAATGGAAATTAATTATAGTACTAATTATAATGTTATACATGACAACGATACTAAGCAATCAGCTGAACTTGTTAAAATAGCGTGCCAAAACAGTTCCAAAACCCTCCCTAATCTCTCGGATTAAACGCAATTGCACAATCGAAAATGATATCGGATGTCCTTGAACGTAGATTTGCTCAACATGACATAACTTGGAAGGATATTTTGAAAGGAGTTCTAAATATTAAGGCGGTCTTCACAAGACATAGTTGCCCTATATGTTATTCATTTATTTGAAACTTTTGTTTTATTTTAATTTCATTTTGATTTTTATTCGTGTACGCAGACTTTTTTACTTAATTTCTTTCGCTTGTTTTGTTTGGAATATTTTCCTTTTAATAAATAGGAATTGTATGAAAAGTAATAGAATAAAAAACTAACAGTACATTGAGTTAAAAAAATAAAAATATATTAAAATTTAAGTTTAAGCGCTGGCTTTATTAACATATAATTGATAAGTGTATGCAACCTTTTGTATGTATATTTATTATTTATTTATATTTTTACTGCTTCTATTTACTTTTACCTGGTTTTTTAGATGAAGGAATCTTGATTCACTGGTCTGAGCTTGATCCACTGGTGATATTAAATTTATTCTCAGCATGTGGACGTAATGCAAGAAGGAAAGCTTAACGAGTACACATATTTTCCTTTTTTTTCAGTCTCTTTTTGAAAACCTATTACAATAAATTAAGATATATAACCATATCTTTTTGTATATTTGTTATCGCTGATCCAAATAAAAAATTGGTGCTGTTAATCACTATTTTCTTTGCTCGAAAAAGTAGAGTTTGTGGTTGGATACTTAAATAATAATTAACTTTAATAGTACGAGATTAAAATAATGTTACATAGTCATAAAATTTACTAGAAGATATATGTAAAATTAGCCTAATAACCAAATATTTTAACATCATAAGAAATTCAATTCATAAAATTTGCTTTTATTTAAACATACTAAAATGTAAAAAATAATCGCATTTTGATATACAATTTCAAAAAAGAAATATTAAATAAAAGTAAATTGGCCGAAACTTTATAAACTCTCAACAAGTTCGTAGTTTTCATTTCCTGTTTTGGTAAAAACTTTGGTCAGCAAATTAATTAAAATAAATACTTTAAATCAATGTCGCACCAAAGCCGCATAGAGTAAGTTAAGTACATTTTTAAATACATATTCATTTATTTGTATGAGAAAATATCAACTTCAATTAAATCTAAATTTAAGATGTAACTGTGTGCAGAAAAAATTAATTTTATAGATTTATTCCACACAGTAATTAACCGCATATAAATTGTCGATATTAAACAATAAAAAGCAATTAAAATAAATATTGACGATATTACATTCACAAATCTCCATTTAATATTTTGCATTAAAAATCTTCTATAGTAATAGAATTTCCAGTAATTTTAGCTACTTTATTATTACTTGCTGATATTGACTCTAAATAAATATTACCAAATTTCGCAACCCTAAAAAGATCATAAATTAAATTGGATGCATGTAAATTATTATTAATTTGAAAATGTTACCCAGTACGAGCATATCTTTCTAACATTTCCACAAAATTTTTGGAATTTTCTTTCTCGTCGGCCCTTAATGGAAATTGGTTTAAATCACGTGGAGGATAATTTAAAACCAAAAAGACATCATCACCATGCATTGTTCCTAAAAAAATAAATTAAAGCGTAAAGTTTTGATTACAAAAAAAAGTTATTTAGTGCATTTGATTCAGTATACCTAAATTTATCTTCGTATTTCCAGAAATAAAATTACCCCAACCATAATCAGCTGGACTATCGTATATATATCCATAAGTTTGTCCAAGTCCAAATACTCCATGTAATTTAAGACTTTCTAAAATTTTGTCCTTAAGTATAATATCAGTAGTAGCAGTAATAAATTTATGAGCATCAATTTCTGTGAATTTTTCTGGCAAATCATACTTTTCCCAGATCATTTCAGAATATTGTTCGGTCTCCTTTTCAGTCATATTTTCATTATATAAAAGCATAACTGAGAAAATTTTCTTAGGATCTTTATTAAAGTCTTCTCTTATTTTATCACCATCTTCACCAAGTTTCAATAAATCAGCGAAAAAAAGACCACCTTCAGCAGCGGTAACACCAGCTATCCATGGTACGTACGATAACGAACCATTTTTAATCAGATTTATTGGATAATCTGTTATAAAAGCATTTTTAACTGTTTTTGGTTCGATTACTGGACCAAATACCCGAATTGGATTATAAAGGAAACTTTGAAATTCCCGAACTGCCGAAACAAGCTCTGTAGCTGGTACTTTTTTCAAACAATCTTTAATTTGCTTTGTAGTAATTGCATCATTTACTCCAGCATGACATTTAAATATATCGGCCATTTTCAAAGCATCTCTTAGTGGCTGTTGCACTATTGCCCATGAACAAACTGAAGAACCACTAAATGATATAGCAGCATTAACATAATTATCAATTCCCTCTTGTAATAGATGAAATTCAACACTTGCACCACCAGCTGAAAATCCACTAAGCAATATTTGATCAGGGTTACCATTAAATGAACGAATATTCTCCTTAATCCATTTCAGTGCTAATCGTTGATCTTTCAGTCCCATATTACCAGAAATTTCATCATCTCCAGTACTGAAGAACCCTATTGGTCCTAGACGATAATTAAATGTCACTAAAATCATTTTTTGGTGTTCCATTAAAATATGTTCTCGCAAATCATCACCAGAACCGAACATAAATCCACCACCATGAATATAAAATAATACAGGATACAGTTTATAATTTTCAATATCAGGTGTATAAATATTCAAATAAAGACAATCTTCACTGCCAATTAAAACTGCTGCAGATGATCTATTTAGTGATTCCATTGGATCTAATCGAATGCAAGAATCATGTAATTTTGTAGCATCAGCAATATTTGACCATGACTGTTGGTATGGTACAGGCGGTTCAAAACGATTTTCACCAATTGGTGGTTCTGCATATGGAATGCCTTCAAAAGAATAATAGTGACCATGTGATCTGCCACGAATCAAACCATTTTTTGTTGAAACAATTGGATCCATAAGAGGACTGGTAAAACCAGTTGCCAAAATTATTAAAATTAAATATATGAGCAACATTTTCTGCCGAGATGAATAGTAAGACTAAATTTATTGAAATGAAAATACGAATTTATATAATTAAGTTCTTATATAATTGCTATTAAATTCGTGATAAGCTATAAGGTCAATTAAGTTTTTTGTTTTCTGCAGTTCAACACGTTATCTTACTGATGTCTTAACAAGAAAGCTTTGCATATGCTCAGTTTATTTAATCTCTGCCGTCGCATATTTTTTTTGTGCCCATAGCTTGTTATACTTATCAACATACTTACTTGTTTTAAAAAAAATATATAAAATTGGTTCTCATTAAAATTAATTATGAGTTATTTATTTGTTAAATATTTCTACAATTTGGTGAATGTAAAAATCAAACAATAATCTTTTTAATACAAATATCAGATTTAATAATACAAGAATAAAATAATGTTGTACCTTGTACATATTCATAAAAATACTACAAAATATACTTAAGTAAAATTAGAATAATAATTAGAGTAATAAGCTATTATAAAATAGGATAATCAGCTGAAAGTTGAATATTCTTACCAAATAACAGAGTGAAATTTATTATGATACGAAAATGAACTTAAACCGATCATAGTATCAGTAGGTCTAATTTTATTAAAACATTCTGCACTGCCAATTAAAATTGTTGCGATAAGATTTCAAAACCATATAGAGTGAACATATTTGGCAAATAAACATATCTTCTGTTAAAAGTTATTTATTATTTTTTTTAGACTTTAATTTAATTTAAATAAATACAATACAATTTAAAAATAGGGTGCCAGCTGTATAATTAAAAATAATATTGATTATTCTGGTATATTTATGAAAAATCTTCCATTTGAATAGATTTATTTGTAATTTTAGCTATTTTATTATGATTAGTGCTTACTTCTTCCAATATAAAACTGCCAAATTGAGGTATCCTAAAAAAATATATAAGTGTTATTTTTTTATTAAAACCTATTTTAATTAAAATCGAACCTAGTCCGAGCAAACTTCTCAATCATTAAAACAAATTTTTTCGAAATTTCTTGTTCATCATCTCGATAAGGATATTCTGTTAAATTGCGTTCAGGATCGTTCAAAATTAGGGATACATCATCACCATGACGAGTTCCTACAAATTAAAATATTATAAATACACTTAAATAGTTTTTTTTTTTTAATTTACCAAATTTCTTTTCACTGTCTCCTGGTGGATTATCATAAATATAACCATATACTGATCCATTACTAAAATCTCTATGTAATTTTAAACTTTTATAAATATCATTCTTTTGGAGTAAATCAGTAGCACAACGTACTAATTTGTGATAATCATTTTCAGTAAATTTTTCAGGAAAATTATATTTTTTCCATAACATTTCTGTATATTCTTGTGTTTCGTTTTCATTCATATTTTCACCATAAAACAACATAATTGGCAACCATTCTTTAGCATGTTTATTAAATTCTTGTAGAATATTTTTTGATTTCATTAAATCAGCAATCATATGACCACCTTCTTCACTGGTCATACCAACTATCCATGGTATATTTGATAGTTTTTCATTTTTAATTAATACTGTTGGATGGTCTGTAAGAAAATTATGTTTTACTGATTTTGGTTCTATAACTGGACCAAAAATACGAACTGGATTATAAAAAATAATAAAATATTCTTGAACTACTGAAACTATTTCACTAGCCGGTATTTGTTTTAAACAATCTTTAATTTGCTTACTATTAATAATATAATTATCATGATAATCACATTTCAATAATTTTGCTAGTTTGATGGTATATTTTATTGGTTGTTCCACTATAACATACCTACAAAATGCTGAACCACTAAATGATATAGCAGCATTTGCATAATTTTCAATTCCAGATTGTAATAGATGTAATTCAACACTGGAACCACCAGCTGAAAATCCACTAAGCAATATTTGATCAGGATTACCATTAAATGAACGAATATTCTCCTTAACCCATTTCAATGCTAATCGTTGATCTTTTAGTCCCATATTACCAGATATTTCATCATCACCAGTACTCAAGAAACCCATTGGTCCTAAACGATAATTAAATGTTACTAATATCATTTTTTGATGTTCCATTAAAATATTTTCTCGTAATTCATCACCAGAACCGAACATAAATCCACCACCATGAATATAAAATAATACCGGATAAAGTTTATAATTTTCAATATCAGGTGTATAAATATTCAAATAAAGACAATCTTCACTACCAATTATAGTGTCTACGGATGTTTTATTTAGTAATTTCATTGGATTTAATTGAATACAAGATTCATGTAATTTTGTAGCATCAGCAATATTTGACCATGACTGTTGGTATGGTACAGGTGGTTCGAAACGATATTCACCAATTGGTGGTTCTGCATATGGAATACCTTCGAAAGAATAATAATGACCATGTGATTTGCCACGAATTAAACCAGATTTTGTTGAAACAATTGGATCTGCAATTGTATTGACTAAACCACTTGTCAAAATTATTAAATTTAAGTTTAACAGAAACATTGTTCAGCAAGAACGTGATAATAAGACTAAAATTATAAGTTATTGACAAAACAAAACATTATCTAATTTTTAACTTTGTATAAATAAAAACAATTTTATGTGTGTATAATTTAGAATAACAACTTGTTTTTGTTATTCCCTCTGAACCGGCTATAATTTAAACGAAATATAAACGATTAATGTTCAAAATTTATTAAACAAATTTCATTTTCTATTTATTATACTTTAAAAATTGAAACTTTATTCCAGCAGTTTTTGTGAGCCTGAATGTTATTGATCTTTTTCTAATCTCAAATTAGTTTGTCAACAAAAGCTAACTATTGTTATTTTAAAATTATTGGAAATTTTCTCTACAACTATTACAAAACTCAATATTAACTTGTTAATGATTAATGTAATCAATTAGAATCTTACTAATTTACAAATTACTTTCAATCTCCATGTATTTTTCAAAACTGACAGTCAGTAAAAGGTTCTATTATTTTTTTTTTGTAAATCTTCTTCAAAAGAAACATTTATTATTGCTATAACATACTTTATGATGTACACATTCTACCTCTACAAAAAAATTTTTACAATTTTATTTTACAACTTTTGGAGAAAAAAAATAAAATAATGGAAAAGTTATACAGGAAAAAAAGTGTTAAATTGCATTTTGCTTTGTACAAATTTGTTAAAGAAATTAAAAACTTTACAAATTAAGTTCTTTTTCCATCTATTTTCTGAATTAATCTGAAACAAAATAAGGATAAAATGAAAAATCTATTTGTGCTTTTAACTCTCTCCTTCTATATTGAAGTAAACTTTTATATTAAAAACAAAATATTCACTTAGATAAAATTTACTTTTAGATATTAAAGTTTAGAGAAAATTTCCTTTTTTTTATTATAATTACCTTTTAATTATATAAAGTTATTTAGTTTTTATCATATTTAAAAATTTGTTTTTAATGGCAAGCAAAAAAAAAAAAATATTAAATTATATCCGGAATGGCATAAGTTTTCATAAGAAAGATCATTGTTCAAGTAAAGATATTTAACAAAAAAGTTTATGTACAATATGTAATAATAAACTTAAGTTTTAAAGAATAAAAACAGCTAAGAAATAAAAGATTATTTGACAATTAAAAATTTAATTTTACTATTTTAGATTATTGTTTTCTGAAAAATTTCAATTACACAAAAATTTTAATAAAAGAATCTTGATTATCTTTTAAAAGTCAAATGAATGAGCCACATACAATCAGGTCTGTAAAGTCGCCCGGTGCGAGTTTTCTGAAAATTTTGGCAACAAATCTTTTTCAAGAAAACATTATTTTTAAATTTCCATAATTAATTTTAATGTGCACTGAAATTGAAAGTATAGCTAATAATTTTGAAAATAATTTTGAGTCTCTCTTTTGTGTTAACTTTTGAAAACTGAATGAAGAAAAATCAGCACCATTGTAAATATTCGAGCAGTTTCATATATTTTAAACGCGTCCATTTTCAATAACAGATTTTCTGTAAAAAAATTAAAGCGGGCAAATTCGATCGATTCAAGTACAGTGTTTGGACAATGAAAATTTATATTAGAGTCGTATTAATATATGCTAGCCTTCGATGATTTTCCGAATCTGCATTCGGTTCAATTCAAATATTGGGTTACAAAAAAATGTAGCAATCAAAATTATGGAAAATTTTGTATAACGACAATTTTTGTATATTTTTAATTATTTTATTTGATTCGAAATTTATTTTTTTCATTGTAGCTGCAATTTAACTTCATTTTCTCTGTAGAATAAATCTATTAGCCAGAAACTAATATCAATAAATTAGTTGTGAATAAATCTATTAGCCAGAAACTAATATCAATGAATTAGTTGTGAATCCTACCAGATATATAGTTCAAAATATGAGAATTACACAAAATTTTTCTTTCATAAGCGAGTTCAGAAAGTTTTTACCACTTTCTTTTAATTATTTTATAAACATTAAATTGTACAGCGGAAAATTTTCACTAAATTTATTATACTTTTATTTTTATTACGCAAATATTGTTACTAAAAAAAACATTATATTCATCCTAACTAAAATATAAACATTTTATGTAAATTTTATTTACTTTATATGTTTTATTTTATAAATTTTATGTATGTACATTTTTTATGCTTACATGCAGACAAAAATTCCAAAAAAACAGAAAGGAAATCCTTTTTATTTTTTTATTTTTTTTTTTTTTCGTTTTATGTTGTACACATATTTTCAACCTCAAAATTAACAAAACAAATTTTTTTTCATAAATTTAGTAATTTTAGCTGAAAAATAAATTCACTTTATTTTCATATAATATTTTCAAAAACCATGTTCAATTTTTATGAATTTTATAGCAGATTAATTTATATTTGGTGAATGTAAGATAAAAAAAAAAGTAAAAAGAAGTAAATAAATTTAAAAGTTTATTTAGTAAAATTCAGAATTTCAAAACAAGCTTACAAATATAATTTTGTCAAAAATATTATTTTACTAGGAGTTTTCTATCTTAACACCGTGTTAATCATAAAAATCGTACTACAGAAAGTGGATATCAATCTTATAAATTTTCTTATTAGAAAATTTGTAAGAGTTAGAGTGGCCTTGTACTAAGCTGTGTCATTTCTGAATATATTTAGTTTCAATCTAAAGATGTTTCGTAACAGATTATGACGTTTATTACTGTTGTATACCAAATTATCACATAAATAGTTTGGATACAAGTTTTGCTTTGCTGTGGATAAATCTAAAATAGATTTTTATTGAATTTTTAGCAATGTTAATGCATCTAGCCTTAAGAAATATATTTGATAACAAGTAGTAGTATTCCAAATGTTACAAGGATTCAATAGCCATGAAATCAATATTCGAATAATATTTAAAGTATTTATTTATGAACATTTAGTTGGTAAAGTTAGATTTTCTTGAGAAAATCAAATTTAATGCAAGTATCCTTTCGAAATATGTATTAAAAATAAAATTATATACATCAATATATTTGAAATAAGTATACTATTTCCAAAGATTTTTATTTCTTAATTTTCTACTAATAGTAATCTGTATAAAATAGCCTCTATATCTGTGTAATAATGTTAATATTAAAATATAAAAATATTAATATTAAAAATACCATTATATACTGCAATATGTTATGTTACTATTTTATATTAAAATGATGACACAATCTGGTCGTCTATTATCATAAAATATATTTTAAAAAAAACAAAAATTGTAAACAAAATTCTTAAAACTATTAATAATTTTAAATAAACAAACAACAGAAAATGATAATCTTAGTATTAAGTAAACATAATATTTAGTTTCTGATAAAATAACAAAAAATATATATATTTAATATGTTTTTCAAATATATAAAACATATATACAAAATTTCATTCTACGTAAATATTTTATTTTAAATAAATATATGTTATATACATATTATTTTTTTTTAAATTTAATTTTTATAAAATTTAGTCTTCGTGTTCGTTGTATTATCATGTTTTCTTGTAATATAAAGGACATTTGTGTATATTTGTAAAGGAACAAAACAAAATATAAACTATTTCAAAATTGAATTAAAAAAAACCAAAAAAAAATTTAAAATATACAAAATATTAAGATTATTTTATTAAAAATTCTATGTGCAATTTCATATTTCTTTAATATGAAGTTTTTTTTTTTTATTAAATTATATACACAAATATTGCAATTTTTGTATTCAACATTGCAACATTTTCTACATGAATACAAAAATATGTTGATAAATTTTTGATAAAGATACAAAAATATGTTGATAAATTTTGAAATTTAAGAGCATCAGTGCAATAAATTTTATTAGTAACATTATTAAAAATTAGGAGAACAAAATAACTGTTAGCTTATGTTTCAAAATAAATGCTGACCAATGTTATTTATTTACAAAAAATATAAAAATTCAAAATTAAATTATAAAATAGCTGAGTTTGGTACTGGTGATCATTTAGATTATTATTTGAATAATAGAAATTTTTATGGAACTTCTTAAAATGTAATGCTCACAATACCTCTTTTTGATGTCTTATAATTCTATTTTTATGCTAGCAATGATTTCTTTTGAATACCATACCCTCATGGTCTGAAAAGATCGCTAACCAATAACTGCTGCAAATATAATACATTTTCTCCGACGCAATAAATTACACTTTATCGCATTGGATTATGAATATATTTCCGGATGGATTTCGCGCTTAAAGATATGCAAATAAACCATTATCACAAACATCATATAATTATCATATATTTATAATATTTGTTTTACTAATAAATTATTTTTTTAATTTATTGGTAAAACAAATATTATAACTATATGATAATTATATGATGGCCAATAGCCTTTAATAAATTATTAAAAGTTTTATATGATTTTATGATTTATCATAATTATACTTCTGTGATGTTGTTGACATTGACATATATCCTTAGTTAGTTATAAAAATATAACGTTCTAAATATGCTGAATGGCATTGACTTTCGTAAATTTTAAAGTTAGAATTTAATCATTTTAATTTTCAATTATATCATCACCTTTAATTATTAATAAGTTCAAAAGTTATCAATTTTTTTTTAATAATCTAAACAAATTAATTTGGTAAATATAAACAATGTACAATATAAATCATAAAAAGATCTCTAATAAAATAAAAACAGAAACTGAAAATTTAAATACATAAGAAAAATTTAACATAAGTCATTAAGTTCATAATTATAAAAAATTAACCAAAATTTATTTAGTCATTTAATTATCAGTTAGTAATTTATAATTAAAATAATTAAATCCAAAATTTCGAAGTTTACCCACGGACCAGCAAACGCCATGACATTCATTTAGTTTTATAAGAATCGTGAATAAAGTCATAAATGATACTTGCAGTGGTTACTGTCATTATGTTCCGTAAATTTCAAACTTGTAATTTAATAATTCTCATGTTCAATACTATAACTTCACCTTTAAGAACTAATAATACTAACTTCAAAAGTTATCAAATTCTATGTAATTTTTAAAATGATCTAAGTAAATAAATTTAATTATTTAAATATACACAGTGATTAATTAAAAAAACAAAAACTGAAAATTTAAATATATGTAAGAAAAATTAAATATGTTGATTTCGATAATAATTAGTAATCTAATGTCTACTTATAAGTCAATAAGTTCATTATTATAAATAATGTAGACTGACAAATAATTATTTTGTAATTGATAAGCTTAATTTAATTTTATTTAAATTTAAAATCTAAAGCTTACCTTCTGTCTAGTTAAATCCATTACATTCAGTTTAATTTGAATCGTCCAAGAAGTCACAAATAATCTTTGCGAAAATGCTATTCCGGTTAGTAATAGCATTATTTTGTTTAAAATTTATCAGTGGTGAAGAAAAGCCAATTGTTGAAATTTCTAATGGAGAATTACTTGGTTTAGCTCATGAAAATTACTATTCGTTTGAAGGTATACCATATGCTGAAGCACCAATTGGTATGAATCGTTTCGAGTCACCAAAACCATATGTTGATAAATGGACAGATATTCGTGATGCAACAAAATTACGTGAAACTTGTATTCAAAATATAGATCGCATATCTTTAACTAAAGATATTAATGGTTCAGAAGATTGCCTTTTTGTAAATATATATACCCCGGATATAAATAATAATAAAAATACATTATATCCAGTTATATTTTATATACATGGTGGTGGTTTTATGTATGGTACTGGTGATGTTTTACGTGAAAAAATCCTAATGAAACAACAAAATGTAATTTTGGTTACATTTAATTATCGTTTAAATTTATTTGGTTTTTTGAGTACATTGGATACAACAATTACTGGCAATATGGGCTTAAAAGATCAACTCTTAGCATTAAAATGGACTAAAGAGAATATATTAGCATTTAATGGTAATCCAGATGAAATTTTAATAGCTGGTTATTCAGCTGGTTCTGCAAGTGTTGAATATTTAACATTAACTGAAGGAATTGATGATTTAGCTAAAGCTGCTTTTGGTATGAGTGGTTCAGTATTAAATGATTGGGCATTTAATCCAGATCCAAGACCAACTGCAATAAAATTAGGTCAATTATTAGATTGTCCAGTGGATAATTCAGTTGAATTAAAAACTTGTTTAAAAGCTAAATCAGCTAATGAGATCGTTAGTACTGTTAATGAGTTTCGTAATTTTATGGGTTCATCAATTGGTGTTTTTGCCCCAGTTGTGGAACATAAATCTGTCACAGATGCAATAATTACTGATACACCAAAAGAATTATTAAAAATGGGTAAATTTAGTAAAATACCATTTTTAGCTTCATACACAGCTGAAGATGGTGCATTATTTACATCATCAATTTATAATGATTTACCAACAATTATAAAATCTAATAATGTTCATTTCTTATCAAATGAACCATGGTTATATGATAAAAAGGATCATACAGAACATTGTGAAAAAATATTTAAAGATATTACTAAAGGAAACTTAGATAGTTTAACAAAATTATTAACTGATCGAGTATTTAAAGATGGTATTTTGGAATCACTTGATTTACGTCGCCAAATTCCTGATAGTAAAACTTATTCATATGTTTATGATAATCCAGCACCATTTGGTTTAGGAAATTTAATTGCAAAGGATAATACAGTCAATTTTGGTAATAAATAATTAATTCAAAATTATTCAAAAAATTATAAACTTCTTAATATAATTAGGAACTAATCACGGGGATGATGTCTTTTTAATGTTTAATTTTCCACCACGAGATGAACATAAATTTAGACCTGATGAGGAAAAGATATCTGATAATTTTGTTACAATGATGAAAACTTTTGTGACGACAGGGTAAATCTAAATTTTAAGTAAATATTGTTTCTAATTATTTTCTTTTTTTAGAGTACCAATATTTGGTGATATTGAAATTCCTAAAATTAAATTAGATAAATTTGAATATCTTCATATAAAAGCTGATGATTATAAAATAGAGCCATTCGTAATAGATGGACATGAACATGATCATCATCAACATCATGAACATCATGAACACACTCATAATTGAAAAATGATTAAAAATTTCCTTGCTAAATTTATATAAAACATATTTAGCATATTAATATTGAAAATATTAAAGAGTCATAATTGATTTTTTATTGAAAAACATATTTATTTATGCTACCATTGAAATTTGTGTCATCCTTATTATTAAATTGCATATATAATCTTTTTCCACTTTGTTCGTTTCTGGCTATGAAAAATCTTTTATTTTTTCTATTTTATTTTCTTCATTCAGAGTTTTGCATTACATCGTTATAAAAATTTGATCTGCAGTTTCTGTAAATATATAATACAAAATAATGTCTTCTTTGGAATATTGTCTTATGTTCTTATAGTTTGTTGATAGAAATTCTATATTATAAAATTGTTGTTTAACTTGATAGTTAATAATGAAAAGACATGATAAAAAAAGTTCTTCTATATATTCTTCTTAGTTATCTATGTTTATAATGGTAATTTTATGTTTATTACCATAAATGCATTTTTGCAGTAAGCTTTTGCAGGAAAAAAAGAAATTAAATTGAAGTAAGTGAAATTTAAAATTCTAGTTAAAAAATGTTATTACAACGTATTTCAAATTAGTTAACGTATAAATAGAGACAAAAATTTTGAGAAAATTTCTATGATAAGGATTTAAATATCACAAATATATACATTATAAAGGAATATTTCACTTTGAATTAAATTAAAAATATAAATTATATTAACTGATATGTAATATCTAATAAAATTTCTAACTAATTTGTATGTAGAAAAAATTTATAAAACCATCAAAAATTTTAATTAGTCTATTATTAAAACTTCTCAGTTTTTTTTTTGTGACATTAAATATGAATTATGTGGTCGTCAGCTATGTTTTGTATTGTAAATTATTTCAAAAACTTCCAGAAAATTATTTCAAAAACTTTCAGCAATTAACTATAGTTTATTGATAAATAATGGCTGATAATGGTTTTTTTTTCTTAAATTTATAAACAAATCTTATTTTAGTTTTATTAAAAAGTTAATCGCTATGAAAAAGTTTTTTAAATTATTTATCAAGTAAATGGCTATGAATATTTTAGATAAAAAAACAAACATTCAGATATGTCGAATTTCGAATTTTTCTATGATTCGTTTTACATGGTATATTTATAGTGTTATAATTTAGATATGCTATCTTTTATTTTGCTTGTGATAAGATTTCAACTAAGATTTTACAGACCATGTGAACATTTATTTCCACTTGAACTGCATACTAGACATAAAATAATAATTTTTATGAGTGGTATAAATTAAAAACTAAAACAGAAAATACTGTAATTGATATTTTATCTAAATTATTCATTTCTATTAAAATTAAAATGGATTGAATTTTATTGTGATTTATAAATATGCATAAATGTAATTTATAGTAAAACTTATGTAAATTCATTGTTCTGATAAACAACAATATATTTTTAAAGAAATTCTCATCATTTTATAATTTTGTTTAGATACCAACTACTGACCATCCATTATTTTAATGAAAATAATACATTTTTTTTTTATCATTTTCATCATTCATAATTTTTTATATTAATATCTACAAATGTATATTTATTTTAATTTCTATTTAAACAATCATTTTAATATTCATAATCTAACCATTTCAAAATATTGTATTTTATTTAATCCACTTAGATAAACAGAAAAAAAAAATTTATATAATTTTTTATTATAAAGTATCCATATTTTTTGTCACATTTTACTAATATCAGTGGAAAAATTATAACAAAAAAAAAAATTATCCTACACCTTAACTCATTTATTTTGTGTGCAGGAAGTTTTGTCTTATAACTTCCTAAGTTGAACGGAAAAAAAAAAAAAATAATAATCATAATAATAACCACCTCTGGAACTGGGTGAGATATGAAAATAAAATATGATTTATAATATAAGTGTGGAAACAATGCCAGAAAACAATAGAATATCATAAAGAATTATATGATATTTTTATCTAATATATATATACGGTATATATTTTTCTCTTCCTTTTAAATACAATGGTTTTTATATTTAAGGATATTTTTTTTTTTTACAATATACATTGTTTAAAATAATGAGTTTTTCGTGGAAAATATATAGGGGAAAAGTTAACGAAATCGTATCATTTTCTTCATACCATTTCTTGTATTGGGAAACTAAAAATTATCATTGATATTATAGATGAGAGATTGTGATAACACTGTTATAAGTTATATTAACAGTATTGCTGAACGTTATTCGTAACATACAGTTATATCGAAATAACAAAATATATTTGCGTTATTTATGAAAATTTCCTTATATGTATAACGTTATATAAATTAAATTACGTTACAAAAATGGATAACATGAAGGTAACGCAAAATATTTGTTTGCAATCGATATTTTCCAACAAAAAACTTCTGAGCCAATATTTTAAATTGCTCAAACTTCTGGGCCAATATTTTTAGTAACTACAAACTTCTGAGCCAACATTTTCAATTAAAATTGGCCAATATATTTAATTAAGTTAAATCCTTCATATCAAAAGAACTAAAAACGATTCAATGTTATCCAATTTTTTTAAGAGCAAATTACATGTCTCTATTATAACGTTACAACCGTGTATAACGTTACAATGGCTTTTTCCGTTACAATATCGAAACGATAAAAAAATAAGAGTTCGTTATACATATAACGAAATATGTTATATTTTCTTTTTTTGTTTGGCAACACTGGGACATCAAAAACTAATTGGCCGCACTTGTATTTATTAATTACCATTTAAACTTTTGAGTGCATCAAACAATGCTTTTTTATGTTATGTTCTAAATGTGTTTGTATTTAAAATTATGTTAAGTTATTCTGTTTTTTCATATTTTTCAATTAACGATATTGTAAACTATTACTTTAACGTTTCATTCAGTACAAGATTTTGTTATTAAATATTTATTGTAGTTAATATTAAGTTGGACCGCTTATATATGTTACCAATTTTCTTACAATTCAAATATATGTACAAAAAAAATCAAATAAGAATTAATTTTAAAAAAATATTCAACAAAAATTGATTTTATAGCAAATTATGTAAAGGTAAAAACTAGTATTCGAAAGATAAGCTAACAAGTACTTGGTATAAAATTTCCGATTTTTCAAAAATTCTACTATTTTGTTTTGGTAACAAATAGTTTTTAAAAGTAAAAAATATTTAAATTTATTATAAAATTTAATCCTTTTATTAAATATTTAAAAATTTTAAAGTACTGAAACGTGGTACAATTCATGCATCTCTCCCCTATATATATATATTTTTTTGCTTTAATTTTAACTAAAAATGACAAAATAAAAAATACAATCATAAAGGTATAAAAAAAAAACAAAATTTTAAAAAAGTTTTCATAAAAAAATTTCACTATTATGTAATATTATTATGCGGTATTTGAAATAAAAATAAAAATTTATGCTATTTTTAAAAAGTTTAAAATTCTTAATAAGATTATATAAAAAAATTTCGTTCAAATTACATTTTATTGTACCACAATAAAGTCTAACAAGAACAATTTTAAAATTGCAATTAAAAATTTAATTTAAATTAGATCTTTTTTTTAGATACTGCGCAATAAAGTATTTCACCTATCAATCTTGAAAGACATTATATCAAAATTAATATTTTATTAATTTTAATATTTATATAATATTAAATTACAAATAATCATTAATATAATTTTATTTAAAATATATTTTTTAAATTTGGTAAATAATTGCCACATTTTGGAAAATTTTTGGGTGGCTTTACCATATCTTCAGGTTCCCCAATTTGTACAAATAGTCCCATACCAGCCGCTAAATGCCATTCATAATGGCAATGCATCATCCAAAAACCTTGAGAAATATGTTGTTATCCAGTTTATTACAATATATATATAATATTTTAAGATATATACCTGGATTATTTGCTCGAAAACGTATAATCGTATAACCTTTACTTGGCACTGTTACCGTATCTTTTAATGGAGGATTAGGATTAAATTTTCTTGTTATTCTATTATGTCTATCTAAATTTTCGGCTCGTTTTGCAGTCAGTGGTTTATCAAAAGGATTACGACTCATATCCGTAACCAAGAAACTTATACCATGTAAATGGAATGGATGTAATACAGATCCTCTTGCTATTTAAAAAAATATTAAAATTGATGTAGAAAACGTTTAAAAAATCATATAGTACTTGAAGATTCATCTACTATAAATATTTCTACAATTGAATTCAATTTGATTTTAATCCGATGGATGCAGGGACAAGCAATTAGTCCTTTACAATTTTCAGGTATATTTGACTCATCACAAAATTGAATTTGATCAAGTTGATCTGATTGTGTTAAAGGTGGAAATGGTGGAAAGATATGACTAAAGCCATTAATTGCTCCCACAAAATGTAATCGATTTGATGGATCTAAAATTTATACTATTCATAATCAAATTTATTAAAGAATTCGCTAACTTACTTGAAAAATGTGGATATTGATTTTTTTGATTAAAAAGATATGAATCATTAACTGGAAGCATTCCAAAACCTAAATAGAATTTTTGATCAGGAACAGCATCTACTAGTTCATCGTCGGTAAATATAGATTGAAATTCTGTAATGCAATTGCTAGTTTCATCAGAGAAGCAATCCATATTTGGTTTATTTAATACCTAAGGTAATAAAATTATTAAAAAAATGTACACAATGCATATACAGATAAATTATGATATTAACATACAATACCATCAGGAAAAGCATCATCATATGATGGATATTCGCGGACTGTATTATTTTCTAAATATGACAAAACAGCAAAGGATTCAATTTGTTGTGCAGCGCATAAACCAATTCCACGGATTCTTATGAAATAATCACCAGGAGGTTGATTAGCATCAATAATGAAATCATAACGTTCACCGGCATTATTTATAATTGTTGAAACAATCTTTGGTCGAACATCATTGGAGTCTGTAGCGATCACAGTCAAATTGTGACCTTCCACCTATTATATCAAAATTATGAATATAAATATACTTCAGATTTCACGAGACTTACTTGTAATTGTTTGGGACACGCATGATTACCACTATTGATATATCTGAATCGATACCGATATCCAGCTTTCACATAATATCGTTTTGGTGGTGGACCAGTTCTAATATGTGTTATTGGCTAAATAAACAAACAAAAGCGAAATTAAGAAGAAATTTATAAAAAGTATCATACATCAATAAATTGCCCGCGATCGCTAATTAATAACGAATCTGGTCGAGTACCACTTGGTCTTGTTGGCAAACCAGGGAAAAACATTTCTGGATATGAATGCATCCAATCACTCATAACAATTACGTTTTCATGTAAATCAAAGTCGTACAAATGTCTATGAGGATCCTCTGTTTTAGGTACATGTATAATTAAACCACCATATTGACCGCTCATTTTATGATGTCCTTTGATGCAAATACACTAAATTAAAAATAAATATAAAAACCTCATTTTTATTTACCTGAATGCGAATGATAAAATTGTGTACCACCTTGTGTAGCCGAGAAACTATATCGAAATGTTGTTGAAAATTCAATTGGACATTGTGTAAGAAATGGAACACCATCCATGTGAGGAGTGTCAAACATGTGTAAACCATGCCAATGTATAGTAGCTGCTGTTCCTGCCGCCATATTACTGACGTCAACAACAATAAAATCACCTTTGCAAACCTGTATACAAAATGCCATATTATGGTAATGGCAATATAATTAGTGCGAAATGTTTCTTTACCTGTATTAAAGGGCCAGGTATTTGTCGATTTATGCTCATTACACCTTTCTCCCGGCCATCAACGGTCACACATTGTGGATGATCACAATCTTTTTCTACACCTTTTGCACAGTCTCCGCAAGCGCTAAATTAATAATTATTTTATTTTGCAATTTAAAGTTATTATTTTGTTTTACACTTATAATACTCTTAAAACGGAGAAGTGAATTAAGATACGAGATTTTATAAAAAATTAAACAATTTTGCATATTAATTAAACATTGGTCAAATAGCACATAAATTTAACACTTTTATTTCTTTAAAATATGACTAAATAAATTTCTTAACTAAATAAATGTTTTCAAATGTAATGTGTTTAAAAATATACAAATTTATACTCTGCTACACTGTGTTTTTAACTTAAGAAAAATCAATCTGACTTACCCTCCCATTGCATTATAATGCTCGAGAACAAATTTATAGTAACAAATGCGCTCTTCACCAATAACACACTCTCGATAACATTTTTCACCAGCAAATTCCAGTGCTAAATCAATTTCGGAAATATTAACTCCCGGTCCTAAAATTTTTTTAATATTTCGTTGATTATTCGTTTGGCTGGCTAGATTTAAACTATGAACAGATACTCCAATGACAATAAATTCGATTAAAAATCGTAAGAAAATTATCATTTTTGTTTTAAAAAATTATCGACAAATTAAGTTAAGAAGCTGGATATTTCCCTTAATAATTTTTCTAATTTGTATGTAGTTTAAATCCTCACTAAAATATTATTGACGAAATTTTTACTTTATATACTCTCTACTGTGCGTAGTTAGTCAAATAAATAAAAATTTTATATTTTGTTGAATTTTTTTTTTATGAGCATATTTTTAATACATAAATTAAAGTTTATATTTAAAGTATGTATTTAACTCAATTTTTTTTTATTTAGATGATTTTTTAAAGTACAATTATGTAGGATAAACAGAAATATATGGTACAAACACCTAAAATATTTAAACTATTAAATAACTATTTTTTATCGTAGTTGTATAATCTTTATCTTTTTAATGTATACGTGCAAAATTTTGACTTAATCTATAAACATACAACTATATCTTATCTTTTTTTTTAGCAAATTATTCACGATTTGTATTTTCAAAAATCATAATAAGTGAAAGTGTTTACTTATTAGATCTTATCAAATTTAATTTATAGCGTTAAGATTGCTTTGATGACAATTGAGACTTTGCCTTGCCAGAAATATTATAAACATATATGGATAATTATAAATTTTTATTAACCATTATGTTAGGAGCATCTTCGAAATATTTTAACCCAATTCCATATAAGACAGTCCGAAAGATGGTAATTTGAATTTTTCCAAAGGTCTTTTCCAAGGATAAATTGCAATTTAACATAGTTAATATTTTTGTAAATACATAATAGATCCTACATTAAAAAAAAATTAGCAGCAAATTTTTTTAATCAAAATTTCACCATATTTTGGCTTTGAAATATGCTTTTATAATAATAACATGATAAATAGTATTCAAAACAGGTCAAAGAGCCTTCATTGGAAAAAAAAAAGTAGAGCCTTCATTGGAAAAAAAACAACTTGTTTTTTTTTTTGGAAAAAAAACAAGTAATTTTAATTCGATGTTCTGTAAGCGCTACTTATTTTAATTCGATGTTCTGTATGTAGCTGGCAAATATTTTAGTGCACTTGAAAACGTAATTTAATATAGTACAAAATCGATATTGCAAATGCCTTCAAATCGGAAGATCCCGGGTTCAAATCCAATCAAATTCTTATGAATTTCTCTGTGAATTTTAAATCCGTCTTAGCTACCATTCCTCATTGGGCTCAAATTAATTCAAATTTTCCAACCTAAATAACCCAACTTCAAATTTCCTCACCATAGCGAAAACTGTTTGTTCACAGTTACTGACGTCCTAGTATATTCGCAAATTGAAAAGAAATTCAACGAATTTAGTGAAGAAGTAAATAATTGTCTCAAAATAACATGAATAATAAGAAGTTTTATAAATACAGTAATTTCACCACTTGCAAATAGAAGAACGGTCTCATTTCTCAATAGAAATAGTATAACCATATAGTTCATAAAAATAACATAACAATATACAACAAACCCTATAACAATTTTGTTATATTTCATTATACGATCTACTTGTTTGATTATATTTATCTTGTTTCCTTTATAACGGACGTATTTAATTTTATAATTTAACACTTAGTGCAAGTTTTATTAATTATTTATATCATTAAAAATATAATACTTGAAAGATTAATTCAGATTTATTGCCAGTGTACACGGTATTGATCAGAATTAAATAACCATAAATTTTAATAAAATACTTTTGATATCATAACATAAAAATTTGAAAGTATACGTAAATAAAATCATATATATACGTATGTATATTCCAAATCTTTATTTGTGAGTATTAAAAAACTGATTTAATGCTTCATATATTACAATCTTATCAAAATTTAGATAAGCAAAAAATCATTTCTCTTTCACCAGAATGTCAATAAAAGTTATCTACAACTTTCTAATATTATGTGAACTGTTTGTCAGCTGATCAAGGTCATTTGCTAACAAGAATTCTCCTTCTTATTGCAATTAAAGTTCACTCTTCACTATAAAGAAATTTATATCTCGGAATCCATATAAAATTAGTTGGGTCCAAATTGCAATAGAATGATAGTTGCCTCTTTAAGGGCTACCAAGGCTGTTCACGACCTATATAAAACATAAAACAACATAAAACAAAATTATTGGTTGCCATAATTTTATTTTGAAAGGTTTTTTCAATATTGTTGATTTTAGCTTCCCCAAGCATTGAGGCAGGAGAAACAACGAATAGTAAAATTAAATCCTCAATACCTGTCATGATGAAAATAAATTCATCACCACATACAAATAGGAAATTCTTCAAGTATAGAGCGATTCTTTGTGAGTTTGGAAGCACTGATAACAAAAATGGGTCATAAGAAACAACATTATACTTATTAAATAACATGAGGTATTTGCCCTACGTCAATAGTTTTATCAGGTGTTTCATGTTTAACGTAGTAACGTAGTTAAAGATAAGTCTCTGATAGCTTATCAAAAAATAGTTAAATTTATTAAAATAATTTAAACTTTGGAATTAATAAAATTTATAGAAAGTCTGCAATGACAATTCAAAATTGAAACGATCGATTAGCGACATAATATAACTTATTTATTTAATTAAAACAATCTTAAGACTAATTTAAGTTTTAAATGTAAAAAATTATGTTTTTAAACTACAAATAAATAAATTATTAAACTACAAATAAATAAATTATGTACTAAAAAATGTTATCTAAATTTGGTATATAATTTCCACATTTTGGAAAATTTTTGGGTGGCTTTACCATATCTTCTGGTTCACCAACTTGTATAAATAGTCCCATACCAGCCGCTAAATGCCACTCATAATGGCAATGCATCATCCAAAAACCTTTCAAAATAAAATTTATTTATCAAAAACAAAAAGAAATTATTTTAATATTATACCTGGATTGTAAGCTTTAAATCGAATAATTGCATAACCTGCACATGGTATTGTTACTGTATCCTTTAACGGTGGATTTGAATTAAACTTTCTTGGCAATAAATGATTTTTATCTAAAATTTCAGCAATTTCCGCTGTTAATGGAATATCTAAAGGATTTGTTCCGACATCAGTAACCATAAAGTTAACTCCATGCAAATGGAACGGATGATACGCATCACCTTTTTCATAAAACCATATACTATTAACTAATTAAAATTAAAAATCATATACTATACCTTCAATTTCATCAACGATAATTATTTCTACAACTGAATTTAATTTCAGTTTAATTCGATGAACGCACGGACAAGCTTTTAGTCCATTACAACTTTCTGGAATATTGAATTTATCACAAAACTCAATCTGGTCTAGTTCTTCCGCCTGAGTTAAAGGTGGAAAAGATGGAAATATATGACTAAGGCCATTAACTGATCCCATCGTATGTCGTTGTTGGTTAATGTCTATATTTAAAAACCGAAAATAAGTTTTTAGAGCACTAAACATTAATGTACAAATGCCTACTTATAAAATGTGGATAGTGATTCTTTTGATTAAAAAGATAAGATTCATTAACTGGTTGCATTGCAAAACCTAAATAAAGTTTCTGATCCGGAATAGCATCTCTCAATTCATTGTCAGTGGATAAAGACTCTAATTCGGTAATGCAATAACTGGAATTATTTTGAAAACATTCTGCATCCAGTTTATTTAAAACCTACAATAAATATTTGTTTAAGTTAATAATAATTAAATATATAATCATATTAACTTACAATACCATCAGGAAAAGTATTGTCATACAATGGATATTCAGGCAGTGTACTGTTTTCGAAGTATGATAAAACAGCAAAAGATTCAATGTGTCGTGGGTCACAAACACCAAGTGCACGAATTCTTATAAAATAATCACCAGGAGGTTGATTAGCATCAATAATGAAATCATAACGTTCACCGGCATTATTTATAATTGTTGAAACAATCTTTGGTCGAACATCATTGGAGTCTGTAGCGATCACAGTCAAATTGTGACCTTCCACCTATTATATCAGAATTATCAATACAAATATACTTCAGATTTCAAGAGACTTACTTGTAATTGTTTGGGACACGCATGATTTCCACTATTGATATATCTGAATCGATACCGATATCCAGCTTTCACATAATATCGTTTTGGTGGTGGACCACTTCTAACATGTGTTATTGGCTAAGCGAGTAAACTTAAATATTATTTAAGAACTGAATATAATTAAAAACTAATTACATCAATATGTTGTCCTCTATCATTAATTAACAAAGAATCTGGTTGAATCCCGGTCGGTCTTGTTGGTAAACCAGGGAAAAACATTTCTGGATATGAATGCATCCAATCACTCATAATAATTATGTTTTCCGACAAATCAAAGTCAAACAAATTTCTATGAGGATCCTCTGTTTTAGGTACATGTATAATTAAACCACCATATTGACCGCTCATTTTATGATGTCCTTTGATACAAATAAACTAAATTAAGAATACTTATCAAAAATCATTTTTTTTGTACCTGAGTGTGAATGATAAAATTGTGTCCCAGCTTCTGTAGCATAATAAGTGTACCGAAATGATGTTGAATATTCAATTGGACATTGTGTAAGAAATGGAACACCGTCCATGTGAGGAGTGTCAAACATGTGTAAACCATGCCAATGTATAGTAGCTGCTGTTCCTGCCGCCATATTACTGACGTCAACAACAATAAAATCACCTTTGCAAACCTGTATACAAAAAGCAATATTATAGTACTGGTAATATAATTACTGCAAAATGTTTCATTACCTGAATTAAAGGGCCAGGTATTTGTCGATTTATGCTCATTACACCTTTCTCCCGGCCATCAACGGTTACACATTGTGGATGATCACAATCTTTTTCTACACCTTTTGCACAGTCTCCGCAAGCGCTAAATTAATAATTATTTTATTTTGCAATTTAAAGTTATTATTTTGTTTTACACTTATAATACTCTTAAAACGGAGAAGTGAATTAAGATACGAGATTTTATAAAAAATTAAACAATTTTGCATATTAATTAAACATTGGTCAAATAGCACATAAATTTAACACTTTTATTTCTTTAAAATATGACTAAATAAATTTCTTAACTAAATAAATGTTTTCAATTGTAATGTGTTTAAAAATATACAAATTTATACTCTGCTACACTGTGTTTTTAACTTAAGAAAAATCAATCTGACTTACCCTCCCATTGCATTATAATGCTCGAGAACAAATTTATAGTAACAAATACGCTCTTCACCAATAACACAGTCTCGATAACATTTTTCACCAGCAAATTCCACTGCTAAATCAATTTCAGAAATATTAACTTTTGGTCCTAAAATATTTTCAATATATTGTTGAGTATTATTTTTTCTGGATGAGCTGCTCACAAAAACTCCAATAAAAAATAGATTTACAAATATTCTTAATAAATGTGACATTTTAATTCAAATTTGCAATTTTTTTATTTTTATGTTGAGGAAAAATTTTTATGGTAGGAGTTCCAGAAAATTATACATTTGAATGAAAATCTAATAATTATTTGTTACTTTATATATACTTTGGTTCTTACCATAAACAATTTTAATTAAGTAATTAATTATTTTATTACTCAGATAAAGCTATAATTATAGAGTTATAAATATAACTTTGATTACTATATTTTTTTACATCAATTTTTCAGATAAAAGGAACGCTTAGCAATAATTTGCTTATAGTCTGGATAACTAAATATATAAAATAAGCGGACTGTTTTTCTCTTAAATTATTTTTCTTGTCTATAAGTACGCATAAAAAAAAATAAAAGATTTTATTTGTATATATTTCTTATATTACTACATTTTGGCTTACAAGTCATATCTGTGAATTTCTCTATTTTTACATAAAAATTAATCAAAACTAACAACCTCCTTAATATCAAACCAATTATAAAATATCTAATCTATCTAATCATTAAGCGTGTTATTGTTAATCAATTTCCAATGAATTACGAAATCATCAGCTGTTTCTTAGTGCAACTTTTAATTTCAAATAATTTTATTTGAAATTCAAAATATAAAAAACTTGGAAAATTATTTGGAATTCAAAGGTTGAAAAACGGCAATACAAAAAGTATATTAATAATAATAACATTTGGAATTCGATTGATTGATTTTTATATATACAGATAATAATCTGGGTCTGCGTTTTATCTAATCTAATCAGGATAGGTTTGAATATATACCATTAAAATGAAAGTAGCATATGGACCAGCTAATATTTAGACAAAGATTAATAAAAATTTATTTTCAAAAAATATGATTTAAAAATTAAGAAACTTTTTAATAACACAGCCATTTTCAAAATTTTTTAAATATTGAATTACATTTTCAAACAATTATTTCTAATTAAAACAGTGATAATATTGACAATTTATCACTGATTCTAAAAATCTATTTAATTACATGTTAAAATCATGAAAACATTTAATACTTATTTATATTTTTATACGATTTCTAAAAAATTTCTAAAGAGTCGAAAGGTCTTTAGAAATTTTCATGATTATATTATTCATTTGAAAATTAAAATACATATTAATTACTAAATTTTAATCAAAACAATATAATAAATTTTCAAATTTTTGATTAAAAGCAATTAAAATATTTATTATGAATTTCTTTATCAATCAATTTATTATTCATTCAAAAATTTGGCGAAATTAATAATAAAAAAATTTAATGTTAATTGGTGTCATTATTTTTGGCCACAGAAAGTCTAAAATATAACTAAGTAAATTTATCAAATTTACTATTATATATATTTTATATTTTTTCCAATATATTAGAATTAATTTAAATTCAATATTTAGTCATTTCAAATTTGTACACAAAGTCATATTTAATTTTTAAAATTCTACTACTAATTTAATACTTAATTTCTTATCGTTCATTCTTATGATGACGTTTTAACTATACTTTAAAACTCACCTTCTTATCTTATACATTTATACACCATAAACTTTTATAGATAGATATGCCTAAAATAAAAACAGAATACAAAAATATATTAAAAATTTATCGCAAATTTTTATTTTATTTAATCCAAAAATAATTAATTATTTTTAGTATCACAATCTAGATAAGTGAATCAGCCACTTAACAGACTGTTAACATAATATACATTTTTACAATTCTTAACTAATCTCAAATAATCTCAAATTTATATTATTCCTCTTACAATATTGTCAATAGTCGGCAAATAATTACCACATTTTGGGAAATTTGTTGGTGGTGGTATCATATCTTTTGGTTCTCCAACTTGTAATATTAAACCCATACCAGTTGACAAATGCCATTCATAATGACAATGCATTAGCCAAAAACCTGAAAAAAATAATTTTGAATTATATTTTTAAGCTTCCTAGAAATTTTAAATTTTGAATTTCGACATAACTAGAAACATAAAAAAATTAGTTGAGGTAGTAATAAATAACGAAACTATCTCAGTAGAAAAAATTTAATTTAGAATTATTGATTATTCTCATAGGTATTTTTAGGAATATTTGCTAAATGGAATAATAAAGTGAAAAGATACGCACTTGGTTTCGAAAGAAATTCCTTCTTTCGATATAGTCATTGCAACATAAATTACAGGAATTTTCCAATTTATTTAAACACATAAATAAATTGGAATCAATTAACCAATTAATTAAGGATATTTAGAGAGATACATACAGACAATTTTCTGATTTTGAAAAAAACCAAATAAGTATATGCACAAATATATCCAAACGGAAAGTATTAGTACGTAAAAGAAATTTTAATCAAAAATTCATTTAATGAAAAAGTTTGCTTTTTTTTATATATATTTTAATGATTACCTGGATTAGTGGCCCGAAAACGTAATATAGCATATCCTCTACTTGGTATAGAAACAGTATCCTTAAATGGTGGCCTTGGATTAAATAATACTGGTAATCCTAAATCTTGTTCTAAATTTTGTGCTAGTTTTATAGTCATTGGTGAATGTTGTGGATTATGACCCAAACCAACAGTCATAAATTCAAAACCATGTAAATGAAAAGGATGATGAATAGCATCTGAAGCTATACAAAATAAATATAAAAAATATATTATAAAATTGATTTGATGACTAGATCAAATATGTTATAAAACTCTTCATTCTGATCATCAGTTTAATAACAATTCGAGATAAGAATATTGAAAAAAAAAAAAAAAAATTAATTAAAACGAAAATAATAATGAGAAAAAAAATTGGATAATCAATTTTTTTTTTACTTACTTTCTGTTTCATCAACAACAATCAATTCAACTATGGAATTTAATTTGATTTTTATCCGATGTACACATGGACAAATTTTATAATCCTTACAACGATCTGGTATTTTATCATGTTCACAAAAATCAATTTCATTCAGTTGTTCTGATTGTGTTAATAGTGGAAAGGATGGGAAAACGTGACTAAGACGATTTATAGTACCAATAAGTGTTATATTACCACCAACATCTATATTGCAAAAAAAAAAAAAATTATCATCATCATCATCATCAACAAAATTGAAGTATAAAAAATTCTAAAAATACACAGATTTTTATTTTTTGATTAAAAAAAAAATACTAAATTGAAAATATTTCAGTTTTTTTATTCTGTGGCCATTAAAGTTTTCAAAAAAGTTTCAAATAGAATAAGAAGTATAATCTTTAATAAGTAAAAAAAAAAAATCATTACAAAATATGACAAAAAATTAGTAAGGATAGTCTACTTTTTTTTAAACAGCAAAAAAATTTACAAGGTATGAGTTATCTAAAATTACAGAACTTTTATCCATTATTTTGTACAAATTTTGAATACCATTTTCAGATTAAATATGACTTTTTTCAAACTAAATTAAATATTTCTCACATTCAAATGGTTATTTTTCAAGTTAAATTCAATGTAAATTCTATTTTAATGATGACACATTTAACTTGAAAAACGTTGAATTTACCAAAATTGTATATAAGTTTCAAAAGTATAATTTGTACAAACTTTAGTATAATGGTCAATTGGTTATCTTAAACTTTGGGCAAATTAGTCAAATTCTGATCATTTTCGACAACATAGAAAATATAATCTTTGTTGTTTAATTGGAGTACCATACTCTTGAAAAACTTATTAAATTATCTTGTTATTTTGGATAATTTTGGTTTCATGTAGACATACCAAACACAGAGAATTCTTAAAATATAATTTAAAAATTCAATGATATTAAATTGAAATTAAATATATGTAATTAAAAACAATTAAATTTGATGTATATTTTTAAGCCAAAACTTACTTAAATAATTTGTATGCTTTCCAATTTTAAAATTTACAAAATCTTTTGCCAAAAAAAAACCAGCTAATTTATAGTACACCAAAAATTCAAAACTTTACAGAAACTCATTAATGAAGATAATAAAAATTTGTTCAAATATAAATATTTTTTAATTTTTTATGATCTATCATATTTGTGTTTCTATTCATAAAAAAATAAATATTTTTACTACAACTTTATTTACATAGAGTTGTAGTAAAAATATATTTACGGTATACATCATTAATTTGTAAACATAAATAAAAAATTCGGAGATTTTTCTTAAATATTATTTATGTTGATGGATTTTTAAATTATAAGTGTATAAATATTTTAAAAAAGAGTTAAAACTCTTATAATATACACATATTTAGGAAAATTTTCAAAATATAAAATTTCCGTAATACATAATATTATTGTAGGGTACAGACGCCGAAATCGTACACTAAATATTATTATTAATAGGGTATTATAATTGAACAATTATAAATAGTTTATGGAATAATCTAAATGTTTTTCAATTTAAAATTAGGAAATTTAATATATAAAGTTTTTGGTTGATAATGATTTCGAAAACTAGTTTCCTAAACGATGGTAAGAATACATTATATTTGTTTTCTTTTGTTTTAATTAGGATTTTACGAAAATAATTTTATTATTTGCCGAAATTTTCTTTCCGTAAAAAATAAAATTATAAAAATTCCTACACCTTTAATCAAAAATAAATTAAAAATTTAATTATAAAATTCTCGCCTTTACTTCCAAACCAAAACTTTACATTGTTACTAAGAATTAGATTTTAAGTTCAGTTCATTTAAAACTTACAAGTCGTATACTTAAGATATCTCAAAATGTTTAACTCATTCATCTAAATTGTAAACAATTAATATGTAATTAAATTAATTAATAAAATATTATAAACTTGAAAGTGCGGTTGATTAAAGTGTTTGTTCACAAAAAACTGAAAAATGGTACGATTTAAGCAACTCTCCCCTATATATTTTTTTTATTTTTCATGTCAAAAACTTTTAGGAAAAATATTCATACAATAAAATAAGAAACATAAATTTTATCTTCTTAAGTAATACAGGGTAAAAAAAATGTTCATCAAATTTAGCTCATGAACATGATAGTATCTCTTTTAGAGCATAATAAAGTACCTTTTTATATATCTCATCAGTCAAATATCAAAACTGTTCATAATAAGTGGTTATCAACTTTGAAAAGATAATATTTTTTTGTTATATAAAATATACAAAATTTTGAAAAATAATATTTAAATATTTTATAAGAAAATCAGTAGAGAAATTTTGGATATTAAAAATGAAAGAAATTAGCACTATAGTACTACAGATAGTAACTTTTATAGTATAAAATGATTTCAGGGTTTAGTAAATTAATAAAAAAAATTGTAGATAATATATCACTTCTTATTTATGCCAAAAAGTAATTCGTTCTTCTGATGAAACATTTTTCAGTTAATACTTCCCCGGTTAAACATTTCTTGCAAACAATATTATTTAAAATATTGTTTTAGGTCGACAACAAGTGTAATGAAGGATACATCATTATAACTCTATCCAAAATCTGTATTATTATTAAATCAATTATATCAGTCATTTGGAAAAAAGTACTTAACTGAATTTTTTGCCGAATTGAGATTTTTCTAAACTAAATTAAGATTATATATCGAATCTTAAAGTTTTTAATCCAAATATAATTTTCCCAATTAACTAAATAAGTGTACTAAATAAAAACTGAATAACTTCAGTTAACAACCAAAATTTAAAATACATATTTTATTATAAAACTCAATTTTTTAATATTTCTTGAATTGCTGAAATTTGCCAAACGACTGAAATATATATTAATAATTTTTAATTAAAGCATTAACTTACCTGCAAAACTATGCCAATTATTAGAATTAGGTGTAAATACTTCTTCATTTGTTACAGTTTGCATACTAAAACCTAAATAATATCTTTCATCTGGTACCGAATATCTTAGTTCATTATCAATTGTAGTCGATACTAATTCCGATACACAATGTTCATCAGTTTTTATTGTGTTACATGATGTATTTGGATGATTAAGAAGCTATTTTTTTGTATTTTGAAAAATAATAATTTTCAATTTTAATTATTGTTATAAAAAAAAAATATAATTATAAAATAACTAACAATTCCATTTGGAAAAGTTTGATTGTATGATGGATAAATTGGATTTGTTATATCAACTATTTCATTATTTGTACCAACATAAGATAATATTGCAAATGATTCAACCGGTTTTCTTGAACATGTACCAAGAGCACGTAATCTTATCAAATAATTACGTGCTGGTTGATTAGCAAAAACAATAAAATCATATCGTTCACCAGAATTTGTTATTAAAGTTGTAAATGGTTTTGGTTCAACATTATATGAATCAGTTGCAATTACAGTTAAATTGTGATTTTCAATCTAAAAAAAAAAAAAAATAAAGATTTTTTTAATAAAAAAACATTTTTTTCTTCAAATTTTACCAAAATGTTTAAATTAATTTTTTTTTTCTTGTACCTGTAATTGGTATGGACATGAATGACTAGCACTATTGATAAAACGAAAACGATAACGAAATCCTTTTCGAATATAAAATTTTGTTGGTGGTACAGTGGTTCTAGTATTTGTTAATGGCTAAATAAAGAAAAAATTATATACGGTAATTTGGTGATTCAAAAATTTTTTTTAAAAAAAATTATGTTTTTACATCTATATATTGTCCTCGGCCATTTATTAATATTGAATCAGGTTGAATACCTGGCTTTCTAGTTGGTAAACCAGGTATAAACATTTCAGCATATACATGCATCCAATCTGACATAACAATTAAATGTTCTGGTAAATCGTAATCATAATATTTTTGATTTGGATCATTTCCATTTGGTACACGTATTGCAATACCGCCATATTGTCCATTTGCCTTATAATGTCCTTTTATATATTTTTTTTTTAGTTAAAAGAAGAGTAAAATTTTTACAAAAAAAAAAAAATATTTTGTTTTTCTAATTACCTGAATGTGAATGATAAAAATGTGTACCAGGTTCATGTGCCCAAAACCAATATCGAAATGTTGTTGAAAAATCAATTGGACATTGTGTAAGAAATGGTACACCATCCATATAAGGTGTATAATGCATATGAAGACCATGCCAATGTAATGATGCTCCTGTACCAGCTGCTTGATTAACAACATCAATAATAATAAGATCATCTTGACATACCTATATAAGCAAAAACCATATACCTATTTAATTAATTTTGAAAAAAAAAATACAACATTAGAATTATATGAGATTTACGTGTAATGCTGGACCTGGTATTTTACGATTAATGCTCATTACACCTTTTTCAAAACCATCACCTATAATACATTGTGGATGATCACAATCTTTTATTATTCCGTTGGCACAATTACCACAAGCACTGCAAAGATAACATAAAAAAATAGAGACGTTATAAGACACAGGCTCTTTGCCAACTGTATGTACATAGAGAACAATCAACTTTTTACTTTTCAATATTTATTATTGAAAATTCTTAATTCTTATTTCTTCTTTTTAACACGACTTAAACAATTCTCATAAAAAATTCACTTACCGGCCTAATGCATTATAATTTTCTAAAATAAATTCAAAATAACAAATTTTCACATGATCCACTGAACAATTCCGATAACAATCTATACCAGGATATTCTGTAATATTTTCATAATTTTTTTCAAATCTTTGATTATTTTTGAATGGCATAATTTGGCCAATAGTCAAAAATCCAAAAATTAAAAATTTAATCAAATATTTGAACATAATTTTTAAAAAAATAACTATTTTTGCTGAGTTATAGTTTTATGATGTAAATTTATTTAATAACTAATTCAATAATTTTAATAAACTTCACCGATATTAAATTTTTATTATTTCATTATTTAACAAAAGCTCTTCGTTTTAATGGAATATTTTAGTAATTGTATATTTTTATTGTAAGTCCACATAAAATTATGTATATTTTTAAACTTGAACTAAATTTTGTAATGTGGACCACCTGTGATAACATAGTTACTTATAAAAAGTTTTAAATGAGTGCCAGTACTAAAATATAATAAAATGAAACTGAGGCTTTAAATGTGTACATATAATAAAATAACAACTCTAAGTCAACGCCGTCAGGTACGAGCTCTTAGTTTGTTTTACGTGTTTCTGCAAGGAAACTGCTCCGAAGAGATTAAATATATTTTGCCAACCTTGAATGTAATACAAGAGCAGCAGCCCAAGCTCACTATTATTCATTTGAGCCCAACATTCATCATATAGTAAAGTTTAGAAACTCGTTTGTTTATTGCTAGAATCACAATATTATGGAACTAACTCCACATAATGAATGTAAGACAAATGTGAACCATTCACTATGAAACATTTAACTCCTTCCCTTTACTAATTTTTCCATGCCTCCCCATAAGCAAATCCTATGGGCACAGTTAAGAGAAATTTTCCTCCACATTTGGCTAAAAATAATTTTTAAAAAAAAGACAAGACCGGAAAACTGTCGAGAATAAAAACACAATTTAAGACTGGAAAGGTCATGTGACAAGTATTCCAAAGTGTCTCGTCAGGATTGATGATTCTAACAATACACTAATGATATACTTGTCACGCAAAACAGAAGCAACCGTTGCCAAGAATTGAAATTAATAAATTTAAATATTTTAATGTAAATTTAAGTTACTTTTGACACAAAAGAGTAAATACTCATATGAGAGAAAAAAATCTCATGGTTAAATGTGGTATAAAGTCCAATTATAAAGTCATAATGGATACTTCAAGTACTAAATTTAACTTTATAGCGACTGTAAAATTATATTGGCTACTTGCTGTTCTCATATATGTAAACACGCTTATTTTAAAAATGATAATATTCCTTTTTATGTATATGCCAAATTGCCCTTTTTTGGTGATTTAATAAAAGCATTTTTTTCATTATTTATACTTAAAATAATAAAAATTATTTTAATAAATATAATATTTTAATAAATCTAACTTATTATTATACTGCGAATTCTACTCTCTAAATTTCATTTCATTCCGAAAGTACTATAAAGTTAGAAATTCTTAGTAAATGTTTTATTAATAAATAATTAAATAAAAATCAATTTAGAAATTAATCATCGAACAAATTAAATTAATAAAAAAATTTACATATTTGTAAAATATTTTTTAAAAAAAAGTATATAAAATACAATTTTACTTACGATCCCATTGCATGAAAATGTTCCAAAACAAATTTATGATAACAAATACGTTTTTGGCCAACAGTACAATTACGATAACACTGATCTATTCCATCCTGATTATATTTTATAATATATTTAATATTAAATATTTCATTACTAAATACTAAATCATTGTCAATTTTTGGTAACATTTTAATAGCAACAACAATATGACCAATTACATAAAAATAATTTATAATTAATGCAGCTAAAAGGATCAAACTTATCACAATTATACAAAAATTTTCCATTACTTGTAAAAAGGATAATAATTTCGTTTTATTTTATTTAATTTTTACTTTATATTTATTTATATTTTGGAATAATTAAAATATGTAAATTATTGTATATTTACTATATGACCACAATTGCAACTGAATAAATTTATTTGCATTTTGTATATTATTAGGATTATAAAAAAAAAAATTATTTTTAATTTTAAATTATCATGATTCGTATTCCAATTTATGGTATTATCATATAGAACTAAATATTTAACATAATTATGTGGCGGTATTTTCAAACAGTTTATTTAGAATGATATAGATAGATAAAGATAATATATTATATTGAATTTATATATACATATATGTACCATATATATACGTACCATAAAATTTAATGATTTTCCTTATCAGAAGCAAAAAATAATTATTATTTTAGTTTAAGTAATTTTTACCATATCAATATCAAGGTCTCTTGCTCAAATACCATTTATTCATAGTTATTTATAAAATATGATGGCTCAAAGAGTATTTGCTTCTCCATAGTTTTAAGTCCTATCCAATAGTAATAAGTTTGTTTTTGTATAATTTTTTTTTCCGGGCGTTTTTAAAAAAATTAAACTTATTAGACATAAATATAATTTTAAAAAATGAAATAAATACTTAAAATAAATTTTTAGAAAAAGTATATTATATAATATAAAATAATTTTTCGGATACTTTAGGCACCATCAGGCACAATTCTCCAGGCACAATTCCACTCCGACAATTTCACTAGAGAACAAATGAACAATTCCTTTTGCTCAATTCCACTTTTTCTTTATCAAACGCATTTAGAGTTGAAAATAGGCGCGGCTTTTCTAAACGCGTTTAACGAATAGTTTTTCTAAAAGCGTTTGACAAACAAAAAGTGGAATTGAAGGAGTTCGCTAGTGGAATTGTTTGACAAACATTTGATAAATCGCGGCGGTGTTCTTGAACCCTAAATGCGTTTGACAAATAAAAAGTGGAATTGAGCGAGTGAAATTGATTCAGTTCGTTGAAATTTTTTTTAAATTGATCAATTTACCGTATGAATACGTGCACTACATATTCCTTTTTTAATTTGCTTCTTCGAAAATATGGTTTATTCTTATTTTGTAATCCATAATAATAATTATTTATGCTGAGAAAGCAATTAATTAAATAACAATTGAAAATTTTGATAGTGATGACTGAAGAAAATATTAAAATTTTTAACTTGTTAAAAATTATTCACAAATTTTAAATTAAAAATTTCAAAATGAAATTATACCAAGTGGAATTGAACGAGTTGAATTTTTCCTTAATGGAGTGGAATCGGCCGGTTACCATAATTATATATGTAATGTCTAGCTTTAAATCCATTGTAATATTATAATTTTTTTTCACATTCAAATTGTAAAATTCAATTCATACTAAAGAAAGTTTATGTTTTTTAACCATTTTATTCAAAAGTAATTTTTTTTCATAACATAGGATAAATTAATTAAAAATTTGACAACGACCAATTTATTTAGAAGCACAATTTTGTTTATATTATATAACTTTTATAACTTTTGTAATCCAGACAAACATTAGGAAAGATTTTATTAAAGCTCTATTAAGCATATTAATGTTAGCAAATAAATATTAATGACCATTCCTTAACACAGTCCGCATTTTAGTAAAATAAATAGAATTATATTAAAAATAATACTGACGAATTGAATTAATAAATTTTAAAATATACACAAAAGTTAAATCTGATTTAGTTTCAAGTTAATATTGACGACGTTGTTGTATATAAATATAGTTTTTCCAGGTAAATAGTTTTACTGTATATTTACATTTCTTTCGAATTATTAAATAAAAACAAAACATAAAATTAATAGTGATTTATTTGTAGCATAAAATTTTTACTATAATGAAAGGTAAACATTTTGTGCAAATGATATACTTTGTGCAAATGATATACATTTTGATCCTTTTATCATTTTTAATATCAAAGAAATGAAATATTATTATTATTATTACCTAACTAATACAAAAAAAACCTTATTTATAAACTACAAAAAAAAGTGTACTAAATTAGAAAATATATCAAGGATATTTTGTGAAATTTATTATTTACAATTTGATGACAGGATAATAGAAACAGTGTTATTATTAAATGATAAATTGTTTTGTTTTTTCTATCATCATGTCAATTATAGTTTTACACCTATCGTGACTGCTAACAAACAACCTAGTAAAGAATTATTTATTATCACCTTATTCCTTGATTTCAGAACCTTGATGGACATACATATAATTAAGAAAGTATAAACTTATTTTTAAAATATTTTTTTTTTGATTAATATTCATTGTTATTTGTGTAGTCTTAAATAACAGGGTCTACCTCCAGTAGATTTCCAGATCTAAAATTTTCAATAATTTCTTATTCATAGTTGAAATATTTGTGTTGGGTAAAATTAATATCTCCAGATTTTTCATTAATTTTTAAATCAACTTTCGTCAAACTATTTTCAGAAAGGTTCAAAAAATTTAATTTCTTCAAAGGTTTGAATAATTTCTTAATCCAATATTGATATACGGTATTGGTATTACCCAAACTTAACTTTTTCAAATTTAAATTCGTCTGCCATATTTTCGAAATCAACTGTGTTTCCAAATATTTTCTGATATTTTCACGTTTTATCTTCGAACAAATGTTATAGTGATTATTACCAATAACTGATGTAACAAAATTATCACTCTGTGTTAAATCACATGTGTCAAGGAGACACAGCAAAAATTACAAGAGTTCTGATTCTTCCACCTGTTACCATATTTTCAGAAGTTTGCAAAATGATTTACGCGGGTAGGAAATAGAAAAGTGACCTAAGAACAATAGTCGTAAAGTTTTTTTAAACTGAATTATTATAAATATGAAAAGCTAATAGGGAATTGAAAAACAGCTATTAATTAAACTATGTATTAAACTAATTTATTCTTAGACCGAATTTAAACTTTACCTGGGTATAAAGAGTATATTAACTAACACAAAAATCTTCATATTGTGCAATAAAGTTGTGTAATTTTTAATTTATTAAAATTTTATATACTTTTAATAACAATCTATACATTGATTTTAATAACATAATAAAATGATATAGCACGACTGATATCTGAATCAATATATTTCTTAACAATGAGCTGTAAAGTGGAGCACTACCATAGATTATCTTGAAGTTCTACTTCTATAAAACTAATTGTGTAAGCACATCGAATAAATTCAACTTTTATCAAATTATTTTCCCAAATATCTAATATTCGTAATTTCTTTAAAGGTTCCAATAATTTTTTATTCAAAATTGAAATATTTGTGTTAACTAAAATTAATCTCTCCAGATTTTCAAAATAAATTTTTCTCAAATTATTTTGAGAAATGCATAAAAGATTTAATTGCTTCAAAGGTTAATAATTTTCCATTTTGATAATCTTTGAACCTTCACCTGTTTAATCTTTTGTGGAACTTTGTTATTTTTATATATTTATACTTAAACTTAAAGTATTTGCATTTAATAACGCTGCATAAATGAAAATGTTAAATAACAGAAAAATGTCTAAATACATTTTTCATAATTGCATAATTAAAAATCTCATATAAATTTTGTATATTTAAACATACTTATAATTAAAATTGTTATATAATATTTTTGCGTCCTGAGCTACTTATTACTTAATCAGTATGTAATAAGTAGCTCATCTTATTAATTTAATTAAATATATGTATTTATTAAAAATAAATTATTAGAAATATGAATCAAGGTTTCATAATTCTAATAATTTATTTGAGATTGAAAAGTTACTATTAAATGGTATAGTAGTCTAATGGTGTATTAAATGGTATCTGTCTAAAAACTAGCTCTGTCTAAAACAAATAAAACTATAGAGACAAACTTAGCAAATAACTATAGAAACCAAATTGACGTTCCGAAAAATTAAGTGTATAGTGAATTTGGCATGACAGTCAGTAAATATTAACTTTTCACTTCTTACATTTATTAAACTAGGATTTAGGTTTAAGTTTTCAATATCAGATGCTTTGAAGTTAAAGGGCAGAAGAAAAATAATTATACTGGACAGCAAAAATTTCCATTTGAGAACAAATACAAAAATGGTTTAAATTAATAATATTTATTAAGTTCTTGTGACCAACTAAATTGAAATATCATTCAATTTAGTATGCTTTATTAATTTACTATTAAATTCATAAAATTCAATTTTAAAATAATCATTATGTAACGATAGTTTCAAAATTCAATAGCGTCATCTATGAATAAATCATGAAATATGCTAGTTTTTAGATAATTTTACTCTTTTTTCGCAATATTATTGCCAAAAACTCAGACTAATTAAAAATGCGTAAAATATAAAATCATTGTGTATCCAAAAAATTTTTTTTAAATATTTTTTATCTGAACAATTTAAAATATTTTTAGATAAATTTAATTTTTTATTAATAATTTAAATTAAATCTTAAATCTGATAAATTGCACTCCATTTTAGAGAAATTATATTTGAAGTTTTTAAATAGAAAACGTCTATTATTATACGGTTGGTTAAAGTTTGTACACCGTAATATAAATTATAATAATTCCGATGTCTTATTTTATTTTAATGTGTGGCATATTTTAATAATACTAGATAATTATTGTAAAAAAAAATAATAGAACTATGTTTTTAAGTTTGTCTTTCAGATTTTTTTTATGTTTTTAACTTTCTATAAAATCATGTTCAAATCCTAACCACAATAGATTATATTTAATGAGAATCTAAATTTACTTTTCAAAACAATTATTTCCACATTTACCACAAACAATTCTTAGTTGCAGTATTAAAATACTTGATATGCGCACAAAAGAACCCATAATTTCGCAAGATCTTATGTTGCTAATAACTAAACCCTTTTTGAAATAACCATAATTACAATAAAAATATATAAGTATTTGTTCAATAACAGTTGATAATTTATTAAAATTTTTTCCATATGTTTAATTACAATCTAAATTGACTTTACGGAAAAAATAAAGTGAAGTATAACGATTCTCATTTGGCTTTATATATTCGTTAATAATTGGCTGTAAACTTGAGCATTTCCATGGATTATTTTGAAGTTCTAGTGCATCTAAGTTTAATTGTGTGAAAACATCCAGATCAACTTCTGTCAATTTATTTCCAGAAATATCTAAAACTTTCAACTTTTTTAAAGGTTCCAATAATTTCTTATCCAAACTTGAAATATTTGTGTTAGCCAAAATTAATATCTCTAGATTTTGCATCAATTCAAAATCAACTTTTTTCAAATTATTTCGAGAAAGGTCCAATAATTTTAATTTCTTCAAAGGTTCCAATAATTTTTTGTCCAATATTGAAATATTAGTATTACCCAAACTTAATTTTTCCAAATTTGGCATCAATTTAAATTCATCTGCCATTTTTTCGAAATCAATTGTATTTCCATAGACTAATAAATCTTTCAGATTTTCACATTTTATATTCGAACAAATATTTATCATTAAAGTATTATTACTAATATCTAATGTTTCAAAATTATCATTATCTGTTACTTTAACTTCTGTTATTTTATTCTTGGAAACACGAAGTCGTTTAATCTTACCATCTATATGAACTTTTGTTAATCCACAAGATTTTGCCCAGAAATTAGTAATTGATAAAAAATCCAAATGTAATTCTTCAGGAAGTGGATTTTCTGATACATCTAAAAATTGCACATGAACTAAATCTTTAAACAAATCGGTTTCCAAATGAGTCAATTTGTTGCGAGCTAATGTAATAGTTTGTAATTGTGATAAAATCTTAAAGAAACTTTTGTCCACTTTCTCAATTTTATTATCAATTAGTTCTAAACTTTTGAATTCATTTAAACCGGAAAACATTTCTGGTTTTATTTCTGTTATATCATTTCCCGAGAAATCAATTGATGTCAATTCTGGAACTTTAATAAAATTATTTTCTAGAATTTGTTTAATTCCACACTTTCTAGCACTAACTTTTTTTAGTTTTCCTTGGAACGGTGTAAAAAATTCAACTGGTATATAGTCAAATTGACAGTCAGTAAATTCTAATTTTTCACCAGTTACATTTATTAAACTAGGATTTAAATTCTCCATATCAGATGTTTTGAAGTTAAAACATTCTAAAGTATCAAAGAAGAATTTACACACAGGGCCAGCGGAAATTTCCGTGTTATATAAGAACAAATATAAAAATATTTTAAGTAAAATAGTTTTCATGATTATAAGTAAAATTTCAATACACTTCTAATATGTTTAACTTCGTTTGACTAACTAAACTAAAATTTCAAGTTGCCTAGAATTTATAGCTGGATTAATTTATTATGTAATTAAATTTTAATATGATGTACTCATTATCACTATTTTAGAGACTTTAATATTAACACTGATTAAGTTTGCAAAAATAGAGATTAAATATACAAACAGAATGATGCAAATTGCAGTTTCACATGAAAAATAGATGAACATCGATAATTATTACAAAGTATTGCGATAATCCACTGTCTTCTAAGAAAAGGCAAAGAAAATATTTATTTTGCTTAGATTATTTTTTTTTTGCTATTACATGATTACTTTATAATAAGTATCGCTGTGGTGCTCCTACTTTGTGATAACTGCAATTTGCATCATTATGTTTGTATATTTAATATTCAATTTTTCTGCTTTAAACTTTAATTATTGATGACAGCAAAGAGAAATAGTAACATTCTTCTCAAAATTCGGAAACCTTCAATGAGTGTAAAAATTATTGCCATATTTTTTACGAAACTTATCTATCAATCAATTTATTTTTAATTACTGATTGCCCCTGTTGCTAAAACAAATATTAATGTCAGCTGAGAATTCACAATTAAAATAAATATTACTGTTTTTGATAAAGTATCTATCTCTCATTTTGTTTTGAATTTAGTTTTTACTTGCGTATTGACAGACTTTGTAAAATACTTTATCAACAGAGTTCAGAATTTATTACCAGGAACGAAACATATATTAAGAATTATTAAGATCCTTTTTCAATGTTGTCGTAGAACTATAAAACTATATTAAGTTTAGATAAATTAAAACCTTGTCATATAATTCGGTTGTGTTTTAATAATTATTTTTAAATTAAATCTTAAATCACTTAATTTAAAAGAAAATTTATTTGAGGTTTGAAAAGAAAAAACTTTAGCAATACAAGATACAAGCGTTATAGAAACTCACTTCTTTATCAATTTATTTTTAATGGCTGATTCAAAAGTTAACATTTATTTCACAAAAAATTCGAAATGTGGTAAAGATTATGTCAGTGTTGTTAAAACCAAATAGTGTCAGAAGTCACAAGCAAAATGAATGTTAATGTTTTTAATAAGCTACTTATCTATTTACTATTTTGATTCAGTTAAGCTTTTGGTCGCAGTATTACTACAAGGCAATCCAGTATCAAGGGAATCCAGTATTTCTCAACACATACGAAACAATAATTAAACAATAACAATAATTAAACAAGCAAACAATAATTAAACAAGCAAACAATTAAACTAATTTGTACACCGTCACAGTTATTGATTACTTCGATTTCGATAGGTGACTAATATATGGAGAAAAAACAAAAATTGTTATATTGTTCAATCAAAGAAATTTCTTATTTAATTATTTTTTTTACATATTTTTAATTACGTACAGTCTAAATTGACTTTACGGAAAAAATGAAGTGAAGTATAACGATTCTCATTTGGCTCGATATATTTCTTAATAATGGGCTGTAAGCTTGAGCATTTCCATGGATTATCATGAAGTTCTAGTGTATCTAAGTTTAATTGTGTGAAAACATCCAGATCAACTTCTGTCAATTTATTTCCAGAAATATCTAAAACTTTCAACTTTTTTAAAGGTTCCAATAATTTCTTATCCAAACTTGAAATATTTGTGTTAACCAAAACTAATATCTCTAGATTTTCCATTAATTCAAAATCAAGTTTTGTCAAATTATTTCGAGACAGGTCCAAAAATTTTAATTTCTTCAAAGGTTCCAATAATTTTTTGTCCAATATTGAAATATTAGTATTACCCAAACTTAATTTTTCCAAATTTGGCATCAATTTAAATTCGTCTGCCATTTTTTCGAAATCAATTGTATTTCCATAGATAAATAATTTTTTGAGATTTTCACATTTTATATTCGAACAAATATTTATCATTAAAGTATTATTACTAATATCTAATGTTTCAAAATTATCACTCTCTGCTACTTTAACTTCTGATATTTTATTCTTGGAAACATCAAGTCTTTGAATCTGACCATCTATTTGAACTTTTGTTAATCCACAAGATCTTGCCCACAACTCAGCAATTGATAAAAAATCCAAATGTAATTCTTCATGAAGTGGATTATCTGATATATCTAAATATTGCACATGAACTAAATCTTTAAACAAATCGGTTTACAAATGAGTCAATTTGTTGCGGGCGAATGTAATAGTTTGTAATTGTGATAAAATCTTAAAGAAACTTTTGTTCAATTTCTCAATTTTATTTTCAATTAGTTCTAAACTTTCGAATTCATTTAAACCGGAAAACATTTCTGGTTTTATTTCTGTTATATCATTTTCCGAGAAATCAATTGATGTTAATTCCGGAACTTTAATAAAATTATTTACGAGAATTCGTTTGATTCCACACTTTCTAGCAATAACTTCTTTTAATTTTCCTTCGAACGGTGTAAAAAATTCAACTGGTATATAGTCAAATTGACAGTCAGTAAATTTTAATTTTTCACTAGTTACATTTATTAAACTAGGATTTAAATTCTCCATATCAGATGTTTTGAAGTTAAAACATTCTAAAGTATCAAAGAAGAATTTACACACAGGGCCAGCGGAAATTTCCGTGTTATATAAGAACAAATATAAAAATATTTTAAGTAAAATAGTTCTCATGATTATAAGTACAATTTCAATACACTTCTAATATGTTTAACTCCGTTTGACTAACTGAATTAAAATTTCAAGTTTCATGTATTTTAAAGCTACATTAATTTATTATGATTAAATTTTAAAATTTCTATATAATTATTAAAGTTATTTAACGATGGTTATTGAATCATTAAATATACCAGTATTGAGATAATTTTAAAATAACATAGGTTAAAGACTAAAAAGAATATTATTATTTATTTTTTGATAGCATATTTTAGGAAAAAATAAGATTAATTAAAAATTTGTGAAATCTTTATGATTACATAAATTATATTTTATATTTTTGAAAACTTAAAGAATTAACTAAAAGTTATAATTTTAAATATTTGAATAAATACATGATTATTATTAAATTAAATGTTAGATAATAAAATTAAATATTAAATTAATATTAACTTCTATTAATATATTTCTATTAAATTAATAAAATTTCTCTGAAAATTTAACAATTTTTAATGTATTCACTTTTTTTATTTAACTCTTATTATTATTGAAGCATCCACAATTCTAATTTATTTAAGTTAGAGCAATGTATATGTGGAATTTTTGTGATAATTGTGGTATTATTTTTGTGATAGTTGTGTTATTATTGACTGAATAATTTAGAATAGTAAATATTTCACTATTTTAGTACCTTTATCACATTAGCGATTCAATTTGTTTTGGAGATATTTTTTAACTATTACATTTCAATGGAAAAGGTTGAAGTGCTGATGCCACATGTTTCTATCAGCAGCATGAATCTTCTATATAATTACATGTAGTTTCAGTAAATTTATATACATATCTCTATATATAAAAATGAATGGCTGTGCGTTAGTCTCGCTAAAACTCAAAAACGGCTGGACCGATTTTCAAAAAATTTTTATTGTTTTGTTTGCTATAGTTCAGGGATGGTTTAGAAAAATTTTTTTTTGCTTTGTTTGATATAACCTGTTGTGTATGTGATTACTTTGTTGTGATTGTGTGTTTGTGATTACATCATATTTGTGTATCTTTTATTGTTTTGTAAGACGTAACCACAAATTTCAAGAAGAAAATCAAGAAGAAACTCAAGAAGAAATTTTGTGATTACTTTGTTGTGATTGTGTGTTTGTGATTACATCATATTTGTGTATCTTTTATTAACATGCCAAGGAGAAGAACGGCTGACATTGGTCGTCGAAGTCAGTCAAATGTGCGCAGAGTTACCTCACGGGATAATCGCACCAACGACCAGCGAGCGACAGATAATGCTAATAGTCGTATCGGTATGTCTGGATTACGTTTGAGGACAACAGAAAATGAACGAGACAGAGACAGAGACAGAGACAGAGACAGAGACAGAGACAGAGACAGAGACAGAGACAGAGACAGAGACAGAGACAGAGACAGAGACAGAGACAGAGACAGAGACAGAGACAGAGACAGAGACAGAGACAGAGACAGAGACAGAGACAGAGACAGAGACAGAGACAGAGACAGAGACAGAGACAGAGACAGAGACAGAGACAGAGACAGAGACAGAGACAGAGACAGAGACAGAGACAGAGACAGAGACAGAGACAGAGACAGAGACAGAGACAGAGACAGAGACAGAGACAGAGACAGAGACAGAGACAGAGACAGAGACAGAGACAGAGACAGAGACAGAGACAGAGACAGAGACAGAGACAGAGACAGAGACAGAGACAGAGACAGAGACAGAGACAGAGACAGAGACAGAGACAGAGACAGAGACAGAGACAGAGACAGAGACAGAGACAGAGACAGAGACAGAGACAGAGACAGAGACAGAGACAGAGACAGAGACAGAGACAGAGACAGAGACAGAGACAGAGACAGAGACAGAGACAGAGACAGAGACAGAGACAGAGACAGAGACAGAGACAGAGACAGAGACAGAGACAGAGACAGAGACAGAGACAGAGACAGAGACAGAGACAGAGACAGAGACAGAGACAGAGACAGAGACAGAGACAGAGACAGAGACAGAGACAGAGACAGAGACAGAGACAGAGACAGAGACAGAGACAGAGACAGAGACAGAGACAGAGACAGAGACAGAGACAGAGACAGAGACAGAGACAGAGACAGAGACAGAGACAGAGACAGAGACAGAGACAGAGACAGAGACAGAGACAGAGACAGAGACAGAGACAGAGACAGAGACAGAGACAGAGACAGAGACAGAGACAGAGACAGAGACAGAGACAGAGACAGAGACAGAGACAGAGACAGAGACAGAGACAGAGACAGAGACAGAGACAGAGACAGAGACAGAGACAGAGACAGAGACAGAGACAGAGACAGAGACAGAGACAGAGACAGAGACAGAGACAGAGACAGAGACAGAGACAGAGACAGAGACAGAGACAGAGACAGAGACAGAGACAGAGACAGAGACAGAGACAGAGACAGAGACAGAGACAGAGACAGAGACAGAGACAGAGACAGAGACAGAGACAGAGACAGAGACAGAGACAGAGACAGAGACAGAGACAGAGACAGAGACAGAGACAGAGACAGAGACAGAGACAGAGACAGAGACAGAGACAGAGACAGAGACAGAGACAGAGACAGAGACAGAGACAGAGACAGAGACAGAGACAGAGACAGAGACAGAGACAGAGACAGAGACAGAGACAGAGACAGAGACAGAGACAGAGACAGAGACAGAGACAGAGACAGAGACAGAGACAGAGACAGAGACAGAGACAGAGACAGAGACAGAGACAGAGACAGAGACAGAGACAGAGACAGAGACAGAGACAGAGACAGAGACAGAGACAGAGACAGAGACAGAGACAGAGACAGAGACAGAGACAGAGACAGAGACAGAGACAGAGACAGAGACAGAGACAGAGACAGAGACAGAGACAGAGACAGAGACAGAGACAGAGACAGAGACAGAGACAGAGACAGAGACAGAGACAGAGACAGAGACAGAGACAGAGACAGAGACAGAGACAGAGACAGAGACAGAGACAGAGACAGAGACAGAGACAGAGACAGAGACAGAGACAGAGACAGAGACAGAGACAGAGACAGAGACAGAGACAGAGACAGAGACAGAGACAGAGACAGAGACAGAGACAGAGACAGAGACAGAGACAGAGACAGAGACAGAGACAGAGACAGAGACAGAGACAGAGACAGAGACAGAGACAGAGACAGAGACAGAGACAGAGACAGAGACAGAGACAGAGACAGAGACAGAGACAGAGACAGAGACAGAGACAGAGACAGAGACAGAGACAGAGACAGAGACAGAGACAGAGACAGAGACAGAGACAGAGACAGAGACAGAGACAGAGACAGAGACAGAGACAGAGACAGAGACAGAGACAGAGACAGAGACAGAGACAGAGACAGAGACAGAGACAGAGACAGAGACAGAGACAGAGACAGAGACAGAGACAGAGACAGAGACAGAGACAGAGACAGAGACAGAGACAGAGACAGAGACAGAGACAGAGACAGAGACAGAGACAGAGACAGAGACAGAGACAGAGACAGAGACAGAGACAGAGACAGAGACAGAGACAGAGACAGAGACAGAGACAGAGACAGAGACAGAGACAGAGACAGAGACAGAGACAGAGACAGAGACAGAGACAGAGACAGAGACAGAGACAGAGACAGAGACAGAGACAGAGACAGAGACAGAGACAGAGACAGAGACAGAGACAGAGACAGAGACAGAGACAGAGACAGAGACAGAGACAGAGACAGAGACAGAGACAGAGACAGAGACAGAGACAGAGACAGAGACAGAGACAGAGACAGAGACAGAGACAGAGACAGAGACAGAGACAGAGACAGAGACAGAGACAGAGACAGAGACAGAGACAGAGACAGAGACAGAGACAGAGACAGAGACAGAGACAGAGACAGAGACAGAGACAGAGACAGAGACAGAGACAGAGACAGAGACAGAGACAGAGACAGAGACAGAGACAGAGACAGAGACAGAGACAGAGACAGAGACAGAGACAGAGACAGAGACAGAGACAGAGACAGAGACAGAGACAGAGACAGAGACAGAGACAGAGACAGAGACAGAGACAGAGACAGAGACAGAGACAGAGACAGAGACAGAGACAGAGACAGAGACAGAGACAGAGACAGAGACAGAGACAGAGACAGAGACAGAGACAGAGACAGAGACAGAGACAGAGACAGAGACAGAGACAGAGACAGAGACAGAGACAGAGACAGAGACAGAGACAGAGACAGAGACAGAGACAGAGACAGAGACAGAGACAGAGACAGAGACAGAGACAGAGACAGAGACAGAGACAGAGACAGAGACAGAGACAGAGACAGAGACAGAGACAGAGACAGAGACAGAGACAGAGACAGAGACAGAGACAGAGACAGAGACAGAGACAGAGACAGGAATACAAAACAGTTAGGGAATACAAAACAGTTTACAACATAAAACCTATACACCCCAGTGATCAGCCCGAGCGAAGCCGGGTAACCCGCTAGTTAACATATATATTTTATTTATTTGTTTGCACTTTATCATTTATTTTGGTGCAAATCACACAATATTTTAAAAATACTTTATTTCAAAATATTAAGTATTAAAATAATTTTCATTATCGAAGCTAATTTTTATAATTAAAGATTTTTTTACCTACTTTCTAAAACCTAGATAATCAGAAAAAACCAAAAATATCACAATTGGTAGTTTCGTAGGTGCAACTATTTTTTGGAACATTGGTGAACTTTTTGTTCGTTAAAGTTTCAAGTCAACTTCAGTATATCTTTTTAATGTTTCTATATTTTTACCTAAATTAAATATATTATCATTAATTTAATTTGAATAAAACAAAATATTAAATACTAATATCAATATCTGGACAAGCTTTGATAATTAAAAATCTTCAATAAATTTTACATATTTAAGCCCCCATTTAAACTTCATAGATAATTTTTTTTTTTAAATTCTTATCCAAACCTACAATTAATAATGACGGATCATCCAATAATTCAGAATCCAGTTTTGTCATATTATTTCCAGCAACATCCAAAAAATTTAATTTCTTCAAAGCTTCCACTAATTTCTTATTCAAAATAGAAAGAGTTGTATATCCCAAACTTAATCTTTCCAAATTTGGCATCAATTTAAATTCGTCTGCCATTTTTTCGAAATCAATTGTATTTCCATAGATAACTAATTTTTTTAGATTTTCACATTTTATATTCGAACAAATATTTACCATTAAAATATTACTATAACTAATATCCAATGTATGAAAATTATCACTCTGTGGTACTTTTATTTCCGTAATTTGATTATTGGAAACTCCAACTTCTTAAATTTTACCATCTATATAAACTTTGGTTCATCTAGAAGATCTTGCCCACAATTCATCAACTGATAGAAAATCCAAATGTAATTCGCCATTAATAGGATTACCTGACAAATCCCTAAAATTCACATGAACTAAGTTTTTAAATAAATCAGTTGCGAAATGAATGAATCAAATTGTTGTGAGATTATCTAATATTTTCCTATTGTGAAAAAATCTAGTCCAATTTCTCGATTTGATTATTATTTAAGTTCAAGCTTTTGAATTCACTTAAGCTGAAAACGTTTCTGGTTTTATTTCTGTTATTTCATTTCCCATCAAATCAATTAAAGTCAACTCTGGAGCTCTGATAAAATTTTGCAAAAAGTTTAGATAAATTAAAACCTTGTCATATAATTCGGATGTGTTTTAATAATTATTCATAAATTAAATCTTAAATCACTTAATTTAAAACAAAATTTATTTGAGGTTTGAAAAGGAAAAAGTTTAGCAATACAAGATACAAGCGTTATAGAAACTCACTTCTTTATCAATTTATTTTTAATGGTTGATTCAAAAGTTAACATTTATTTCACAAAAAATTCGAAATGTGGTAAAGATTATGTCAGTGTTGTTAAAACCAAATAGTGTCAGAAGTCACAAGCAAAATAAATGTTAATGTTTTTGATAAGCTACTTATCTATTTACTATTTTGTATTCAGTTAAGCTTTTGGTCGCAGTATTACTACAAGGCAATCCAGTATCAAGGGAATCCAGTATTTCTCAACACATACGAAACAATAATTAAACAATAACAATAATTAAACAAGCAAACAATAATTAAACAAGCAAACAATTAAACTAATTTGTACACCGTCACAGTTATTGATTACTTCGATTTCGATAGGTGACTAATTTATGGAAAAAAAAAAAAATTGTTATATTGTTCAATCAAAAAAATATAAATTTTTTATTTAATTATTTTTTTTACTTATTTTTAATTACGTACAGTCTAAATTGACTTTACGGAAAAAATAAAGTGAAATATAACGATTCTCATTTGGCATTATATATTCGTTAATAATGGGCTGTAAACTTGAGCATTTCCAAGGATTATCATGAAGTTCTAGTGTATCTAAGTTTAATTGTGTGAAAACATCCAGATCAACTTCTGTCAATTTATTTCCAGAAATATCTAAAACTTTCAACTTTTTTAAAGGTTCCAATAATTTCTTATCCAAACTTGAAATATTTGTGTTAGCCAAAATTAATATCTCTAGATTTTGCATTAATTCAAAATCAACTTTTGTCAAATTATTTCGAGACAGGTCCAATAATTTTAATTTTTTCAAAGGTTCCAATAATTTTTTGTCCAATATTGAAATATTAGTATTACCCAAACTTAATTTTTCCAAATTTGGCATCAATTTAAATTCGTCTGCCATTTTTTCGAAATCAATTGTATTACCATAGATTAATAATTCTTTCAGATTTTCACATTTTATATTCGAACAAATATTTATCATTAAAGTATTATTGCTAATATCTAATGTTTCAAAATTATCATTATCTGTTACTTTAACTTCTGTTATTTTATTCTTGGAAACACGAAGTCGTTTAATCTTACCATCTATATGAACTTTTGTTAATCCACAAGATTTTGCCCAGAAATTAGTAATTGATAAAAAATCCAAATGTAATTCTTCATGAAGTGGATTTTCTGATACATCTAAAAATTGCACATGAACTAAATCTTTAAACAAATCGGTTTCCAAATGAGTCAATTTGTTGCGAGCTAATGTAATAGTTTGTAATTGTGATAAAATCTTCAAGAAACTTTTGTCCACTTTCTCAATTTTATTATCAATTAGTTCTAAACTTTTGAATTCATTTAAACCGGAAAACATTTCTGGTTTTATTTCTGTTATATCATTTCCCGAGAAATCAATTGATGTCAATTCTGGAACTTTAATAAAATTATTTTCTAGAATTTGTTTAATTCCACACTTTCTAGCAATTACTTCTTTTAATTTTCCTTCGAACGGTGTAAAAAATTCAACTGGTATATAGTCAAATTGACAGTCAGTAAATTTTAATTTTTTACTAGTTACATTTATTAAACTAGGATTTAAATTCTCCATATCAGATGTTTGAAAGTTAAAACATTCTAAAGTATCAAAGAAGAATTTACACACAGGGCCAGCGGAAATTTCCGTGTTATATAAGAACAAATATAAAAATATTTTAAGTAAAATAGTTCTCATGATTATAAGTACAATTTCAATACACTTCTAATATGTTTAACTCCGTTTGACTAACTGAATTAAAATTTCAAGTTTCATGTATTTTAAAGCTACATTAATTTATTATGCTTTTAAATTTTAAAATTTCTATATAATTATTAAAGCATTTATTATTTCTACGCTGGTTATTTAACGATGGTTATTGAATCATTAAATATACCAGTATTGAGATAATTTTAAAATAACATAGGTTAAAGACTAAAAAGAATATTATTATTTATTTTTTGATAGTATATTTTAGGAAAAAATAAGATTAATTAAAAATATGTGAAATCTTTATGATTACATAAATTATATTTTATATTTTTGAAAACTTAAAGAATTAACTAAAAGTTATAATTTTAAATATTTGAATAAATACATGATCATTATTAAATTAAATGTCAGATGGAACTTCTCTGCATCCCTACCACTCGGCAAAGAAGCCACAATCTTTCAAGCCGAACTGATCGCGGTAGATCTGTGTGTCCAAGAAAATCTTAGGAAAGCGCAACGCAATAAAACAATTTACATTCTTTCAGACAGTCATGCTGTTCTCAAAGCTCTAGTCTCCCATAGGCAGGAGTCAATACTGGTCTGGGAATGTCTCCAAAAACTCATCACACTGGCAAAGAGGAACTATGTTACCTTAATGTGGGTGCCAGGGCACATAGGAGTCGCTGGAAATGCAGAGGCAGACCGCCTTGCAAAAATGGTTCAAAAACAAAACTAATTGGGCCAGAACCATTCTGCGGCAAACCAAGAGGACACTCCAAATTAGTACTCAACAGATGGATTGAGCAAGAGCATAGGCTCTACTGGGACAATCTCCCTAAACTCACGATATCCAAGAAATTTATCACACCAAATAGGATCAAGGTGGATAAACTAATAAACCTCAGCAAAAAGGACATTCGTACCTTAATAGGTCTCATGACTGGGCATAGCCCAGTACTCTACCACCTCAAGAAAATGGGACTGGCTGAGGAGGACAGTAGTCGCCTCTGTTATAATGACAGGGAAACAACGGAACACCTTCTATGCTACTGCGAAGCAGCTACAAGAAGAAGACGCAATCATCTAGGAAAGGGTATTCTCACCACAGATGAACTCGGCAATATGGCTCCCGAATCCATATTAAGGTTCTATCGCTTTCTTAATATGGGCTAGGGAGAAAGGGGCAGTAAACGCACAATAGATCTAAAGGCCGCAGTGCTCTCTTGCGTTCCCCAAAAAAAAAAAAAATGTCAGATGTTAAAATTAAATATTAAATTAATATTAACTTCTATTAATATATATCTATTAAATTAATAACATTTCTCTGAAAATTTAACAATTTTTAATGTATTCACTTTTTTTATTTAACTCTTATTATTATTGAAGCATCCACAATGAGCAATGTATATGTGGAATTTTTGTGATAATACCACAAATTGACTGAATAATTTAGAATAGTAAATATTTCACTATTTTAGTACCTTTATCACATTAGCGATTCAATTTGTTTTGGAGATGTTTTTTAACTATTACATTTCAATGGAAAAGGTTGAAGTGCTGATGCCACATGTTTCTATCAGCAGCATAATTCTTCTGTATAATTACATGTAGTTTCAGTAAATTTATATACATATATATTTTATTTATTTGTTTGCACTTTATCATTTATTTTGGTGCAAATCACACAATATTTTAAAAATACTTTATTTCAAAATATTAAGTATTAAAATAATTTTCATTATCGAAGCTAATTTTTATAATTAAAGATTTCTTTACCTACTTTCTAAAACCTAGATAATCAGAAAAAACCAAAAATATTACAATTGGTAGTTTCGTAGCTGCAACGAAACTACCAATTGTAATATTTTTGGAACATTGGTAAACTTTTTGTTCGTTAAAGTTTCAAGTCAACTTCAGTATATCTTTTTAATTTTTCTATATTTTTACCTAAATTAAATATATTATCATTAATTTAATTTGAATAAAACAAAATATTAAATACTAATATCAATATCTGGACAAGCTTTGATAATTAAAAATCTTCAATAAATTTTACATATTTAAGCCCCCATTTAAACTTCATAGATTATTTTTTTTTTTAAATTCTTATCTAAACCTACAATTAATAATTACGGATCATCCAATAATTCAGAATCCAATTTTATCATATTATTTCCAGCAACCTCCAAAAATTTTAATTTCTTCAAAGCTTCCACTAATTTCTTAATAAAAATAGAAAGAGTTGTATAACCCAAACTTAATCTTTCCAAATTTGGCATCAATTTAAATTCGTCTGCCATTTTTTCGAAATCAATTGTATTTCCATAGATAACTAATTTTTTTAGATTTTCACATTTTATATTCGATCAAATATTTATCATTAAAATCTTACTATAACTAATATCCAATGTATGAAAATTATCACTCTGTGGTACTTTTATTTCCGTAATATGATTATTGGAAACTCCAACTTCTTGAATTTTACCATCTATATAAACTTTGGTTCATCTACAAGATCTTGCCCACAATTAATTAACTGATAGAAAATCCAAATGTAATTCGCCATTAATAGGATTACCTGACAAATCGCTAAAATTCACATGAACTAAGTTTTTAAATAAATCAGTTGCGAAATGAATGAATCAAATTGTTGTGAGCTAATCTAATATTTTCCTATTGTGAAAAAATCTCGTCCAATTTCTCGATTTCATTATCATTTAAGTTCAAGCTTTTGAATTCACTTAAGCTGAAAACGTTTCTGGTTTTATTTCTGTTATTTCATTTCCCATCAAATCAATTAAAGTCAACTCTGGAGCTCTGATAAAATTTTGCAAAAAGTTTAGATAAATTAAAACCTTGTCATATAATTCGGATGTGTTTTAATAATTATTTATAAATTAAATCATAAATCACTTAACTTAAAAGAAAATTTATTTGAGGTTTGAAAAGGAAAAAGTTTAGCAATCCAAGATACAAGCGTTATAGAAACTCACTTCTTTATCAATTTATTTTTAATGGTTGATTCAAAAGTTAACATTTATTTCACAAAAAATTCGAAATGTGGTAAAGATTATGTCAGTGTTGTTAAAACCAAATAGTGTCAGAAGTCACAAGCAAAATAAATGTTAATGTTTTTGATAAGCTACTTATCTATTTACTATTTTGTATTCAGTTAAGCTTTTGGTCGCAGTATTACTACAAGGCAATCCAGTATCAAGGGAATCCAGTATTTCTCAACACATACGAAACATTTTAACAATAATTAAACAAGCAAACAATTTAACTAATTTGTACACCGTCACAGTTATTGATTTCTTCGATTTCGATAGGTGAGTAATATATGGAAAAAAAACAAAAATTGGTATATTGTTCAATCTAAGAAATATAAATTTTTTATTTAATTATTTTTTTTACATATTTTTAATTACGTACAGTCTAAATTGACTTTACGGAAAAAATAAAGTGAAATATTACGATTCTCATTTGGCATTATATATTCGTTAATAATGGGCTGTAAACTTGAGCATTTCCATGGATTATCTTGAAGTGCTAGTGTATCTAAGTTTAATTGTGTGAAAACATCCAGATCAACTTCTGTCAATTTATTTCCAGAAATATTTAAAACTTTCAACTTTTTTAAAGGTTCCAATAATTTCTTGTCCAAAGTTGAAATATTTGTGTTGACCAAAATTAATCTCTCTAGATTTTGCATTAATTCAAAATCAACTTTTGTCAAATTATTTCGAGACAGGTCCAAAGATTTTAATTTCTTCAAAGGTTCCAATAATTTTTTGTCCAATATTGAAATATTAGTATTACCCAAACTTAATTTTTCCAAATTTGGCATCAATTTAAATTCGTCTGCCATTTTTTCGAAATCAATTGTATTTCCATTGACTAATAATTCTTTGAGATTTTCACATTTTATATTCGAACAAATATTTATCATTAAAGTATTATTACTAATATCTAATGTTTCAAAATTATCATTATCTGTTACTTTAACTTCTGTTATTTGATTCGTGGAAACATCAAGTCGTTGAATGTGGCCATCTATTTGAACTTTTGTTAATCCACAAGATCTTGCCCACAACTCAGCAATTGATAAAAAGTCCAAATGTAATTCTTCATGAAGTGGATTATCTGATATATCTAAATATTGCACATGAACTAAATCTTTAAACAAATCGGTTTCCAAATGAGTCAATTTGTTGCGGGCGAATGTAATTGTTTGTAATTGTGATAAAATCTTAAAGAAACTTTTGTCCAATTTCTCAATTTTATTATCAATTAGTTCTAAACTTTCGAATTCATTTAAACCGGAAAACATTTATGGTTTTATTTCTGTTATATCATTTTCCGAGAAATCAATTGATGTCAATTCTGGAACTTTAATAAAATTATTTACGAGAATTCGTTTAATTCCACACTTTCTAGCAATAACTTCTTTTAATTTTCCTTGGAACGGTGTAAAAAATTCAACTGGTATATAGTCAAATTGACAGTCAGTAAATTTTAATTTTTCACTAGTTACATTTATTAAACTAGGATTTAAATTCTCCATATCAGATGTTTTGAAGTTAAAACATTCTAAAGTATCAAAGAAGAATTTACACACAGGGCCAGCGGAAATTTCCGTGTTATATAAGAACAAATATAAAAATATTTTAAGTAAAATAGTTCTCATGATTATAAGTACAATTTCAATACACTTCTAATATGTTTAACTCCGTTTGACTAACTGAATTAAAATTTCAAGTTTCATGTATTTTAAAGCTACATTAATTTATTATGATTAAATTTTAAAATTTCTATATAATTATTAAAGTTATTTAACGATGGTTATTGAATCATTAAATATACCAGTATTGAGATAATTTTAAAATAACATAGGTTAAAGACTAAAAAGAATATTATTATTTATTTTTTGATAGCATATTTTAGGAAAAAATAAGATTAATTAAAAATTTGTGAAATCTTTATGATTACATAAATTATATTTTATATTTTTGAAAACTTAAAGAATTAACTAAAAGTTATAATTTTAAATATTTGAATAAATACATGATTATTATTAAATTAAATGTTAGATGATAAAATTAAATATTAAATTAATATTAACTTCTATTAATATATTTCTATTAAATTAATAAAATTTCTCTGAAAATTTAACAATTTTTAATGTATTCACTTTTTTTATTTAACTCTTATTATTATTGAAGCATCCACAATTCTAATTTATTTAAGTTAGAGCAATGTATATGTGGAATTTTTGTGATAATTGTGGTATTATTTTTGTGATAGTTGTGTTATTATTGACTGAATAATTTAGAATAGTAAATATTTCACTATTTTAGTACCTTTATCACATTAGCGATTCAATTTGTTTTGGAGATATTTTTTAACTATTACATTTCAATGGAAAAGGTTGAAGTGCTGATGCCACATGTTTCTATCAGCAGCTTGAATCTTCTATATAATTACATGTAGTTTCAGTAAATTTATATACATATATATTTTATTTATTTGTTTGCTCTTTATCATTTATTTTGGTGCAAATCACACAATATTTTAAAAATACTTTATTTCAAAATATTAAGTTTTAAAATAATTTTCATTATCGAAGCTAATTTTTATAATTAAAAATTTTTTACCTACTTTCTAAAACCTAGACTAGATAATCAAATAATCCGATTGGCTTTAATTTAATATCAAATCACTTAACATAGAATTCTTTAAAATGAAACAATAATTTGGGAGGGAAATATTAATATTACAAATTTGATGTTTTTAAAATTATAAAAAGTTATAAAATAGTAAATATATTACAATTTTGATTAACACAATAATAACTACCTTATTTTTCATTCTGATTTATTAAAAATACTAATTTGCTTTTATAAATATATTTTCAAAAATAATACTAACATTTATATAATATCCTATTAATGTAATAAATTTAGCGCCCATATCCTTAATATAAAATTGCTGTTCTACTTTCAAAATAATGATTATATAAATTGGACATAATAACACATAATATAATCTATAGGTGCTAATGTTCCATTAACAAAAAAAATAAAAAATTACCATCACTTCATTGGAAATATAATATGATTTTGTATTTTCGGTAATTTAATCCACCTCCAAAAAAAGGAAGAAAAACATAATCTTAACACTATATGACAATAGACTAAACAAAGTGTAATCATCTAACACAGCAGTCAAAACTTTTAACAACAATTTTGTTTTTATTTTTTTGTCGAATTACTTCGCCTTCATTTATCCGTAAATTTTTTTTCTTGATGGGTTTTTTTTTTCAACATTATTATAAAAACAATCTTTTAAGAACAACAAAAATGAAAATAACTATTATAGGTCATGATCTCTAAATGTTATTATTATTTATATGTTACACTCGATTTTGGCTCCAGAAGAATTTTTTTAGTCATTACTTTCACAAATTACTTCATCCCTAAAGCATAGTAACATTATGCCAGGAGGATGAATGATCAACACAAAAAAAGTATACAAAAAAATTAGTTATATGTTGTACAATTCGATTATGTCAAACATAATCACATATAAAAACAGGAAAAACTCCAAAAAAACAAGTATATTTTGGAATTTCCCAATTTTTTTTTCTTGAATTCTTTTTTAATATATATATACTATATATATATTTTTTACTGATGATAAGAAGTTGCAATTCAAGTGGATATGTTTTTGAACTTTCAAAAAAATAAAATACCGCGCGACATAATTACCACGCAATAGTTTCATATTTATCGACCTTTTTGCATGTGGATAATTGAACAGCTTAGTGGATAAATGTGCTAAATGATATTTTACTTTTGTGGAAATCATGTTTGAAGTTCTCAGTTTGCGTACAAGTAATTGTATTTAAAAAAATCTCTTTATTAAAGCAGAAAAAACCCTTAGTAATCTACCAATTATGGTATACAAATGAAGCTACATATATTGCGTACAATATACCGTTTTACAAAAATATTACTTAACACCACTTTTACTAAGCTCTTTAATTATATAACGTATGCTGCACTAAATACTTGTGATATTCGTATTAAAAGATTAAGATAAATGAAAAAAGAATAATATAATATAATATATTTTACGCTCTCTAGTGATAATCTCGAACAATATTACCAAGGCAATTTAGTTTTCCTCGTTTAATATGAAGATTCTAAGCAAATAAAATGCAGTTTCAAAGACGAAAACCTTCTAATTATAAGAGTTTTAGGGATGCATCAATTTAGGAAACAGCGAATAACGACGTCTAGCGGATGTTATATATTTTTTTTACTTTACAACCAGTAATCTAGCAACAATTTATGTGAACAGCTATTGGAATTGTATTAACTAATAATTTTGAAAAACGTATGGTAGGACGGACAGACATCCAATAAAATACTAACATTAGAAATTTTTTATTCGTATAAAAAAAGGATATAATAAAAGATTTTTCTTATAAATTTAAGCTTATGGTGGTTTTTTTTGTCCTTACAATATACCATTAACACACAAATCTTGAATGTATATTATAAGGATATAAGAAACAATTTATCAAGGAATTTTTGTTAGAGCTAATAAATGATATAAAAATGAAGCTTCGATGAAGATAAAAATAAAAAAGTTTGTTATGCTGTTTTTTTGTTGTTGTTGTATTATAAATATTATTAAGCTTTAATGATATATTTTGTGATGAGCCAAAATGATTAAAAGTTTTGTTTTCTAGAGTATGAAAAATATATTCTTTTTTTTTTTTTGCTTATTTAGTTACTTATTTGAGTAAAAAACTAAGGACTATTTAGAATATAATCTTTTCTGTTAGGGATTAATGATGTATAAGTTTTATGCAAGAGATTAAGAAAAATACGATTTTTGCAAAACAGTATATTACATAATAAAAAAAATATCTTCAACGGAAAAAAAATTTAATTTAATATCCAAATTAGATATTTTCAATTAAATAATTTTTAAGTTTATTAGAGTTATTGCTGTAAACGTGACATAATTAACGCTAAAAAATAAAATAAGATAATTAAAAATTTTATGTAACACCGTTTTACTATTCTCCAAATATTTAAAGTGTTCTGTTCAAATAAATATGAATTCAGATACCCGTATTAATTCTCAAATTTTATTGTTTCACTTAATTAATTAATTTTTGATTGAAATATTAAAAGAATTTATTGTACCAGAAGATATAATCCTGTACCATATTTCTGTAATTTCCAAAGAAATTTGAACTTGCCGAGAAGAATTTATATAGATTAGATTAAGTCAGAATTTTAATCTATTTACACAACATTATAATATATTTAAAGTTAAAATTACAATAGGATTAGATTTAAATAGAATTGAACTATTAATTTAAATAAATTTAATCTAGATTCATTCAAACTCCTTTTGTATTATATAAAAATATTTCCTACTCACTTTTGCTAGTAGAATATTACTTAAAACAATAACCTGAATTTAAATTATTGCACTTACATAAATAGAATGTTTCTTTCTAAAATTTATACGTAATATAAAAACCACAAAATTCCATTAGACACAATTGCACAATATCGATAATAATAAACTATAAATTTCATTTAATAAAATATAATATTTTGTTATTGGTACAAGAATTTTCCATAAAGTAAAATTTTCAACAGTTGTTCAAATTAGAAAATTTAATCAAATTGAAATTGTTAAAATTTATACATTCCTATTTTTATTTTCCATTAAATAATTTGTTATATCCTTATAAATGTTATATGATATTTTAATATCTTCCTTTTCATCTATTTCCATTCCTCTACATATCAGTAATTCTCCACCTTTTTTATCACAAGCCAGATTTATATTAATGTTTTTTTCGAAAATATATTTAGAACCTTACTTATTTAGGGTAGTTTTAAATAAATTAATTAGAGTTACTTAGAACAAACAACAGTTATTTATTACTTTTATTCACATATATGCTGTCAGATGTCCAAGCTCCAATTTGTTTTAATTGATTTTATATGCTGTGGGATGTCTAAGCTTCAATTTGGTTTATGCATTACTGAAATGGTGACTATGTTTTTTATTATTTCCGTATGGCACTAAATTGCGCTGTAAAATTCTATTTATTGTATGCCACACGATTAAAGCAATCTTGAATACTTGTGAAACTCTTGCAGAAAACCGATTGATAACCGCTGTTCTATACAAATTATTATTAATTTTTTTTTTCTTTACAATTTTGTGTCTAAATAACTTACCTGTAATATGTTTGTTACGAACAGGTGTTATAAAAATATTAAATAAAAACAATATATAAATATTAAACCAATTGTAAATTTATATTACTGGTCCAAGACTAGTAAATATGAAAAACAATGTTATGTAAATGAAGTTTCTTTATCATATTTATGTTGTGGTTATATCTCTTGTTCAAATTTAACTATAAACTAAAGTAATATATATCTTAGGTTAGATGATTTATTATTGTATTATATATAACTATCATTTTCTTAACCAAACATTTTATGTAAACCTCCTCCTATTAAAGATTTAGAATAAGATTTCATGTATTTTTTTTTTGGGGGATTTTGTGCTATTGATAAAAATTTTAAAATATTCTAATATTAACTTTATATTTGGGTTATAAAAACAATTTTGAAAGTAAATATCTTATTATTAATTTTAATTATTTTACCATATTATTAAGAACTATGAATTTATGGGTAAATGTATTTACATTTTCGATAATTGTAAGTAGTAGTTTAACTACTTCAATCAAAATTTTATTAAACATTAAATTTTTGATAAAAATTGTTATCGATTAGTATTGTTTTTATATTAATAGTAGAGAAACTCTGTTCGCACAAGTCTGTGCTACCAAATATACATACGGTTATAGTCTAGATTTCGGTTGCTGATCATCAATGTATGCACAGTATCCGGCATAGAACTTTTTATTGAAAAATATTCAGAATTCATAAAACCTTCGACATATATATTCAGTGCCTGACTGATCATGTAAACTACACTAATCTGAATTTTTATTCAAATTGTAGCATACGATACCATACGTTTGAATTTTTGACCCTGTGGAAAAATTCATTATCGAATATATTTATATAATAGTTACAGAAAAAATGTTGCAGTTTGGGAAAAAACATGCAATTATCTAAATTTTGTAATCGTAGTTTTTCGAAAAATGTCCTATGGAATTACGAAAAAAAGCAACTAATGTATCTTATGAAACGGACTAACGTAAATAAATAAGGGTTATTTTAACTATCGTCACGTCAGGAACGCACAATATATTTCTGCAAAAAATATTTTAAAAAACCATTTATAGTTAACATGCTCTGTATTGGAATAAAATTGATCAGTTGACATTGATCTGGTTATCTGTGTCATGCTCACAACCCGAAATCAACTGCCACCAAAATTTAACAGTGAAAAAGATTAAATATTGAAGATAAAAAATCAGTGGATTATGGCCTGTAAGACTCAGGGTCTTATTAATCATTGTTTCTAATTGGACATAGCTGACGGTCAAGAATTGATCAAAACATCGCAGTATGGCGGATTAAAATTTAAAAGAAAACGCAATTTTTGTTTGCGGCCTCATGGAAAAATCGTTTTCATGATCAGTTTTGAAATTATTAGTTAAATGATTTAAAATACTTTTATCGTCTATAGGGGTCATTAATTATATCTCCAATTTATTCATACTTAACCTTGATTATTTCTTTATTTCAGAATGTTTAGCTATAAAACCATATTATTTTAATATCTTAAAAATAAAACCAATAATTTTTTTTTTTTATAATATTTTTATCAATGTTTCTTTCACTTTTTTTACTATATTTACTTTTTATTTTCCTTTTTTTAATATATATTATTTTATTAGTTTTATCAGGCAAATATTAATTTAAATTTATCTGATTTTATTTCCAAAAATAATAAAAAAAAAATGTAATTATTTTTAATTTTTATAATTAATTTAATATTCTTTCTTTTTATTGATATTTTGTTTGAACAATTTCTATATAAATTTTTTAATAGAATTTTAATGTCTTATAAATTTAACTTTATTTATTCATCTATTTTGTTGGTTTGTTAATTGAATATTATTATTTTATATTTTAAAATATTAATTAAATTGTTGCTGTAACATTTTTTTTAAATAAAAAAAAATTAAACATAATAATGTACAAAGTTATTTTAATTTAATTGGAGAGTTTGGAGAGAATGAAGGCGTTGTGACATTTTTACAATTTTGATTAAATCGTGTTTAAAATTGTTTTATTACAGATTTCGCACATGGATACTATTGATTTATATTTACAGAATTGGTTATGTGATTATAACTTTTACATCCACTATCAACTTAGTTAAAATCTTTATTTAAAAGTATCTTCTTCTTTTTAAAAAAAAGAAAAAATCTTAACTAACAACATACAAATTTAAATAAATATGTGCATTTGTAATCTTAATTTTTGCAATAATATGTAATTTTATAAAAAAATATCACTTAACTAACACCTTCATCTTCTTTACTCTATTATGTTTTTTTAAATTTTTTTATTTATTTAGTTTTATTAGCTTAAATATTAATAATATCATTACTCAATCCAGACAAATAATTCCAAATATTTTATATTGCCTGCAAACTAAAATTTGAATTACACATTTTCAATGTTCATATAATTTTATGTTTTTTTTTTTTCATATATGTAATACTCTTTTCTGTATTTTGTAGCAGTCATTTACAAAAAATTTATATTTTTTATAATTTATAATAAATATTTAAATAGAGTTTACTAGTTCGAGATTTGTGGAAAATAATTAAAATTTTGAACAATTTGTTATTTTCTAAACCAAATCTCAAAGCGACTATAAAATCTGCTTTAAAAAGTTCCAAATTTAATTTTTTTATCATTTATGTGGAATTTTTTTTAATTTTTTTTTCAGTAAATTCGTTAACATACAAAATATTTCTTGCCTCTATAAATAATTATTAATAAAAATAATAATAAATACTTATTAAATAATATACAAAAAAAATATATAGAACTCTGAATCGAATATAAAAAAATTCAATAAATTTATAATAAATTAAATTTAAAATTAAAAGGCTTCAAGTATAAATTTTTCATAAATTAAAATTAAAATTAAAAAGCTTTGGAAGTTTTCCAAGTCATACTGTAAATATAACTTGAAGTTATAACATTTTAAGTCATCGTTTTGGAGTTAAACATTTAAAAATATAATAAATTTTGATAAAAAACCGATAAAATTTTGGGAGTCACAAAATTGTTAATATTGTATAGAAAATTTATTGTACAAAAATATTTAAATTTATTTAATTTATGTTTTAGATAAGTATAAAAATGAATCAATATTGCAAAAATATATGAATTTAAATTCTTAATGGAAAGATAAAAACATTTATATTATATAATCTTAAAAAAAAATCAATATTATAATTTTTTCCAAAATTATTATAATAATTATAAAATAATTTGAAGTTATAAATTAAATTTTAGTTGTTAATTTAAATAAAATATATGGCAAAAAATTTTAATTATGGAATTATTTTATTTCATTAAAATATATAGAGACCCGTATAAACTAAATTTCTAAATTAAACCCAAGATAAAAAATAAGCTCAATTTAAATTTTTAAAATATTTTGCCATGATAAAAAAATAGTTTATTTAAAATGTCATTAAAAGTTAACTTAATTAAATAAATTAATTAATTTTGGAAAGTATAATAATCGAAATTGAAATGGAATAATAATATAGAAATATATTTTTTCAATATAATTTCAGTTTATTTGAGTTTTTATGAATTTAATTTTTTGTTATTAAATATTTTATATAATTTTCAAATAGATTAAATTTATTGAAATATACAAATATTTTTGGAAATATAGAACATTTTTTTAAAAAAAACTATCAAATCACTTTACAATATTCTTTTGTAAAAAATTTATTTTACAATAATTTCGTGAACTACAGGTTTAGTAGTATAGAGTGACCATCAACTATATCAAATTAAAATTTAGTTTCAACTAATATGATTATCGCGGTAATAATTAAAAAAATTTACTGTAACTGACAGGTTTTATTAATAATTCAAATTTAATTATACTTTTATTTCAATTTACATAACTGATTGATTATGTGTGATCTTATATCAGTTGTATTAGTCACTATACCTATCACTACTGATCTTTTTTGTAATCTCTTAAAGTTGTTTTGATTGTTTACTTCTTACTTAAAAATTCTTTAATCCCAAAAATGTAGAAATTTCATTTTAAACAATAATAATTGTACCAAATTTTAATACCATAAATAATTAAATATTTTAAACTATAATTTATTATATATTTTTATCGAGTGCAAAAATTTTACAAAAAGATTTTTTTTATTTTTAATTATTAATTACATTTTTTTTTAATTATTAATTTTCAAAATGATTTTATAATAATAATTATCTATAAGTAGAAATACTAATAGTAATTATTAAATATTTAATATATAATATTTATTAATTTTTTTTTTTGTTAATAATAATTCATAACCATTTTTTTTTTCTTGTATATAATATATCTTAAGTTTTCATATTTTTACAACTATTCTCTTGCAAAATTTTAAATTTCATATATATATTTTTTAAATATAATATGTCCTATGTTAAAAATATATAAGGATAAAAAAGTCGTTTTAATATTCGTTTGCTAAGTAAATAATTTCGAGAAAATACAAAAATGAAAGATTTCTTTTAGTCTTTCAGTTATAATTTCACTTATTAATCCTTAAAATATGAAAGTGTTATGGGAAAATTGATAAATTTTTATTAATTAATATAATTTAAATCGTTTACAAAACATATTAACGAAATTATCATAATATAGAATATTCAAAAACAAATCGTTTATAATAATTTAAATTTTTTATAAAACATTCGACTTTAAAAAAATTCCATTTTTTTTAATTTAAGCGACAATTAATAAATTAAAAAAAAAATTATATTTTTTTAGATTAAATTAAAATTTGTTTTTTAAAACTAGAATAAATTGCAATATTCAGCTAAATGACATTTATTAATTTTGTGCTGAATTATATTAAAACATTTAAATTGTTCAAATTAATAAATATTTTTTTTTTAAGATTAAGTTGAGAACAGAAATTCGAGATAAAATTCAAATGAAAAATAATACATATAACAATAATTATTTAACAAAAACAAAAATTACGGAAAAATCGTTGCGTAATATTGGAATCAGTTCTGCAGTACAACATTAAGAACAAAAATAAAACTAAACTGATATCTTTTAAGGTTGTGTTTATGCATCAAAATTAAAATATTCTGTTAACTCATACTAAAATATTTCTTGCTGATACGAAATATTTTACTATTAGTTAAGAGAATATTTCTTATAACAATTCAATATCTACAAAAAGAATTAAAAATATTTTGATAAATTCAAAATCAGAATCTATTATTATGATGTTTATTTAATGACACATAGCATTGGTTAATCGATGATCCTAAGGAAATATTAAAAATTTGGTTGCAAACACTATTTTCTCATAATATATCTATTTTACACATAGTTAAATATTTTAGCTGACATCAATTTTTTTAAACCTAATTCCAATCTTGAATTCAACATGAAAAAAATGAATTATAAAAATTACTATTTCAAAAACATTTAAAACTATATTACAAAAAAAATTTCAAATTTTTACTTTTTAATTATTATTTTTATAATACAAAATAAAAATAATGTGTTCTGATTTATTTTCGTTTATTAATATATTTAATTAATTGAGTTTTTAAGAAGCAACGGAAGTCCAGTTTTAGTTTTTGTTTTTGATACTAATATAGTAGCCGTTTTACTATTATTATTAATACTATTATTATTATTAACAATTGTACTGCTAGTTGACGATAATATGGCAACATTATTTAAATCAATTATTGAACTATTATTTGTAGCAATGGATGATGAATTATTGCCAATATTATGATGAGGATTTATTGTAGGTATAATATCTTTAGGTTTATCACCAATATTATTTCGATTACTAGATGGTGCAGTTGTTGTTGTTGATGATGTTTTTCGACTATTAGATCTTAACAGTGTACCACTATTTCCAATTTTTCCTCCAACACCACTACCCTGCTGATAATTGTTTAATGTCTATTATACTTGGTGGTTTTTTTTAAATAATTTACATATTAAAAAACTAGAACTACTCTTTTTTTTGATAATATCTAAACTAAAACTAATTAAATTTCTTATATTTGTTTATAACTAAAAATATATAGAATAACATGATGACAAATTGTGATGTTTTATAGTTGTTGCGTGATATTGGAGAATAATTTTATTGTAGTTGTTGTTCATTTGATGTTTTGTACAAAATTTAATTATATCTTTAGAAAGCGATTCATTTTAAAAATTTAATTTAATAATTCTCGGGAAAGATATTCAGCAATATTTTTCTGGATTTAAATTATTATTTGATAATTTCATATTAAAATGTTGCCAATTTTTAAATTAATTTTATAATGTTTACTTGAACAGTAAAATAATAATTAAAATATATAGTTAGAAAAGTATAGAATAGAAAAGTGTAAAAATTGTATTTAATAGTAAAGCCGGAGAAAATGAGATCTGAATTAATGTCAGTTTATAATATTGAAATAAAAAAAAAATAGTTACAAAATCTTTTTAATGATTAGAAGTTTTAGTTATTAACATTTAATGTAAATGATTATAAAAATAATTCTATTTAGAAGAATTATAAGAGAGTATTTAAGAAGTTTGGAAGAATTATATATTTTTTTAAAACATTGCAATTTTAAATTAAATTATTGCCGAGTAGAGCATAAATTATATTATAACAGAAATTTGGAATATGATATTCTAGTTATATTGAAACTTCTATATTATCTGTATATTATAATGTTGGTGGTATAAGAAATTTTCAATCTGTAAATTTAGTAATTAATTATTTTTTATCTCCTTTTAAAACTAAAATTCTATTATTGTGCAAAATTTCAATAAGTCCATATATATATATATATATTTTCTAGTGTTTCACCAATTGATAAAAATTAATAAATATATCAAAAAATGAAACATGAAAATATCACTTCTTAGAAAGAACAGAAAAATGATTACTTATTTGTTCTAAACTTAATATGCTGTGTTAGTAGTAGTGTAAGAAAAAAAATCATAAAATTATAAGAATAGCAAATTTTGTGTAGTGTTTTAAAAGTTTTTATATAGAATACTAATGAAATATTTTATAGAATTTTGATAGTGTACAGAATTTTAATCAATTTTGAATTTTTTTTTTTTGTAATAATTATTTAATTTAACAATTAAAGCTTCACAATTGCAATTACAAAAATGCAATAATAAAACATATATCTAGAATTTATAATAGTTAATAATAAAATAATTAATATGTATGAACATTTAAAGAACTACAGTAAAATACTGTATTGTCGGGTTAAAATATAAACCGATTACTTTATATGTATAATATTTGATTTTTATTACAATTACAACATAAAGTCGATAAATTGTAAAACAGTAAAATAGTTGATAGGATATTACATCAATTACAGAAAGTATAAGCCAAAAATATATTATATATATATTTATAACACGAAAATGAAAATAATGAAAATATTTAAAATGTGCAAAAATAAAATAAAAATAATAATTTTTGCAATACAAGTGAATATGTGATATTATATTGCTGTAGTTTTTGCTTCTATTATACGCTTTTGAAAGCTTTGAAATGATTGTTTATCAACTTATAAATTTAAGACATTGCAAAGCATTTAGTTTATTATCTTTTTTTTTTGTTTTTTTTTTTTAATAATAATTTTTAACTTTAAAACACACTTACAATAATTTTAACCTCAAAAATTCAAAGATTGCTGTAAAAATATACAGTTTCTAAAATGAATTCGATTAAAATTCCGTACAGAAAATTAAAGAATTAAATTCTAAAGAAAATATTTTTCTAGAATAATATAATATTTATTTATATACCTTTTCATAACCAGATGAATCCATGTCTCAAGTACTTTTTGTAGGATGTAAAACTTTATCCATATCTTTTTGTACACTAAATAATTCACTCAAATGTTTAGCAAATTGTACATTAAGTTCATTTAATTTCATCATCTATAAATACAAAAATATTAAAATTGAATAAATATATAAAAAAAAACAAAAAATGAAAACAATAAAATTAAATTTCTTACACTTTGATCATTGCATTTATCTCTTAAACTAAGATTAGCTGTTTTTAATTCAATCTCTTGATTCATTAAATCTTTTTCAAGACTTTCAATACGACCTTTTAATAAACCAATTTCACGTCTTAAGTCATCAGCTATTTCACCACCATTACCAGATTGTCCACCCGGTCCCATAACACCTTGTATAAGATTATCCATTTCACGTTTTAATCGAATATTTTCTTCTTTATAAGTATGTAATTGACGTTTCCATTCGTCAACATTTGCAGTAGATTCCTAAAACAATAAAAAATACATTGGTATACAAATATACTAGATTGGTAAATTTAAAAAAAAATTTTACCTGCAACGCACTGGTTAAACGGATATTATTACTTTTAAGTGTAGCAAGTTCTATTTCCCATTTCTTTGCATTGGCACAACTGATAACCAAAAAATACAAATTAAAAAAAAAGGCATTTTTAAATTGTCATTATTAATTTTTTTTACCTTTGAGCTAAAGCCATTTTAAGCCTCTCATTTTCATATTTTAATTGCTGATCGCCACCAGTACCTACAACACCACCAACTCCTACAACACTACCACCGCCACCTACCACATTAACTGGACCACCGCCTCCACCACCACTTCCGCTATGGATATTTGTTGTTTGATTAATAGGTTCATTACTTTGGGACGTTTGTTTTAAGTCCGAATTATTTAAATTTGTTGATTGATTCGATGTTGATATAATTTTATGTTGCGGGCTATCCGGATTAGCATTTTGTGTATTTGTATTTGATAAATTTGGAGGATCAACATGATGAACTTCATTAATTGTTGAATTATCATTTTGCATAGCTGTTGATGAGGCTGTTCTGGATGTAACTGGTGATGTATTAGCAGATGTAATTGGTGTTACAGCTGTACTACCTAAAATTTTGTATTTTTTTCGATTAGTTGATGATATTTAGGTATATAAGTATAATTTTACAATGTAAACTATAAAATTTTGGGACAAATTATGTAATAAATATTTCGAATACTGAAATTAACGTATAAATGAGAGTGGATAAATATACATATTATGAATATTTAATATTTCGACATATTCTGAAAGTGCTGAATAGAAAAAAAAATTATTAAAAGTTATTCAACTGTGCAACTTCAATTAAAACTTTATTTGGAAAATAAAAATATTTTAATATTACGAATAGTAATTAATCATTAATAGCAGCGTTGTCTTCTAAATGCTTTATTTCTATAACTTAATACAATTAAATCAAAAATTTACCATTTGCCGTTGATTTAGCAAGAGCATTTTTGGTAGCTTCTTTAACTTCCTGGAATTTTTCAACGAACTGCAAATAAAAAAAAATAGAATTCTTTTGCAAATTTGTAAAATAATAATCAAAATTATTTTTACCTTTGTTAATTCAGCTTCTGACGCAAAACCTAAACCATACACAGTATTCGCTCTAACATCACTCCATTGACCAAATTTTTGTGATGTTTGTGTAAATGTCATATTTGGTGTTATTGTTGAATTAATAACAGCTTTACTACCCTCAACACTTATTATTCTATATAAATTACGTGATGAATCATAGAAAAAACTAACTGCCACAGCTTTCATACTAGCTGTTATCCATGTTCGTTTTGTTTTTGGATCAATATGAAAAACATGAGCCTGACATGTAAAAATTGGTTGCTCCCTGTATAGAAAGTAAAACAAAAAGTTGATTAAAATTATCAGTTTTTATTTCTTTTTAAAAATTAATAGAAAAAAATGTAAATTATATATGAATTCGTATATTTTTTTAAGTTTAGGTGCGGTAACATCAAACTTGTGGTTACGTAAAATTTTATTTATATATTATCAAAAAGGAAATGAAAATAGGAAATAGAAAAACATAAATAAAAATAATAAAATTAAATTATTGATTTCGGATCTTCAACAGAAACCACAAAATATGTAAAAAAAAAAAAAAAAGTAGAAATTTATTGTAATATACATACAAATTTAATTTGGAAAGAAAATAAATGAAAATTGAATATAAAAAAAAATAGATCAAAAGAAAATTTTACAATTTGGGTCAAATTTTTATTTCCAGTATTTGAATAAGTTATATTCTTAGAAAAGCATCATCGCCGATAAATGACAGTGATGCCCACAAGAAGAATAAATGATTAGGTACAGCACATAAAATTAAATTAAAAATAGAAAAGGTCTGGTAAAAAAATATGAAAAAAGTACTATGTACCTAATTTTGAATTCAAATAAACCTTACAGCTATTTTAAATCAAATAAACCTTGGAATATTTTAATTCTTATGCTGAATTATTAAGAATATTAAAAGAAAGAAATTTAGTCATGACACAAATAATTCAATAAATTATTATTTTTAAGTACATACAATAACAAAAGAAAATTTGGAATTCAAAACTCAGAACGTGAAAAACTTACAATTAAAAATACATTTTACTAAAAATCTATCCGATTTTACCTACAAAGTTTGTGAACCAAAGATTAATTATTTATCAAAATTGCGGTGAAGGTTCTTTAAAAATTAATTATTCAATTAAATTCTTTAAAGATTACGTAAAACTGACAATGAATATTATATTTCTAAAAATATTGTAATCAATGACCTTTATAGTTAATAGATTTATTTTTATATATGTTAGAAAATAAAATTATATAAATATTAAACTTGTTAAATTTGAAAACCTAAATTTTAAAAAAATAATTTATATGATTTAAAAAAAATTTCTATTTATATAATATTTTTTTTCTGTTCAATAAATTCTAATAAATTTTGATTATCCACGCAAATTAATCTTCTCCTCCCCCACATATCTATTTTGTCTATATGTACATATATTTGGTATAAGGTTGGTATACATCGTTTTACCAAATTAAGAACTCGCATCCGCTTAAAGCGCCCATTCAAAAGGGGGAAAAACAGTAATACATTTGTACTATAGAAAGTAATTTTTTTTTTGAGAAATTTATTTATATTACAGGGTGTGGAAATTAAATTAGAAGAATATATTAGGATTAGATTGTAAAAATATTTCTGAAAAATTAGCGGGGTGAGATAAAGTATTTTTATGCTTTTCCAGTTACTTTTAAAGCAGAATAGAGATCTGCGAAAAAATCAGACAAAACAATAATGAATAGCTGACTTAAGAAAAAGTAATGTTCCATTCAATAACGAAAAAAGAGGTCTTTTATTATCTCTTGCATATAAATTATATTTAAATATATCCAATGGTATTTAATCTATTAATGAATAAATCCTTTTATAGTTGATTGAATTTTTATGTTCATACAATTATGAAGAATTATTTAAAAATCTCCGAATTTTTAATAAATTTGTTAGTTTAGTATCAAATCATTTATAGTATATATATTATTAATTAATTTCTCAAATCATGTTTGTAAGAGATCTATCTGTTTTATCTTTACAGTTCACGAAACTGGTCTGTCTAAAGCAAATATGTAAGATTCCATCATAAATTTGCTGATGAATTTATTCATACTTAATAATTATGTATACGTTTACTAATTAATTTACCGTAAAAAGAAAAGTTATATGCTGACAAAATCTAAATATGTGAGATTTTAATATGTACATAAGTTTTTGTATATACAACTAAAGAGTTACTTCGTAGAATGACGAGGAAGTAGCAAATAAACAATTTAAACAATCAATGATAGAAAAATAAATTACTTCGGCCATGTTATGAGGAATAATAAATATAGAATTCTTCAGTTGATGATCCAACGTACAATAAATAACAAGATTTAGGTGCAGAAATAGAATCGCATGGCTAAACAACATAGAAGATTTGTTTGATCTATCCTTCATAGACTTGCTAAAGGAAGTGAATTCACAAGAAAGCGTTAAATTGATTACGTGCAACCTCCATATTGAATTCAAAATAACAATAATATTAATAATATTTTAAGCGCCAATTTCTAATACGTTTTAAAACATTCTCTTTTGTAAAACTAGTAATTTTTTTATATTTATATAACATATTAGTGTTATTAAAATTTATATTTTTTTATCATCTACTAAATTGTAAAACTAAAGATTCCTATTATTGGTGACTTAATTTATAACATTTTGATCAGCATATAAAATTTTAATTAATATACAACAACCTGTTTCTAAATTTCAACTACAAAAGATTAAAAAAAATAAAATGATTTAATAAAAATGTATTCAAACAAATTTTTTTCATTTAAATTGAACAAATTTATAAAAAATATAATTATATTCAATCAAGAATTTAATAAATTATTCATATTTATTTTAACACATTTGATACTCTACAGCTAAACCATTAATACCGTAAATTAAAAAGGTAACATAAAAAAAGAGTTGGAAAAGTATTTAAATTTTTATCCAAAGATGACATTTATAAAAAAATATATCTTTTACAATCTTATTAATGCCGGGTATTAGTTCACAAGTGAAAAAAATGGTCTATTCTATAATACGCGCAGTCTCATTTTTACTACATTTTACTACCAAGAAGATTTTTTTTTTACATATATCTAAATACAATATTTTTATGAATTTCTGTATTTTCTCAAAAATAATTAACAAAAGAAATAAAATTTTACACAAACTTTAAAAAAATAAAATTAGAACATTTTTTTATTTACAAAAATCGTTTAGTTTTTATTTTTTTTTGCGGAAATCACAAAAAAAAATTTCTAGTTTTTCTTGATTCTAAAATTATATTGGAAAAGAACCAGAATATACAAGAAAAAATAAAAAGTGGAATAATTCGACCTAAAATATACCCTTCCTCCATATTGATAGTATATGTACCTCCTAATAATCGCAACCCTTTCAAGAATAAATAGAAAAAATTATTTAATTTATATTGAAAATTGCTATTTGTAGAGGAAAAAAATCGCAATATGAAATGAAAAAAAAAACAAAATCTTATTATCTTGTGTACGTCATTTCGAAGTTCATATAAATCGATTAAATTATATTTCTATAGGAAATGCATTGGAATTTTTTTACATAGGCTTTTTATTACCATCTAGGAAAATATCAAATTTCATAAATCTTTCAAGTAATGTACCACCTTTTTTTTGCACAAGACGCCCTCAATTAAATTTATGATTTATTTTTTCATATTTATGTTGTTAAAAGTTTTAGTGACAAAATAATTGAAGACAGAAAAAAAATCTAAAATAAAATTTTATTTAATCAAGCAAAAAATATTTTAAAATATTTATAAGTAAATATTTAAGAGTTTGTAATTAAAAAGAAAATTGTTGTTAAATTTCCAGCAGACAAACAAACAAAAAATATTTTGTCGTGGGCAGTAAGATGAACGGGTGGAGCATCTTTTTTTCCAGTTCGATAATATTTATCTTGCAGAACACGATTTTTACAAACAATTTATTTAATTCATTTTTAATTTAATATTTTGTTATAAGATTATTTACCCCATTTTTACACTGGTCATTTATTTATTAACTTCCACCAAACCAAACCAAACCAAAAAAAAAAAAACCAATAATCACGAATTATTTTTAATTTTCACTAGGAAAAATTGAACAAATTTTTTCTTCCTTTAAACGTTAAATAATAAAATTATGAAAAACACATGAAAACTTTATTTGTTAGTTTTTTTATTTAAGATTTAATTATTTTTTTTTATAGCATAAAAAAAAACGCACACAAACTACAGTGAAAAAAAGAAGAAAACTACTGGAAAAACTTTTTTTTTGATTATTATAATAAAACAGAATTGCCAGATTTTTATTTACAAAAAAAAAATGTTTGTAGAGTTGTCAAAATTGTAAGTAATGTCAAAAAATATTATAATGCTAGATTTTTCAGATGTTAGAATTGGTGCTAGACATTTTTAGTGTTATTATTTATGATAATTGAAATTTAATTTGACACCAAATTAGTTGCTATAAAAGTATGTATACTTAAAATAAAAAATACTCCTAAAATTCTAAAACAAATTTACCTCCATGTTTTGAGTACCTTAGGCAATAGAAATACAAATTTTGTCGGTACCAAATATTAAGACTCAAGTACTAATTATAATGTACCGATTTTAGAATATCATTAAATGGCGAGAATTGGATTTATAATTTAAGGGATTTGATTAAATTAACTGATAAACAATTTGCTTAATTTATTTTTAGTACATTTATCTGCCTTCGTACATTTATCTGCCTTTGCCTCAGAATTTTTTCAAGCTCACTAGTTCCAATGCAACAGTACTTTCTCTAGAAATTAACTTACGTCATTTTTAACAGGCTAAATTTTTTTTAAATTTTAATCATTTTACCAAATAAGTAATCTCTCCTAAGAAAATAAGAACTGCAATTCTTTTTATGGTGGCCAACATTGAGTGATTTTTTCTTTTGATAGCACTAATCTTAGTAAAGTTACAGTTGACATATTAAACCACTTGGAAGTTTTTCAGCTTCTCTTGCTTATTATTTTTCATTGAAGAACAACTTGTGAGATTTTGTTTTTCGTTTCCCATTATATGCCATAAGTAGCTGAGTTGACGTTCTTTTATTATAATAACTATTTGCGGTTTTGTTTCGATTCTTCACAGTACCTGGAGAATCCATTTGATTTAGGATTCTTCTGTACTTCATCTATATATTATAGATATATTATATGCAGACACAAAACCACCTCTCTGGTCTTTTGTCTGCATATAAAATAGCATCACCATTTGTCCTTTAAAATTCCATTTTTATACTTTAATTTTTAAATATAAAATTACCTGAATCGGGCTGAAAAGAGCCATCCATAAATCTAATTGTGTTACCAGCAGTTTTAGTACATACTAAAAATATCCTAATTAAGAAAAATTTCTCACTTATTAAAAAACTAAGCAGGTTATTGCTTAGTTATGTGGAAAAGAATATTTATTTGGAATAGAAAAGTATGCTTTTGATTCTTATGACAGCAGTTCTAATTATAATTTAATATATTTATTGATTTCATTTTAAAGTTAATTAAATAAAATATGGCACTTTCGTTACTATGCAGACAATCTCATAGACTGAAGCACATAAAAACTTTGATTTCAATACAAATTACAGAAAAACAATTTCAACAACCAAGAACAATATTTATTAATAGAAGTATCAACTCAACCATAATTGATTTAAAACAAATAAGATCTTTCTCAATTACTCAACCACTATATTCAGATGAAAATAATCATGCTGCTTATTGGAAATTCGAGAAATACTTATCTGCAGCATTACTAGGAATTTATCCAGCCGCTTTTCTGGTTCCGTCATTATTTTGGGAATACCTTTTAATTATAGGTACTGTGGTGCATTTTCATTTGGGTTTCGAAGGCATAATAGCAGATTATGTAAGCTCAATTACATTTTCAAAAATTACACACGGACTGCTTTTGGTATTTAGTTTATCAGTATTAGTCGGTCTTATTAATTTTACACGGAATGATGTTGGGGTAGTTAAAGCTATTCAACAATTGTGGTCGATTAAAGGTTTTGAAGAAGACCCCGATGAAGGAAGACGTAGCAGAAAACAAGATCCATGTTTAGCGTGCAAGCCGGAAGAACCAAAAGATAAAAAGAACAAATACGATTAATTTTTTTGTTGTTATTTTTCAAACTGAAATAAATTGTATCGCATAAATATTTCTTTTATTACCTTTCAGTCACTTTCACGTTCATGTGAGATCAGCAGATATGATCAAGTAGAATAATCCTTACGGCGTCTTAATTTAAAATGTTAATTAAACTCAGAAAATTTGTATTAAAATTTTTTATTTATTACGATTATAGCACATTCGTTCATATTTTTTCACCTGTGGCATCGAAACCAAACATTGAAGTAAAAGTTAGTCAAAACTTTGCGGTTTTAAAACTGCATATTAACAGCCAATCAATTCTCTAAAATTTCAGATCCCTTCAAGGTATACTATAAGAAAAGAAAAGAATACTTATTATTCAAATGTTTTTTTTTAACAATAAACGAGTGTTTAATTAAGCTTAGGTCAGTTTTTAAATTTAGATAAATCTCTCATAATTATTCGGATGTCCCTATCGCAAAGTTTCATCATATAAAAAATTTAATAATTAAAATGAATTATATTTACCTTTTTCGTATGATGACGACCTTAGCTGGTTTGTATTACTTGGAGTATTTTCGAGTCACCACCAATTTACTAGTACAATTCAGCTACTATCTATTGTTACTAAAATTCTAAACGAAAGTAAAGCAGCACTGTCCTACAATAATAGAATAAATTTACTTTCGAAAACCCTGAAATAATTTGATTGGACCTATTACGAAACTGATAACCTATTGTTCAAAATTATCTATCTAGGAAAATATTTTCTATCTAACTTTTGTATTGGAAATATCAAACTAACTGGTATATAAATTAAATCATTTTTTTAACTAATACATAATACTAAATATAATAATTTTTATTAAGTTTTCGCCTTTCATTTAATAGATCACCCTAATAATATTATCTTCATATTTTCTATCACTTTTATGATAAATAGTGTTTAAGTTCTTTCCCACTGTTTTGGGCAATCACGCGCCGTTGAAAGCACAAATATCTGCAACAAAACAAAAATATTATTTATTAAATATTAAGTATTAAGAAAATGGAATATTTTTTTTATGACATATTTGCTGCTCAATCTAAATCACAGCGTACGACCAAACATTTTGTATTGGAGCGCTACTGCATACTATAAATTTAATAAATGACCGGACAATCCACAATTCAATATTATATAAATAACATAAATATACAATCGTCATACGCTGAGATTGAAATTGAGCAAAAAGTTATCTTCAGTCCTGTTGAGCTTGAAAATTAAAATCCTCAATTTTTTTTAGGAAATTTTCTGATCATCATATTTTTATTTTAAAAATTTTTCTTGATAATTACAAAACCTTAAACACTTACCTTATGACAGTAAAATTTCCAATCCCGTTGGTAATTTTAATACCAATATTTATTTGCTTTCACAGTAAAATTTAAAAACGATAATTTGGATCAATCTGTGAAAAAAAAATTATAATATCAAAATTAATACTTTCAATGTATATCTACAATTTTTTTGTATATTTAAAATTTATAATCAGTTTAAAACAAATCATTCATAGTATTGAGTCAGAACAGGTCTGTGGTAAAATTCATCAGGTCATAATTTAGTAATTAAAATAGTTCAATATACAAAAAAATAGAAACTTACCGTGTTTTTCTTAATCCCACAAAACTTCCACTTAGTTTGTCTCTCCAAAATTTTCTCATGGTGTTTAAGAATAATGGTCCATCTTAGAAAACTCGTTAAGTCTCCATAATTTGTATATTAGGTCAAGTATTTCCATCAATAACATTACTCTTTTTTGTACATTAACGTTGGTTAATATTAATTACGTTGCGTTGAATTAAAGCAAAGAAGCAATAGACTTTAATTTTAATTTGATTATTTTATTTTTATAGACGAATATTATTTCTTGTTACTAACGGCAAGAGCTAAGTTCGTTCCTCTAACTTCTAACATTATTTTCCCTTTCTCCACAATTTATCACTTAATGTCTGTACATTACTATATGTATAATTTACTCAATTCTAAAACTTTTGAGAAATACTTTGAAAAAAACTTAACTTTATAATTTAATTTTTTATAATTTTTCGTTATTTTTCTACAGCGACTAATTTTATGGAAAAGAAACCCCAAAAACAAAAAAATTAATCATCATGAAACAATTTTAAAAAAGAACTTAACCAAAATGAAAACTACATTATTTCCAATTTATATAAAATAAAAGTTTATCAAATTTTTTTTGTGTAATATTTTAACAAAAAAAATTTTCATTATTAAATTAAAAAAAGAAATAATTGTCTATTTATATTGTTGCGGTGTAGCGAGAAAAAAAAAACGCATAATTAAAATTAAAAAAAAATAAGAAAAATTATCCTGTTTTTTTTTTTTGTAGTGTAATTTTTTGTAAATAATTAAAAAATAGACGAAAATAATAATAAAAAAAAAAGAACTTTACAAAAAGTTTCCTTGTTTTTAATTTAAAAAATAATTAATTATATTATATTTTTTCCCGTTATGCGATGCTTTTCTCAATTAAATTTTTTTTTTATTGGCTGGCACTCTCTCTTCTTGTTTTATAAATGTTTTATTTTTATTTTGTAATAATAATTAAATTCTTGTTTTGATTTTGTTTTTGATTTATTTTTTTAGATGTTTTTTTTTTCAAATATATTTTTTATGCCTTTTATGGCTCGTGCTTTTGGCCTGGTAGTTATTATTAGGGATTATTATAGGACACAATAACCAAAAACAAAAAAGCATAAATTAGTAATTTTTTTTGAAACAAAATTTACAATTTGTCTAGATATTGTGTAAGATCTGGTAAACCTTCTTTTAAGCCTTTACGTTTACGTGTATCTTGTACAATTTGATAAGGTTTGCTGGCTGCTTCAAATGGATCACCCGGTAATACTTGCCAATGATCAAATACACATTGTGGGAAAGCTTGTCCACCAGTATTTGAACGTAAATCAGCAGTAAACCCAAATGATTCATTAACTGGTAAATATGCTTTAACAACAAACATTGGTGTACCAGCTACCTGACATTCTTCAAATACATGACCACGACGACGATTCAATACACCATATATACCACCAACAGCAACTTCTGGACATTGAATTTCACATAAATATACTGGTTCCATAAGACGTGGACCAGCTGTAATTGTTGCAGCATATAATACACGACGTGCTGTTGGAATGATTTGACCACCACCACGATGGATAGCATCAGCGTGTAAAGTGACATCATAAATATTGAAACGAACACCTATATATTTTGGAGGAAAATGAAATTATTAATTCTATTGTCAACTTTGATTGGAATTATAAAAAAAAAGGTTTTTTTTCAGTCCTGTTGAGCTTGAAAATTTAAAATCCTCAATGTTTTAGATTTTAGGGAATTTTCTTATCATCATAATTAAAATAATTTATTTTTAAGTAATCAAATAATACACTAAATCCTTCAAAAACTATAAATTAAAACTAATGAAAATTAAATAATTTTTTTATAAAACACTGCAAGTGAAATTAGTTATAACAGACAGAAATGGATTATATAATAAGGAAATGGAATATATAAAATCAGGATTCTATAGTATTTTACTACATTTAAACATTATTACTCAATAAAATTTTTAAAAAATTTACTCAAATATAAAATTACCTCTCATATTTTCATCAGCCAATACACCTTCTTTGGTTGCCCATTGAAAACCAGCAACCACAGAATCTTTAATTTCATTTAAATATTGTACACCCTTAGTACAATCTAATACGAAATTTGGCCCAGTACCGTCTGGTCCAAAACACCATATTTTTCTTGCTTCAGTTACATCATAATCATATTTTTCAGCCAAATAACGTGCCCGCACTTTAAAATCATCTTTTGAGCTAACATCACCTTTATCAATATCCTCTGGTAAACCATCTGGCATTGGACATGCTTTCATGAATAAACGATTATGTTTATTTGGTGATTTAGATAAACACATTTGTGTTGATTCTTCAATAACAGTTTCACGGTATGATACAACTGGATCTGATTTTTTCAATGGAATGCAAGCATGATCTTCTTCCAAATCTTTTAAACAAATTTCCAAATGTAATTCACCAGCACCAGCAATAATATGTTCACCAGATTCTTCAATAATACATTGTACCATAGGATCTGATTTTGCTAAACGTTTAAGACCTTCTACCAGTTTTGGTAAATCAGCTGGATTTTTAGGTTCAACAGCTACACGGACAACTGGTGATACGGAGAATTTCATAACCTAAACAAAATAAATTTTTTTTGAAAAATTATGAAGTTTGCTTTAAACTTACTTAATTTTTATTTATAAAATTTTTAATCAGTTTGAAAACAAATCGCTCATAATAAAAATTCAGAACAGGTCTGTGGTGAAAGTCATCAAATCTAGCCGCTAAATATTTTTGTGTTAATAATTTTTACTAACCTTCATATTGTGGGCATCTTTGAATGTTGAAATAGTACCAGTTTTAACTAAGAACTGATCAACACCAACTAAACCGCAAATATTACCGGATGGTACATCTTCAATTGCTTCAACATAACGTCCCATCATTAAAATTGTTCGTTGAATTGCTTTTTCATATAAATCTTCTTTTTTACCAGGAACATAATTTGGTCCCATAATTCTAGCTTTTTGACCAGTTGCTACTTTACCAGAAAATACACGACCAAAGGCATAGAAACGTCCTTTATCGGTTGTTGGTACCATTTTTGATATATACATCATAAGTGGACCATCTGGATCACAATTTTTAACAGCTACAGCTGCTTCATCATCGTGTGGTCCTTCATATAACATTTCCATACGATATTTTTGTGCTACTACAGGTGATGGTAAATGTATAGCAATCATTTGAAGTAAAGAATCACCAGCTGGTAACCATGTACGCATAACAACTTTTAATAATGGTTTACCATCTTTTTCTTTATCTTCATGTTTTAATGCAACACCTAATTTTTCAAGTAGTGCTGGAATTTCTTCTTTTTTATAATTCATAATAGCATCAAAAACTTTATAAATTGGATCCAATATGTACATACAAAATGAACGTTTATTGTCGGCATCTTTTTGTTTTGACCATTTCTTAGTTTTACCATTAAAGAAATTTTCACCCCAAAGGCTGTAAAATTAAAAAAATAATATTTATGAATTAAAGATATATTAGTCGAGCACAACAGTGAAATAACATAAAAATATATTTGTTGTAATTACAAAATATTTAAAGTAAATTTTAAGAAATTTAATAAAGCACTTTTTAAAAGGTAGGAAGAAAACTATGTAGTAAAAACTAAACTTTCTTCCAAATAATCAAATTTGTTTAATATTTTTGTTTGTTCAAACAAATATTCAGCATACCCAGACCAAGACATAAGGATAGAGGTCGCAAGGCAGCGTTACAAAAAGTTCAAATATAATTCAGTAAAAAAATATTTACTTGAAATATATATTTAATTTACTTCTATTTTTGATGCACTCACCGTACAGTCCCTGAACTTAGTTCAAATTAAATTTAAACTGAAATTCTATGCACAGTACTTAATATGCTAGAAGCAAAAAATTGTATATAAAAATTAATATAAATTATTACTTACCGGTTCATTAATTTGACAGTATCAATTTTGAATTTTTCAGCATACATTTCAGAAAATTGTTTTAATGTAAATGCCCATCCATGTAAACCAGAACCAAAACCTACGGATCCTTTTGATGGATCAACACGTACTTCACCCATTGGTCCACTATCATCATTATAGGTAGCAATAATAACATTAACATTTTCAACAATACGTTGAAATGTTTGATATAACTCTTCAGCTTCTAATTGTAATTCCAATAATGCACGATCCATTTTATTCATAAATAATATTGGTTTAATACGTTCAGCTATAGCTTGACGTAATACAGTTTCAGTTTGTACACAAACACCTGATACACAATCAACAACAACTAATGCACCATCGGTAACACGTAGAGCAGCTGTTACTTCTGATGAAAAATCAACGTGTCCAGGTGAATCAATTAAATTAATTAAGAAACCTCTACCGTCCTTATCACGTTGATCGGGATGGGTAATAAATGCTATATCTTTTTCTTCTAATTCAAAATACATCGATATAGCACTACATATATTTGAAAAAAAAAAAATAAAAAATTTTTTATATTACAATTATGTTGATACAAGAAAAATTTTTAAACCAACAATATGTCTAAATTTTGAAATAGAAAAATAATCAGATTGCCTAAAATCATCTGCCTATAGAATTCACGAGAATTTTTACATATAAAAAAAAAATTGAAAAATACAATTTTTTTCTTGATAAAAATTCAAATTTAATGAGTTCATTGTCAGTCTCGTCATCGTTTCATCATATTTATTTTTTCTATTACATTTCTTATAGTTAAATGACGCAGGTGTGATTTTGAAGTTTTTAAAAATGAAAAAAATGGCGACTTACGTTGATTTGATGGTAATGCAACGTTCTTGTTCATCTTTACGGGTATCTGTGAAACGAGTTTCACCAGCCTTAGCACCAGCAATAATACCAGCTTTGGAGACCTAATTATAATTTTCATTAAATCATAAAATCTAGATAAAATTCAAAAGTAACACTTACCAACGAGTCGGTCAAAGTTGATTTACCGTGATCGACATGGGCAATTACGGACATATTACGGATATTCCGTTTTTTGTCCATAAGAGTACGGATTTCATCTACTGTAAAATTGACCTATAAGAATGAAGATCGAAAAAAAGAAACATATTAGGCTGCACTCTGGGTTTATTAAATTTTTCATAATAACAATCGATTTTTCTATAAAACTATTTAGTATATTTAATTAAATGAATATTTAACTTTTTTTTAAAAAGAGAATAAAATAGAATGAGGCCACTTCTAATGCACCATATAATTAATTTCCCTTCATATTTCATATTTCACCATATCACGTAATACATGTCAAAAACATTTTTATAATTTATTTTTAAAACACTTCCACCATGAATATCATAAAAATAATTATAATTCTTAATATAAGAATGTTTTATTTATCGATTGATATTATTTTTAGTTTTTAATTTAAATTACCATATTGGATGTTTAATGATTATTTGACCAACTTTTCAAAAACACAACACGCCTGCAATGGCGTACTTGGTACAAAAGAAAGACAGTTTTGGAAAATTTTGTGACGACGACAGTTTGTGTTTTAGTAGTGGTGTATAATCTAGATAGGTTTGCCAATATAGCTGAACCGGAAATAGTACTTAGCTAAAACCAGATTTACGTCGTTCAGAAGACATAAGCACTTTAATTTCTTGACAATACTTATCTTAATTTGTACTTTTATTTTATTTTTTTTTGTATTTGTTTGTAAGTTTCTGTTTTGTATGTAATATTCAAATAACTCTCGTTTTTTTTGATTATTTCTATATTTGTACAGAATTAAAGTTCTGTAAATAATTTCTGTTTCCTTTATTTAAGCTTCGTATCATACCGCTGTGAAATGAATTTTTCCACGCTCGTGCAAACTATCGTGAAAAAGCTGCGACCAAGTTTTATGGAGAAAAGATTCAGTAGTATTGAAAAAGTATAAAAAAAGCTAATTGACGAATATTTAGGAACGAACAACCAAACCGACCAAACAAATGAACAAATTTCAAAATTATGCTGTGAAATAATGTTTTGAACATTATTTCATAGCGAAAATTTTTTACATTGATTTTTAATTTTTCTTAACTTTTATCTTTGCAAACTAAGTTATTTCACGAACAGCGTACCACAAAATGAAATCAGCGTAATTTTTTCACGTTAGAATAATTTTTCACGTTAAATTTGTATGAAAAATTCATTTCACAATGTCATTTCTTTTCGAAATTAGTTTAGCGCTTTAACTAGATTTTCATTATGATAAAGTCATTTTCATTAAGGCGAAGCGCAATTATGATAAGGTAATTTGCCTTAAGGCGAAACGGTTAGGACAAATGAAAATATATATACATCTATATATATATTTTTAATTTACATAAATGTCACGGTAGTAAAACTAAAACTGGTCTCATGGATCAACCTTCAGTTTAGCTATGAAAGTCAACTAAGTTTTTTATGTATAATTTAGTTTTTTATGTATATTTACCTTGTTGTGCAATCGCTGGATTTACATTGTTCTGCAATCGCTGGACCTTGTTCTGCAATCGCTGGATCTAGTCAATTTGGCATTGGCTTGCTCAGCCCCAAAATTGCCAATGCCACATTGACTAGATCCAGCGACTGCAGAACAAGGTAGTTCGAAACATAATTAAAGCACTCTAGTTGGTACATTAGAAACCGAGACATACACAGAGACCTAAATTTGAATTATGAAATAAAAAAGGCAGCTGGCAAGTACCACAGTAAGTTGCAGAACCACGTTAATGTAGAGGCGGTAGCATTACTGGAAAACACAAACAAATGTAGAAGATTGAAAAGAAAAAGGCCAATCGACCTACTCGAATAATCAAAAACAAAATCATTGTTTAATATAACATCATTTCTTAATATACATTAATAATATCTAAATTTTAGAAGGTCGTTGGATCAACTAAATATACATAAAAAACTTAGTTGACTTTCATAGCTAAACTTGTAAAACTAAAACTGGTCTCATGGTTGATCCATGAGGCCAGTTTAGTTTACTAAAACTATAGTTTTAGTTTTACCAGTTTTAGTTTTGATTTGCATCTAGGTTTTGTTTGAGTTCGATAGATGAAGTATTACTCTTTGCTGCCTGTGCGAAGCTAACACCATTGATAAGCTGTTTTGTTGGTACATGTACTGAAGTTTCCTTACCACTTGTTTGGTCAAATCTCCTTTTTTGCAACTCTTTGGCTATTATGCATCTTCTATATTTAGCTGGCTGATTCTCCGAGCAGTTGGAGCATATTGCTGGGCTTTCCCTACTTTTTGAACACTGTACATTTAGATGATTTCCTGCATATTTCATACAGATCGGTTGCCTTTGGCAGTACTTCAGCGTATGTCCATATCTCTGACACCGTTTACATTGACGAATCTGGTTTCTTGTACTAATTGCTTCGATTTTAACTTTCATGTGATTTAGGTTTCTAATTTCAAATATTCTTTTACTAGTTTTTGTTTTCCTTTAAATGCATTGATTTTCATTTTATCAGATTTTATTTTGTTCCAACACCGTGGCCTGTGACATCACCACGTGTTGTTGGTTTGAAATTTGCAAAAAAAAGCCCAAATCAGAAAAATGAAATGAACAAAACAAAAAGATACAATACTCCAGGTGATAATCCATTACAAATGAAAAATCCATCCGCAAAAGAGGTAGATTCCAAGGATTCTGGGGGGGATCACTTATGGCAAATTTCAAACCACCAACACGTGGTGAGGTCAAATAAAATAAACCACTGGATGAAGATGTCGGTGCAGCGGTAAAATAGGACTGCAAAATTTTTGAAGATGTGCTTGACTTACTATAAAATAACACAACTCATAATACTAAGCCTATTCAGGTCAACCTAATATTTTTTTAAATTTAGTAGTCTGTTCATGTCAACCTAAAATTTCTGAAATTCTATTAATTTTGACAATAAAAATACCTTAAAATTCTTTAACAATATTTTATTTGTTATTTTGTTTATTTAAATATTATTAAGAATACCACTTCTGCCATCTATAAGTATTCCAAAACAAAAACTTCAAAATTAAAAAAGATCTTCGAAGCATGAATTATTATGATATTCTGTTATTGTCAAGTTACGAAAACGCTCTAAAAATAACAGAATTTCTAAAACATGAATTTTAGGTTTAGAAAAACTTGCAGTTTTAATTCTCTAGTTTTAAGTACAAGGATCTTAAAGGCTTTTCTTGTTGTGGCAGGGGAGTGGATAAAACCGAACACACAAGAGTTCGTAAAGAAGTCACTTTTGCAACTGTAAATGAACCGTAAGGAAGCAGTACGCCAAGAAATCGTTTACAAAACACCCGAAGTAATTAATTTTGGTAACGCTAATACGGCCCGTTTACAAACTAAATCGAAACGTCATTGAACTTTGTAAATGTCGAATATTTATTATAAAAATAAAAACCTGAGTTAAATATTACTTATTATTTTTCTTCTGAATTACGCCGTAGTTGCGACGCTTTATCAAATGGGCAACAAACAACCAATTTCAGTTCAATTTGCTTCGTGCAAATCGAATCCGTTTTTTTTGGAGGGAGGTGCCAGGTAAAAGTTTTACCACAACCATGTTTAGTTTAAGCAGACATTTTTATATAAATTTTAATTCATAAAATTATAAGTAAAAATAAAAACGCACTCATGTTGTTTAATAACTAATACTGAACAAATATCATAATTGATTAATGGAATTGTTTAAATTTTAATTAAATTTAGTGACGTTACAATTATTAAATTAAATTTTTGGATTTCAAGATTTGAACAAAACACATAATTTCTACAGTTACCTGGATGGATAGTTAATTTAAAATTAATGTCAGAAAACAAATAATTCTGGTGTTGAAAGACAAATAAATTCAATAAAAAATATGATTACATATTTATATTTGTAAAAAAAACTAATAACTAAATAACCAGAAAATTTTAAACTAATTTGAATTTTTTTAAAAATATTTTTCTTAAATACCATTTAAAAGTTAAATGAAATTAAATGATACTTTGTTTGAAATTATTTACCAAATGTTAAAATTTTTATTTGATAAACCGTTTTTATTGTATAATTTGATTTGTAATACTAACATTTTTTATTAAGTAGGGATTCTCTTTAAATTACCTGAATTAGGGTTCAATTTTTATACAGATTACCCTTGGGTGAATGGTGGTCCTCCCCTATAATAAAAACAGTAGAATGAATTTTGTTATCATTTAATATATATATATATCTAATTAAATGTTATATGTATTTGGTAATATATGAGCAAATAAAAACCCATTGATTTATGTTTGCTCTTTTGTTCAATTATGTTGAATTTCCTCTTCTCATACTATTTTTTGAATAGACACATAAAAACCATGCAAATTACTTTAATTTAAAGATTTAATCAGAAATTACAAATTAATTCCATTCCAATATTTATTATTAATAAATTACATAACATTGTCTAAAACTTTGAAAAAATTATATAATAATTTCTGTTGAACCAAGTTCTTCATCAGATGGTAAATTTATTTTAGCAGGATCTACATAATTTGGGCTAACTAAATCCAAGCCAGCTTTTTCACGACGTCTTAATTCAAGGAATCCTTCACGTTGAGCCCAATCACGTAATTGTGTATCAGGTAAATATGACCAAACAAATGAACCCCAAACAAGACAAAGCGTTATTGAAAAGAAATAAGATGCTTTCATTGCATTTTTATCAGTAGATTCAGATTTATGATCGAAACCATAACTAACCCATGGTTTTTTAGTGCTAGATTCTGCTGATGATCCTGTTTTAGTATTTTTACTAATAGATTCACTTAATGTTGCTGCTGTTCCACGATTTTTAGGCGAATTGGCAATTGGTCGTGATGTGTTGCGTAAAACCTGTGTATTTAAAATCGACAATACTCGAGACCGGCTATTGTTTAATAACATTAAAGCTGACATTTCTATAAAAAATTCCTATTTCTTTTTTCTTATATTCCTAAAAAGAACCCGATATTAGTGAATAAATTATTTTTTATTTTTTTTATTAACTTTTCAAAAGGCGCCGATTACTTAATGGCTGCAAATGTCAAAAAAATATGTCAAATTGAATCTGGCGTCGATATTGTATTTTATGGTGTGTAACAACAATTTATCGTTCTCATAGTGCTATTAAACAAGCTGTAAAATTTACAACCCACATACATTTCATACAATTTAACCACATTCAGTTGTCAAACAATTTCCAAATTTCAACAATTTGATTAATATTTTTTTTTGTATATTAATGGATGATAAAACATTCGCTTTAGCCCTCAGCTCCTGATTTTTATATACATTGCTTTTAATCTCTCACAGCTTCGGACAATTTCTAAATTCTTAAAAAGAATGTGTCAAAATGTCATTGCTTACAACCGCTACCGCTATTATTAAAAAAAGTATTATATTTACCTCACTTTTATATGTTCATTAATTATTTATTTATTAACTCAATTCAATTATGTACTTTTCAATCTACTTATCAAATTTTTTAAAACATAATTATTTGTAATGTGTATGGGCAGCGTTATGTTTAAAGCGGCGAGTCATGATATAGGCGCTAAACTGTAAACTGTTCTACTGACATTTTGCATTTGCACACAAAAATAATTGATTGCAATAAGTTAAAGGTAAACGTTTTGGTTATAGAAATATAAGAATGCCAAAAGTGGACAAAAAATCTTCTCATAAAAAGAAGACAAAACGGAGAGATTCATCTAGGGATTCTAGTTCCACATCAAGCAGTGACGATGACAGAAAAACAAAACATAAAAATAAATCTGTTGATAGATGTAGAAGTCGGAATAGATTTTCGGATGTGAGCCGTGATCGAAAGGAAAGCAAAAAGGATAAACGCAAGTCGAAAGAACGAAAAAAACGAAGGTATAGTATAAATCTTAAAAATAAGTCCATTCTAACATTATTTAGATCTTCTAGTTCGTCTTCATCATCTTCCAATGACAGATCTATTAAATTATTAAAAAAACTTGAAGAAAAACGAATCCAAGAAACTCTAGATAGAAAACGTAAAAAAGAAGAAATGAAAGCGAAAGAAACACCAGAAGAAAAACGAGCTCGGCGTCTTCGTGAAAAACAATTTAAAGAAGCTAAACGTCGTGAACGTATGGGTTGGGATACAGAATATCAACATTATACCAATCAAGATAATCCATTTGGAGATGCCCATTTAACATCTACATTTGTTTGGAGTAAAAAATTAGAAAAAGAAGGTTTACAAGATGTCGCTCCAGAAGCAGTTGAAGTATTAAACCGACGTAAACAATTTGAAAATCGTGCTGAATTAGAAAAAGTGAAAAAGCGACGTTTAGAACGTGAATTAGAAAGACAGCAACGTGAAGAGGAAATGGTTTTATTACAACGATCGCGTGAAGCAGCACAATTTGAAGAATGGGAACGTCAAGAGGATCAGTTTCATTTAGAACAGGCAAGACTACGAAGTAAAATACGCATTCAAGATGGTCGAGCAAAACCAATTGATTTGCTAGCACAATATATATCGAATTCAAATTTAGAAGAAACTATTGAAATGCAAATGCACGAACCATATACATTTCTTAATGGTTTAGGTGTACAAGATCTAGAAGATTTACTCATTGACATCAAAGTTTATATTGAATTAGAGAAAGGTAGAAATTCAGAATTTTGGGAAGATATGACAGTAATTGTAGAAGATGAATTGCAAAAATTAAAAAAATTGGAATTAGGTGGTGAATATCATGCTAAAGTTGGTCGTCGTGAAGGTATACACCAAAGTGTTGCTAAGGATGTAACAAATATATTCCGTGGTAAAACAACAAATCAATTAGAAGAGTTAAAGAAGAAAATCGAAGCAAAAATTTCGTGTAAAGCTGACGGTGTTGATATCGGTTATTGGGAAAGTTTATTATCCCAATTGAAAGCACATATGGCTAGAGCTCGATTAAGAGATAAACATCAAGAAAATTTACGATTAAAATTAGAATTGTTAAAAAATGAAGGGGGTGAAGCACAATCTGAAATGTTGGATGAAATTAAAAAAGAATTAAATGATAGTCAAGATGAAAGTAGTCAAGAAAGTTTAACTGATAAAACCGAAAAAACTGAAGAGCAAACAATACAAGATATATTAGAACAATGTTTCCAATTATATGAGGATGGTAACTATAGTCCGAAATATTTATCCAAAGATGAATTAGATTTAGAAATTATGGTACTAACTGAAGAAAAAGATGAGGAGAAATTAAATCGTTTGAGATCGATTCAAATAAATGAGGAAACGGATGATGATAATCCATATTCAAAAGAAGAATTGTTAATGCATAAAGAAGCTCGCAAAGGTATGAATGATGATGAAGCTGAGTTTTCAGTAGAAACAAAATTAGATTCACAAGTTTATTTATGGTCGGATAAATACCGACCAAGAAAACCAAGATATTTTAATCGAGTTCATACTGGTTTCGAATGGAATAAATATAATCAAACGCATTACGACATGGATAATCCCCCTCCAAAAATTGTACAAGGTTATAAGTTTAATATTTTTTATCCCGATTTAATCAAGAAGAATAATACACCACAGTATTTTTTGGTAAGATATTTTTATTAAATATTTCATATTTTTTCCATTAATTTCACAATAATTTTAATTTTTATTTTATTTAATTTTGTAGACTGCTTGTAATGATAATAAAGATTTTGCTATTTTACGTTTCCACGCTGGACCCCCTTATGAAGATATTGCATTTAAAATTGTTAACCGCGAATGGGAATTTAGTTATAAAAGAGGATTTCGATGCCAATTCCATAATAATATATTCCAGCTGTGGTTCCATTTCAAGAGATATCGATACAGAAGATAAGAAGACTCTTCGCCTGTTATATTTAATTTAAGTTTTATTGACCTGGAAATAGTTGAAATAAATATTATAATTAGAGGTTATCATTTAAATACAATACAAAACACTTTACATATAGTGTCCAATTTTGTATTCGAAATATATATAGAAAACCGCAATTCAATTTTTATGTTTGACCAAACAGATAATTATCTCTGTTTGGTCAATTATCTAAATATTTCATATTTAGATAATTGTTATTATTATTATTATCATTATTCTTCTTTTTCAAGAATGCAAATTAAGTTGGGTTAAATTGAAAAGATTATTACTAATAAAGTAGAAAGAATCCAATGAAATATTTTCATATTGGATTCTAACATCCAATGAAATATTTTCAAATAGATTGAAAACTACTTTGTATTTCTAAATCGATAAATTTCCTACATAATTACCTTTTTAAAATAAAACGGTATGTCGAACGGCTTCAGTTTTTTACTAAACTAAAGCCAAAGCTATAACATCGTTTCTCATATATCATAAACTTCTTTTTTGCTTCCATTTCGACTCACCATATTGTAATAATATTTAATTTGTTTGTAATAATATTTAATATTATTTGATTATTAAAATCTCTTTAGAAGATTTAAATTTTTCAAATGTCGATAACTGAAAATCAAATTACAATTGTGTTTTCTACTTTATAAATATGTAATAAATATTGGTAGCTATAAGATATATTGGAAGCTATCGGCTAAAATCTACAAAAACCGGTTATACAAAAATTTAACTTTTTTACATTGGTACCACTGAAAATAATAATATAAACGCCAAAAACGATCGGTTGAGAATTCAAAACGCTGTCAGATAAGTCGACATTGAAAAGGAAGCATATTCAAAACTTAATTTCAGAAACGAATAACTTGCAAATAAATCGATAATATAAGAAGAAAATATAATTAAAAAAATACAAAAAGTTAAATATAGTGTAACAAAATTAGTAAAAAATGTAAGAAAAATCTTAAAGATATAACAAAATCATAAACATAATTTATAAATTTTTACATTGTAGAAATTTACAAAGAGGAAATCTTAAATAAAGGAATTAATTTTTGCCCACCTGTTGTCGTACGTATACATACAAAAATATCCTCAAAATTAATAATTTAAGTAAAACCAAATCCAAAATAGAAAAAAATAAATATTAAAATGAGTAGCGAAAAGGAAATATTTTATTCAGATAAATATTTTGATGAAATGTATGAATACAGGTAAGAAATTTATATTATTTTATTGTTTGATTTGGCGGTTGGTGCAAAAAATAAAGTTAGGTTAAAATTAATTTAATTTTTATTCAAATTTACAAAATCGGTTCATATTAATTTTAAATATATACTATGATATGAATTCTTTTTGTGACATCCTTTTCTTAAAATAATATTTATATATGCAAGAGTCTTTATTATTATATTAAATATTCTATTAAATGCTGAGGTAGATTTTATTATATTAGATATTCTATTAAATGTTAATTAGTCAATAATTGTTATTAACTAAGATTCAAGTTAATGGACTAGAAATGATAAGAATTTCTGAGATTTCACATTGACAAAATTGGAAATACTAGTATAATTATATTATAATATAAACAATCTGAATTTCTTTAGTATAAATATTACCATTCATCTAGCAAAGATTTATTAAATATTTACATAATATAGAAAAATATTTTTATTGTTGTTTTTATAAATATTTATTCTTTAGTTTTCATTATTTATTAATTTGATGCCAACACTATAGTTCTTATATAACGGGTAATATCTAAAAATCTGCACAAATTTAATGTAACAGTTTTAAGCTTTTTAAAATACGCTTTTTGAAATACATAGTGAATATGTTCTAGCTTTTTAATTTTGGATGGTAAATATTACTTCCAAATAAGAAGAGCTCAGAAATCTAGTTGTAAAATCGTAAAAGACGTCCCATTGTGTTGCTGAAAATGTATTCAGAAAAACTATTTCTAGTATTCTAAAAAGTTTAAAAACACAAAGCAAGGTTGGCTCATTTCAAAAACTTGTAATAGCGGACAAGTATTATATAGCTGCGCTAAAGAGCAGTTTTAACAACCAATACATAATAAGCAATGGTACGCGGTCAGAAAATGCAATTGCTCACATAATTATATGTTTTAGAAGACGAAAGTTTCTTTGGTTTCAGTCGAAGTCAAGTGTCTGGAAAATATATTTTGTACAACAATAATGCATAAGTATAAATTCAGACAGATATTTCAACCAACGATTATGGTATATATTGTAATTTCTGAGAAAAGTATTCCGATTTACCCAAATGTGTATCAGGAGGTAAAAAAATTTGATCCTGTTTTTGGGAGAACATCATAACAATTACATATTTTTGTCTGATAGCGCTAAGATTTTTGTATTGGCAAAATATTTCAATGGATTTTACGAAATATTTTCAACTACAATTCTTAAGATACAGAAATATACAGTTTGCACCTAAAGGCAGAAATCCAACGAATTTACCTCAATTTCGCCCGATAGAGATTTTTTTTGAAAATAGAGTGCAGAAATATACAAGAGTAACTGAACAGCAAAAACTACTAAGCAATTCAGTAATTGGATGAGGGTTGGTTTAAGAAAAATTGACACAAATGAGATATAATTTTTGATAAAATATAACTTCATTGATTAAAGTAGCTGACAGTATTCCTTATATTGATATATTAAATTTATTGCTAAGTGTATTTTTAAGATATAAAATGACAATAGCCCCAAGGTTCCAAATAAATTGATTTTTTCACGACCGTTTTATGATTGAACGGATTTTTAGCTACCACCTGTTAGTAAAGACACCATTTTACTTTCCAATATATCAATTTCAGAAAACTGAATTTTTTCATATTCTGAAAAACAATAAATTCGTTTGCTTCTTCTGGTTTTTCAATATCAATTACACTCATAGTAGTTCAACTCGATACTTAATGTTAATTTATGTCTATGAAAATTTCTTTAATAAAATATTTTTTGTAATTTTTTAGATTAATAATTATTGTTGCGTCCCCAGAAATTTTTGATTAAGACAAATATACAATGTATTTCAGTAGAAATATTGACTTTAATCAGTTACCTTTTGATTATTTATTTTGGTAAATATTCATTAATTTAAAACTTTCTTAACAGAATTTTACTGCACATAATTTAAACTTGAAATTTCATTTAAATTGAACAAATTATAATAATATCTTAAAATAAATTACGTAGGAGTATAGTCAATTGTCTTAATTTTCTAAACTTTCAAATACCTGCTGACATTGTTCTGTGTGTTTAATAGAATAAATGGATTATAAAAATTTATTATTTCGCTTCATCAAAATAATAAATTTGTAGATATTATAAATATGTTTTTTTTTTTTATTTAATTTAAATTGAAATTGATGTAATTTAAATGTTGATTAGAATATTTGTTATATTAATTTCTTTCCTCAAATAATTTAGTCATTATTTCTGTTACAGGCATGTTGTCCTACCCAAAGAATTAGTAAGATTAGTACCAAAATCTCATTTAATGTCGGAAAGTGAATGGCGTGCGATTGGTGTACAACAATCTAGAGGATGGGTACATTATATGATACATGGACCAGAACCACATATTCTATTATTCCGACGAGCACTTCCACCTGGCAAATAATTTCCTTCATAAGAAAAAGAATATAAAAATTAAAAACATTTTTTTTTTAATTTTTATTAATTTTAAACAAAACAAAAAAAAAATATTTTATTAATTATTAAAATTATTGATTAATTTACAAAAGAAATACAAAAATAAGAAAGTTTTTTAAGCCTTGAATTTTTATATGAATTTGGGAACATTTTGTACCTTTATTCTAAATCAGGATCTTAATAAATTTTCAATTTTTTTTTATATTTTGTTCAAAGTGATCCTTGTAAATAGCTTTTAATATTTAAAAAAAAATAAAAAAAACCATGAAGAAAAAAAGTGACAAATTTAAACAAGAGCTGTAAAATGTTTGTGCCAGAGAATTTAATATTTCTTATTGCCATATTATAATATTTTCCTATTTCTTTTACATTTTGGAAATTTTTACATTTTTTAAAGAAAAATTTTTTGAAAATAAATTCTTAGAGTAAAAAAAAATAATATAAATACTATAATAATTTTATGTGCCAAAATATTGAAATAAAATACCTCAATTGTTGCTATTAATTTCAAATCGGTTTCTACTCTTTATACTATATTGTAATTCTTAAATTTTAATTTTATTTATTTTTTTTAAGAAAAAAATTAATTCATTACCCAAATCAGTGATTTTTTTGGCAACGTCAGCGACGCGATTTATTCACAAACTTTAATTACATGGCAAGAATTGTTGAATAAATATTGCAACTTTTTTTATATAATTCGTATTTATTCAATAGTTGGAGAAAAATTGATAAAATACATAATACAAAATTTAAAAATTATCCAATTCCTTATCCAGAAATATTACAAAATTGTTGATTCGTTTTTATTCATATAATTTACTGATTGCAGAAGAAATGAGATTTATTTTCACCTAAAACAATGAAAAATTAAGTAAAATAAAATTCCGCCGTGTGCTATATGTTTTGATATTGGTTGTCTTAGATAAACTCATTTAATGGCTTTAAATTTAAAGAATTATTACAAACAATATTGTATGTGTTGATTTATAATTCACAAATGATTCAAATAAATATATGACTTATTCAAAACGTTCAGAAATTTGTAAATTTGATTTACGAAAAGAACGTATTGAACATAGTTTTATTGATGTGGTTCAATAAAACTATGTTCAATACGTTCAGTAATGAAGGTGTCTGTAATAGTTGTAATTATGCTGAAATTCTGAAAGTGTAATATCAAAAACACAAAAAATTAAATATATTTTAACAACATTAACGAAATTTAATCATTTTTTTTTGAATATATTCGTGCGCAAAAAATCGCTTGCCACCGCTGCAAAAAAGTCACTTGTATAGGGAATTATTAAATCGAAAAATTGAAAAAAAAATCTAGAAACATTTGTGGAAATTAATTCATATTATTTGGTAATGTAAGAGAATTTTTTCTGAGACTTTATATTTAATTTTTGATAAATTTATGTAAAAATTTAAATATCTATTAGTTTTTTTCTTAAAAAAAACATTTTCTTAAAGTGGTTATAAAAAAAAATAAATTTATTACAACAAAAATAATAAAGAAATATAAAATAAAAATAAAATGTTAAAATAAAATTTTATTAATTATTTATTTAATTTTAATTATAATTTTAATTTTGATTTTTACAGATTTTTATTTTTACAAAGTTTTAAACTCACAATTTGAAATATTTTTTGGAAGAGGTTTATTTAAAAGGCCATTGAAATTCTGATAAATTTAAAGAACAGAGAAAAGAAATAAATTTATTGTGAATCATAAAGATTTCTAAATTGTTAATTTTCTTTGAAATAAAATCCTTCAAAGTGATGAGAATTGTGATTCATTAGAAATTTCAATTGCTATATAAAGCATAGGTAATGATGCCTACTGCAAATACTTTATGTAATGTTATGACCTATTTCTTATTTGTCAAGTTTTTGTAATTATAATTTAGATTATTTCTTCGAACCGGCTGCTTGTTTTTGAATAATTTTTTTTACTAAGAAAGAAAACTGAAGTTTCTATTTTCGCAAAAAATATATACGTCAAAATGAATATATGTATTATTTCATTCCAAAGAATTTACAATATACAAATTTGCAAGATAACATTTTGGATCAACATTATTGGTGGAGTCTTAAATTATTTATTTTATCGGCTATAAAATAAATAAATTTTGATTTGTAATAAATAAAAATGAAAACATAAATTTTTGAGTATCTATTGGGTACCAGCAATAGTACTTGCTTTCTGCACATCAAATTATAAATTTAAAAGTCAAAATTACAAAGTCAAAAATAGTTTTTATATAATAAATACATCAATAAAATTAGTGAACTAGTTAAATATTTGTAAAACTGGAATTCTTAAAAATCAATTATTAATCAATCTATTATATTTTTAAAGGAAATATTTTTTCATTGCATTAAGAACCAATTGTTGCAAACATTTTTGCCAAAATTAGATATATTCAACGAAATACATTTTTTATAATTTTTCGAAATCCGTGTTTGTTCATAACACTTTTTTGTGTTTGTAACACTTTCAAGTTCTATTTTCTAAACATTATAAGAATGAAAAAAATCAGGTTAAATATATTGACTTATATATACGAGGTGATAATCGCTATTTAAAAATTCCTTTTGTTTCTTCTAATAATTTTATGCAACTTAGTTCACTTGGACTTTATTTTAAAATTTTGCAAGGATGTACAGGAAAGATGCTAAAATAATAATATTTACTCGTACATTAATTATTCCTTATATTTTTAAGAACATAAACTTTACATTATGTGAAAAATAATTCAGCTTGACTTAAAACAAACTCAATATTATTAAGAGAGTTTTCAACTTAGTACTTGACTTAAAACAAACTCAATATTATTAAGAGAGTTGACTTAAAACAAACTCAATATTATTAATAATAGTTCAGTACTAATAATAATTCAGTACTAATAAATTGTATACTATTACCTTAAAAATTGAACTTATGATAAATAAACTGCGGACAATTTCAAATTAATTTGAAATGGCTAAAAGAAAATGTAATAAATGTGATATTAAATGAAAGGATATTTTTCCTCAAAATATAAATTATTATTAAAGGAGCATAATATTCAGTAGTCTTCGATGATAAAGTAAAAAATAAAAATTTCGTTCCGCAAATAGCCTAATCGAAATGACAAAAATTAAAACGGAAATGCAATAAACTCTGCATGAATTCAATTTATTTCTAAATTTGTTCATAAATAATTAAAGAAAAACGCATCAAGTTGCTTTTTTAGACCTCCAAAAAAAATTTAGGTCAATTTTATTTAGTATCATAAATATGAATATTTATACATATTTATAACTACAAAAAATAAAATTTCAAACTATGTAAATGTAAAAAAAATCACCCTGATAATCACTATTTCAAAAATCTCACTCAAAAAAAAAAACAATATATTTAATATTAAAATTAAATCTTTTTAAAATTAAATTGCATCCGATCATGTCAAACAAATTGGTTTGTTATTTTGTATGCAGTTATTTATTGCCAAAATGACCTATGATCCCTGCTGTTGGACCATAATAATATAGTCCAGAATATGAATCAATATACCGTACAAGCCAAAAAAAAAAATATATTGTCAATTTTATCCCCCTACAAAAATGGGTATAATTGGATCATTTTAGAAATAATTTTAATTTTTTTTTTAAACTGCATTTTATCATTTCATTATTTTTTTTGTACACTGTTTTTAGGAACACTATATATTGATGAAACCACTATCAGTCTAATAAAATATTTCTCATGATATCATATGTGTCTGTGAATATTTGGATGTATATTAGGAAAAAGGAGAGAATTATAAATCTAAAAGTTGTATTTGGATTTACTGAAAAGTGGGCAACTTGTTCATTTAGTTTATTTATAAAAATTATTTGTTGTTATTTATTTATTACAGAAAAAGAAAAATGGCATCATTGGAGATCTAAAAACAAAGCATTTCAAATTATTTACTCAAAATATATGGAGCATCATTTAAATATAAATAAAATATTTATTAAATAAAATATATATTGGACTAAAGACCGGAATCTGTCAATCATAATTTGTTATAAAAAAATATGTTGTATCGTTGTATGTTGTTATGAACGCGGTCCCTCCTCAAAATTGAGTCTTTAAATAAAAAGGAATGAAATCTTTTTTTTTTTTTTTTTGTTATATTCTAAAATGAGTAAATAAATAAATTTTGTAAAATCATATTTAGTTTTTAAAAAGCTTAAAATATTATACTGAAACATCAAAATTTTGAATTGCAGGAAAAAAATTGATTACCACCTGACTTGAACTTAAGTATTATAGAGACAAAGTTATTATTTTTTTCTTGGATATCGTTTTAAAGAGACATTTATTTAATCTTGACATTAAATTGATTTAAATGTAAATTCTCACAATCTATGTTTTATAAAGTTATAAATTGACTGTTTCTGAAATTGGCAATACGTGCGAATAATTATAGGGAGTTCATATAGTTTGTGGAATAGTTTTTATATTATAACATTATTATAATATTTAATTTGATTCGAAGAAAATAAAATATTAATGTCTAAAAATATTGTTTACAAAGTAGAACACTATAGTGTCGGTTTATTCAAATTAACAAAATCATTAAAAATTTTGAGATTTTTAGAATTTTATATTTACCCACATATATATTGCCATTATATCACAGATATATATATTGGCAACTAATATTTTTTAGTAGATAATTTAAAAAATTTTTATTAAAGTTTTTTTTTGTGATATATAATCATATTTTCTAAGTTGTACATAATAATCAAACCTCTTGTTTAATTTTATTTTGGTACCAAAACTCCATAAAATTTTTTTAATATCTCTGGTTTAGCAACTGTTGATAAAGTTAATCGTAGTTATTCAATACAAATGGTTTTTGCAATCATTTTTAGTTCAGATTGGGATAATAAGAATAGATGGTGAAAACCTAAATAACTTAAGATTTGCAGACGATATAACGTTAATTTTAGAGTCACAAGTGAATTTAGAAGAAATTTTAAAAGAATTGAAAGCAAATTACTCATTTACCTTTTGACGGGAATGATTAAATACATTATTTGCAATAAATTTATAACTCGTAATTGCAAATATATACATATTAATAAATTATTATACGTTTAGTTAATATTTACAAGAAGTAGAGAGTTAATATTTTCTATTTAGTTAATATTTTCCATGAAGTAGAGAAATTTAAGAGTGCTTTTGAGAATAGGTAACAAAATTTTAAGCTTTTTAGATATGATAATTTTCATGATAAAGTTGAAGAAAACTTTTCAAAAGAAAATAAAACTTTTCAAAATACAGTGACTGTCCTTTAAATTGAAATATAAGAAGCTATGAAATTCAAGGTCTTTAGATCCTTATTATAATATTGAATTACATGTGTAAAATTAATTATCTTTAATTTGTGTACCAAAAATGTAAATGATTTAGTTTTTTTTTAAAAAAAAAAAAAGGTGTTATAATTTTAGTTTTTATAATTTTATATTCACCTTTATTCCTTTTGGTTCTTAAAATAATTGTGCACACATAAAAAATATGTATAGTGGTCTTTGATTTACCAACCAGGTGTAAGACAAACTGTTATAGTAATAAGTAAACTTAATTCTTTTTTGTCTGGATTGTGATTTTGTAGAGGAAATAGAGACGTCTCATAGCATATTTTCAATAAAACTTTCTATTAATTATGAAGATTCGTTGAAGGAACTTCTGTTCATTTAGTAAATTATTGTATTCATACTTTCAAATACCAGATATGATCTAATGTACTACAATTTTCTGATAAAAAATAATTTATAATCTTTAAAATTTCCGTTACATACGGAAACTTATTTTAACAGTTCCTATCAGTGTTCGCTACTTATCTACGGTTTATTTTGCAAAATTGACAATTAGTTTCAAATAATTTACAAGCTTCTGAATAGTTTGAATAAAAATTATTTATTTAAATTAGCTATACATATACGGTATATACTTTTTAATTACTTAAATATTTAAATTTAAACTATTCCTGTCAAAAGATTGCATATTTTAGTATTTTAACAAGTTAAATATAGGTGACCATAGTCTTTTAAAATTTCATATATTCTCTCAAAATGGAAAAAAAAGCTTCTTTATCTAAATACTAAAAATATACTGTCTTATAAATGGTATAATAAAAAGTTCTATACTCTCTCAATTATTACCATCATCACAACAAAACTGAGTATTTTTACTTTAACGATTGAAGTAGTGAATGAAAATTTATATAACTTCTAGCTATAACAAAATAAATATATCTATAAATTTTTTTTAATATATATACTAGATTATGATGCTTTTTGTTGCCTATTCAGATTCTGATGATGATATTCTTTTAGGTTTACTCTGAGCTTGATTAAATATTCAGTAGTCAACAACTGTTCGCTGAGTACTCTCGTTTTGTATTAGAGACGTACGTCTTTTAAACGTTTTTGTTTCAATTTATAAAATAAAAAAAAATAAGTGTGTAAAATAAATGGAAATAAAAGCCGTTTTTTGATATCATTTGATTTTGCCACTTGTTATATATATATATACATTTATACAAATTTATATATAATTAAATTTTATCAGACATTTTACTCTGTAAGCCAAAAATAAATAAAACGGTGTTGTTGGGCTTTTATATATTCTTGAATGTGGCATTAATTTTAGTGCATGAGGATTCGTGATTGAGGAAGGTTCGCTCATTCTAAATAAAATAATAATAATAATAATAATAATATTATTAATAATATTTTATTATAATTGGAATTAAATTTATTATTGTATTTACAAAATTTAGAAAATAAATTACGATTTGTTTGGTAAATAAAATATTAAATTTACTTTTCAGTTGATTAATTAATTAATTTAAAAAAAAAAAAACACTATTTACGAATTTACAAAATATTTAATTTAATTAAACAAAGTGAAAGTATTATAATTAATTAATTAGCAAAAATATAAATAAAAACTATTTAAACGAATTAAAATGTGTAAATAAATGTTTAAAAAAAATTTCGCGATTTTCACGAAAAAATTTTCAATTTTATTTTTTAGTATTTTCGAATTTTTAGTTTTAGAATTTTCTGATTTTTTTTTTTTTATTGTGAATTTGTAGCTAATTTTTTTTTTAAAACTTATAAATTTTTAGATATTAACCTAAAATTGTTTTTAATTGAATTTTCTTGACAAGGAAAATATTTTTTTGTGGTTTTTTATTTTAATTATTTTTTTTTGTAGAAAATTTTGTGTACAAATTTTGTGAAATTATATTTAAAAAAAAAAAATTATAAAAATATTATAAAAAAATAATTTTTTAAAATTTGAAATTCAAATTTTAATTTTATTGATTATTTTTGTTAATTAACTGATTGGTGAATTGTGACTTAAAGGATATTAATTAAAAATTCCATGGATATTTAAAAATAACATTTAATTTATCTATATGATATATTATTTTGGATATTTTGATAAAAATTAAAAATTAATTTGGAAAAAAAAGTCTAGAATTATTTTTTTTGGTTTTTAATCGAATCTAAAAATGTAAGTATTTTTCGGTAAACTAAATATTATTTATTTTTAAATTAAAATTGTTTTTTTTTTTACTAATATATTTAAAAATTTGGGGTACATATAATTTTTTTTGTTGGGGACTTGCGCTTAATAATATGGTAAATTGGAAAAAATGTTTATAGGGGAGGGACTTATTATTATAGAACCGCCCATTAGGGCAACAAAATATTTAATAAATTTTATATTTTATAAAATTAATTGTGATTATTATAATCAATAACCACAATTAATTTTATAAAAAATTTTTTATTGAATAAAATAGTTGAGATAGTTCAAAATCTTCATATCCAAACTCGTACAACTGACGAGTTTGGATATGAATATTAGCTAATTTTTTTATGGACCGCCCAATTTAAAAATTTAAAAATGTATTTAAATCAATTTTTTAATAATTTTATTAAAATTTAAATAAATAAATATATAAAAAATTTCAATGTGCCAATAAAATTAAATATTTTCTGGATTCGGTGATAAGGAAATAAACACTAAAAATATTCAACATTCAGTGTGTACAAAAACATATTTTCTTTAAAAAAAAAATTCTATGTCAAGTTTATTTATTCTAGAAAATGTCATTATTAAATACTATTGTAGTAAGTATTTACTTATTTTACAATATATTTTTTAGTATGTTTAGCTAATTAATCTATTTTTATTTTAATAATTTTTTTATGAAGTTTAAATTTTTTTACAAAACGTGCTAGATTTGAATGCACTATTATAATTTTTATGTAGCTACGTTTCGAAAATTTAATTATTTTAAAAATTCCTATTTTCATTTTCCTATATATTCCAGAATTCTAATTTAGAATTGGATCTAAATTAGAATTTAAAAATTGGGGTTGGTCATGACTATATGTATAAGACAGTACCTCCCACTGTTTCTGAAAATAGCTTTTCTAATCTGTATTATAATAATATTGTTGAAATATATTTCCGTATTAAACATATTCAAATACATTCAACAATTGAGTAGAATTACAAAGTTACACTTTTAAATAGTGTTGATTTTTTTTTTCATATCAATTCATAAAATCATTGAAAAAAACTTTGTGAGTTTTTCTTGAAACAATAATTCTGATACTTGATACGAAAGTGTTTAAATTATGGTTTGTTTTTACCCATTTCTGAACCACCTGTCGGATTGATACCTGAGAAATCAAAACAATTTTACTAAATATTTATAAAAAAACAAAAAAAGTATTTGTTTACGTTTTTATTTTCTGATTTTTTGATAAGAAATTAGCATAAAATATTTTGTAGATAAATATTTTGTCAATGTGTAAATAAAAAGGGTTTATTTATTCATAGTTATTTTAGAGATTGTGTAAATAACAATATTGTTAGATTGTCTAAATTCTAAATGATCCTACCGGGTGAGGACAACTGCAGCTAAATCACTGCAGCTAATCGGGTTATTATGATATCAAAATGGCAATGAATTGAAGAAAACGAAATAACCTAAAAGAAAAATCTAATCAATGATTTAAAAAGCTATTTAATAAACACTATACAATAAAAAATGATTAATGACTCGTAAATATGTTTCTTAATAGTGATGATTGATGTATAGAGTGAAAAATATTACACTTCATAAAGTTATGTCACGTTAGCAAAAAAAACGTAAATAAATTTATGACTATAGTTAAAAATTATTGTCCTTGAAAAATACTAAAATAAATCTTATTTTCCTTTATTTTTTTAAAAAAATTTTGTATTAAATTTCTTACCTAAAATTCTGCAAAAATTTCCAAAACTCTTTTAAGTACATAATTCCATTTTTATAATCTTAACAAAATCTAAATAATTTGATTATTTAGTGATAAACATTTCTAATCCTTATATATTTTCTCCTTCAATAAATCTTATCAAAATAGCGAATATATTTTGTAATAAAAATTATACAATTTCATATCATGGACTTATTAAAGATTATTTTGATGTAAATTTTATATCCATTACCATAATAAATCCATCGTTGTGTATTATAGCTTTGCATAATTCTTCAATTTTTAGTGTTTTTAAATATGCTAAATAAATATGCTAACTAGTTTTATACGTCTATTCCGAAAGAATCAATGCTTTTTTTAAAATTTAATGACGTTATTATTATTAGTAAAAGCTTTATTTTCACCCTTCTTATCTATGAAGTAATAGTAGTTTATAATTACATAATAAAGACCATTACTTAGTAATATTAATTACTATTTATTTCATTTAATTTAATTTAATAATATTCAAATTTATATATAATTCAATTCTAATCCTAGTTTTATATCATTAACTAAGTACATAAGTCTCACTCAATCTTTTCCAACTTTCTCTATCGCTTGTAATTCTTTCCGAACTAGGATCTATATTTAGGTCATCTCTCCAGCCTTAAAAGTTATTCCTTTACTTTTTAGATAACTTATTAAATAGACTCCTTTAAGATCTATTCGAAGCATCATTAATAATTGCTCCAATCTACCAAATCGATATGAGCTTTTTTACAATTTTTCCTAAATGTGCTAATAAATCTATAGGTTTTTTTTAATATTATTGCATTTTATAATAAAATTCTTTTAACAAACCCTAATTTATAAAAATCGTATAAATTAATAATACACAGAACTGTTTATAAACTGATACTTAACGCTTGTAAATAACATCATTTATATATATATATATATATGTATATAAGATAAATTTTTCCCAGAGTGTATAAAAACACTCAATCAGACAAAAACTTCCGCAAGCTATAAACATATTATAATATTGTATTATTTATTATAGAATTTGTACATATACAATGTAATAGAATTTTACTTTATGGTGGGTGAATCTCTAATATTCGACATTTCTCACCCTCAAAAACTTGATTTTCATTCATGGAGATTTTTGTTGTTAAGGTAAAATTATATACTATACATATATATATAAAAAACAATCCATACATCTCAACTTAACAAAATTTATCTTTTCTCATTTGTACTAAACAATACAAATAAAATGTTAAAGTGCCCCTGGGTGAATGAATGATTTTCGAACCAATAAAAAAAACCCAAAATAAAAACTAAGAGAAAAATACATTTTATCGAAAATAAAATAAAAGTTTTTATCAAAAAATTTGTTTTTTTTTAGTTTCCGATAAAATGTTTTTATAATTTTAGTTTAAATAATTCTTTATTATAGAACTGACTAATAATATATGAGTTCTTGAGGAAGAACAGCGGACACAATCCATTGATTCGGGATATTTCAATCTTCTAATTATTATTCAACTGGCACCATTTTGGAAGGTACCACAATGTACAATAAAATTGTCCGAGTCTTTTATATATTATTATGTCACAGAATAGCTACATAAAATGTGTTGAGGCAGTCCTGTTTACTGCGCAATCATTCCTTTTATTGTAAGTATTAATAGTTGATTAGTAGCGACTGCTTCAGTGACAACCACCACAGTTTCGAGTTCCGATATAAATCGTGGCACACTCGAAATCGACGGATTCTTTTAGCCTGAGGGCTAAAACTACATAATATGTGTTTTACCATTTCATCGAAATATTTGTTCAGTCCAGAGTCTCAGCATCCTGTAAAGAATTCTACCATTCTTTTGGTTTTCTTCCTATTTATTTGAACGCGCTCTTCGGTTGCTCGCATTCTTGATCACGCTTCGAATCAGGTCTTCATTATTAATCCGATTAGAATATTTTTCACAAACAAGAATCTCTTTACTGATCCTTGTAGTTGTACCACACGACATAAACAGGAGACATATACAATAGATAAACAGGAGACAACTATTTTTCTATTTGGTTGTTATGCTTGTTGCTCAAAAATCGAAATATTTTGTTTTTGTTACCAATGGTTACGTTTACAACAGCATCATCAATATTTTCTATGTTTATACATATTCATGTACATTCAGTTTAACTCAAAATTCATTCGCTCTTCTATGATATTTAATCCTAAAATGAGCTAGACTCAACTTTAATATCCCTGAAATTTATTTTGTATAGTAGTGTGCAGTTTGTATTGACGTATTTGCTACAAATCTCGATAATCCTATTACAATAAAAAAAAAATTTCTATTAGTAAAAGCTTTTTTCCCAATACTAAATTCAATAATAATTTTGTGCGCAATATTTGTTGTTGCATTTTGATTAAAGAAATAATTTGAAGTACATAATAATTTTTTCTATGATATTTCTTTTGCTCACTACTTCATACACAAATTTTCAGGAAATTATGTTTGTGTGGTAGCTTATTAAAAAAAAAAAAAAAAACTCAACAGGTTCTTTTTTTGATTTCCATCTACAGGTTCTTTTTTCTGATACGTGTTTACCTCGCAATAAACTACCAACATCTCCATACCCTTGTTCTAATTTGTATTCAACAAGTTGCTTGGTATTTCGCGTATATATAGAAAAAAAAGACTGACCTGAAAATTTATTTTAACAACGACTACCGTGAAATATTATATTAGTGTCCTATAAATTTCAAAACTTTCAGTCCTTAGAATTATATAATTTAAAAAAAAAAAATTTTATATCCTTGCTTTAAAAATGATTCGTTTAGAAAATTTGAATATTTGGGTTCTGATAATTATTCAAAAATTAGCTAGGAGAAGTCAATTTGAGAGCTTTTTATTGATGCTGCATTATTTATCAATATTGAATGATCAAAAGATTTAATAAATAGACAAATATTCTGTAACTTTCCGGTATTAAATTTTTTTATTCAAATTTCTAATCTTCAGGACAACAAACGAATATCTTTAATGAATGAGTTAAAAAGTGATCATACTTGAAATTAAATTTACTAAGAATTTAAATACAATATACATGTCTGATGTCTAAATTAAGACATTATTATTTGTTAAGTAATCTTTAAGTTATAATAATGTTTTATGAATTGAAACTTATGTGGTTATCAATAATAACTTGTTAAAAATTTCAAGAAATTAATTGCTTTTATGGTTAAACGAATATATCAAATATTTCAATTATTGAATTTGTAAGTATTTATGTATAATAATTTATTTTAATGGTTCTTATAAATTTTTTTTACTTCGGTAATTTGATATTATTTTCTGAAATATCATTTCACTCAGTTTTTTTTATACTTGCCAAAAAAAAAAATAAATATAAGTATTTGACAGAAATATAATAAATTTATGTTTCGCAGTATAGAAAAGAACCTTGTACATATTTTATATTTGTTTTAGAAAAACTAATTTTTATTATTATTATTTGTATATATACTTAATATTTATTTATAAATTTTTTTTAGCTTATAGTTTAATAAATTTTTTTTATTTCATATTTATTTTTGTCTTAGAGATACTGAAACATAAAATTAAATTAATGTCTTAATCTCCGGCTTGACTCTTGCTCCACAAGATAGGGAATATCTATAACATAATTATGTTGGTTCTTTTAATTTCTTTATACAAAAATGCCATTTTAGAATACACTTTATTAAAAATGATTATTTTATAGATTATATAACAAACCCCATTTATTTCTAAAATGTAACAAGTTTAAATGTTTACTTGTTGTTTATTTTTTAACCCAATGTTTTATTAACAGAAGCTGTACATACATAATCTGTGGTTTTTTAGTTAAAGTAAATAAAATATATTATTATGTATAATAATGAAAATTCATAAAGATATGTGTCGAATGGTTTAGGCGACTTTGGCCTCAAGGCATTTAAAAATTTATTATTAATTTTTTTTTTTCATATTTTTAAATGTTTAACAGAAAATAAGCTTTTTTTTTTGGTACTTTTTGGCAGCACCATTTATAAAATCTTTATGTTCTACATATTTCTAAAGATAAGAAAGATTTTTTTTTTCTTAGATAGAATCAGTGGCATTGCTATGATGTCATTTTTGTTTGTGTTTTCTTATTTTCAGTGTAATGTAAAAAGAAAAGTTCAATTGTCAATTCTGATAACAGAGTAAAAAATATATTAATCAAAATTTTTTTTAATTTGAAAAACATATAAGCAGTAAATAATTTTTTTTAATAAGAAATTTTCTGTTGGTCTGCTTATGAAAACAAAATCTTAGAAATTGAAAGATTATCTGTAAATTATCTGTAAAATATAAAAAACAAATTTTATGTTCTAATGAAATTTATTAAATCATTTTGTATTTAAAATGTATATGAAAAAATTATTTCAATTAATTTGAAAATAAATTAATTTTAATGATTACTTACTTAAAAGTTTATTATTATGATTTAATCATCCTTAATTGGATATTTTATTTTATTTTAACAAAATGTATTTGCTTCAAATTTAACTTTAATTTTATAAAGTTTTATTTGTACATTTAATAACTTCATTAATCTATATTTATATTCTAATTACTTATTTAGAACATAAGCCTCCCCCAAATAATTCCATGATAATCTGTCATGTGCGATTTTCAGATCATTTCTCTATTATTTTCTTTGCTTATCATCCATTTGTGATCCATTGTCAATACTGCTACTGCTGACATATTACTTAAATACCTTTTTCTACTCTTTGCACGGAGTTTAATATATTTTCATTCTCCAAAATTGTTTTCAACTACATATTGTAATTCTGCGATCAACTTCTCTTCCTTCTTTATTATTAAACGATATAATTTGTCCTAGATAAATATACTGCTCACAATATTCTAGAACTTATGACTTAAGCTTCTAATTTTATATTTTGTTTAGTTAGTAATTTGGTTGCAGTTTTATTAATGTTTAGTCCTCTTCACATTTAGTAGCAAGTTTATATGGCATAACTTTCATTTCACTTGCACTTTCTGCGGATACAACAATATTATCAGTGAATCGTAGGTTAATTAATTCATTAACATTTATATTTATTCCTGATTCCTGTAGAGTAGATCTATTTCTGTAAAGATTTCTTCTAAAAATTCGTAAAATAATAAGGGTGACAGAGGATTTACTTGCATCACACTTCTTTTAATATTAAAATATTTTCCCATAAAAGAAACTTATTTGTAAAAGAAGTAAAATATTATGTTTTCGGTAATCTATTTTTTCAGTATTCTAAATTGTCGAATACTTTTACTTTCAGTTATATTCCGTTAATAATTTAAATAATATGTTTATAAAAGGATTATTCTAGTTAGATGCTAGAAAAGTTTTTGCTGGAATATTAGTTTTGGTAACAATTTAGTTTTGGTAACAATTTAAACTGATAAAAAAATTCTAAATATTATAAGAATTAAGTATTTAAAAATGTCCTAGTTATAATTTGTGTTTCTTAGTTTTGTGATTGTTTTATCAATCGAAATTTGTTGAAAAATAGTCTTTTAAAAGATTTTTCTTTCACAATATACAACAAGGATATTTTTACATCTTTCAAAATAGTTTATTAAATAATTTAATTCTTCTTAATTTAATGATTTCCTGTAAAATTAAATTCAGTTTTTAAAAAGTGTCTTCTATAATATCTCTAATATATCCTTTTTCCAAATATTTGCTCAAATATCAAAATTTATATTATTATTTCGTATCAACACGTAAAATATAAAATATATATGATCATTTATATTCAATATTCTATTACCTCAAGAGACAATTTTTTTTCCTAGTAAAAAATTAAAAAAAAATTCAATATTCTTTCAATACATAAAGGATATAGAATGAAATTTTGTTCATTTTTGTTGATTCACTATAATATACATATATAAAATTTATTTTCCAAAAAAAAATTTATTTAACATAAAAATGTAAATTAGGATGAAATAAATAGGACATACAGTAATAATTTTATCCTTATTTTTTTTTGTCAAAAATGAATTTTGTTTATATTTTTTGTTATATTGATATTACGTAGAAAATTTATGATCCGTGATTGCTTTAAGGTAATTTGGTGGCAAATATATTCAAAGTAACAAGTTTTGTTTTTGTCATTTTCTTTTTTTTTTGTAGCCATTGAATACCATTTTTGTTATTCTAAGAAAATATCCTTAAAATTTACACATCAAAAAGTCATATAAATTTTTTTTTTGTTAAGTCAAATTTATATGGAAATGAATGATTTCCCATTAGATATAAAATATATTGTCATATGATAATATTGAATATATATTATATATGTAGATTACAGGATATCCTTAATTTATATAGGACCAAAATATTATATTTAAAATTTATTAGAATGAGTGATTTTTATTACTAAATTTGTGATATAAAATTATATGGGAAATTGAATCACAGTGGAAATAGAATTAATATAGTTAAAGTAGCTTAAAATTATATAATTTTTATTAGTTCAATTATACGTATCATAAATACTGTAATTACAAAATTATTTTAGTGAATAATAAGATTGGAAATATATAGTTTCTAAAAAATTAAACCACATTTAAAGCTTAAACTAAACCTCAAAAAATTAAACCTCAGCTTGAAAAAATATATTTATGTTACTTTTTTTTTTGAACCATTCTAATTTTAAGTTTTTAAAATAAAAATTTCCATAAAATTCTTATGGATTTTCATGATTACATTTATGTAAAATAGCTGACCCTATTTAATTTTCACTTGTCTTTTTTTTTTGTAGAAAAGCCTTTCAAGTAAGTTGTACAAAGCGCTATAATTATTTATGGATTTAAAAAAGATTATTATATTAAAAAAAGAAAAATTATAATATTCTTTATGTAAATTAGATAAATCTCCATTTTAATGAATTATAAAGAAAACTATATAAAAATCTGGTATTAACATTTAATGAAATTTACAAATTTTTTTGCAAATCTTTTCATATTTTACTGTTTTCGTGCTTTTTCTTATATTTAGGAAAATTGTATTGTAAGTAATGGTCATATCAACCGGAAGGATATTTATTAGAAAAATCAGGATTAAAAATTTAATTTATGTTAGATTTTGATATCAACTTAAGTATGAGATAGTTTTTACAATATTTTTATTTAGATACTTTAGATATTTTCGGTATAGGGTTAATTGTGTTTTTGCTATTATATTTCGAAAAATAAAAGTAATTCTTGATGACATATACTGATTTCATTGCTGAATAATATTCTTTCATGTTAAAATAATCTTTTACTGGCAGATACTTTTTATGAATCTATCTTAATTTTAGAATAATTTTTATTATCAAGTTTATTTTCAAATATGTAATATTAGTATTTGTGCTCGGATTAGTGGCCTTATTATCCTGTGCCTTAGTGTCTTTGGCCAATTCTCTGCACTAGACAACAAAAACAATTTCAACATCAATATTTCTTAATACGATAATTAAATTCATTTTTATATAATAAAAAAAACTATAAAATTGAAAAATATTAATAATAATACGAAGTTTGGTTAGATGTTAAACTAGATCAAGTTTATAATTTGTTGTACATAAATATTAGATTCTTAAATTAAAATATAATATTTTTAATTGTGAATAGCAAATAAAATTATCCAATTAATTTTTCATATATAGAACATTAATTTTTAATTCTAGAAAAATATTTAATTTCGTCATAAAAACTTAGATTATTTTCTATAATTCATTATTATTAATAAATTTCATCAATAAATCAATTTAAAATTTTAAAACATATTTAAAAAAAAAACAAATTTAATCTTCAACTAAACTTATTTACCAATAATATTTAAAAAAAATTATTGAATAATTCTTGTGTCCTGCAGTTTTCTTATTTTTATGCTAAATCGTTATTCAAATTATTCTAACAAGAATATTAAAATTTTCTATCTTTTTTATATATATCTTTTTTTATATAATATTTTTATTTTACATTAAATATGCTGCAACAAGCAAGCCGTTTATTCGTAGTATACTGACTCTATGTATCTATATACAAAGTACTTGAACAATTTCCTGAAAAACATTTATGAAAAATGAATATAAAATTATGATTTAAAAAAAAAAAAAAAGTAGGACAAAAAAATATAAATTCAACTGATTGACATATTTAAACATTTTGAATTTATTTATATCTTGTACCTAGAACTAGGATAGAAAAGGATTTATAATTATTACACATTATTGAAGATAAAAATTTTCTTGTACATTTAAATAAGGCGTTCATTAGTCATTGCTTTGTTGATAAAAATGTAGTTTATTTGTGGCTTTTTATCACTTTCAGTACTACCATAATTTGTGATTTTTATTGTTTTTAGTAGTTTTCTTTTATGTTGTACAAATTTACTATTTCTATTAAACTAGTTTTTATTTTCTATTGAGCATATATATACCGTAGTAAAATTGATTTCGTACTTTTCAAAATGATTTCATATAAATTATTTTTTTACCACTTTTACTGGATTAATGAAAAATTAAAATTTAATTACAATTTATTTCTGAAAGTGCTAATTTTTAAGTACAATATAATAAATTGATATATGTCGACCGACACCCAGAATATAATAAAATATGTATTAATTTTGTATGAAATATTATTAAATCATTTAGCATAATTAAAAAAATATTTTATGAAATATCAATTTTATGATAAATACTTATTTATAATCGAAGGGGTTCAAGTACTTAAATTTTCAAGTGCTTATGTAGTTATAAAACCGACTATATATAAAAACTACCATAAATATAAATTCTTGAAGAGTTTTAGATTACATTTGAAAATCTTATCTTCAAGTTTGAAATAGTTATGTAATAAGTAATAACTAAATATAATAATTATTACTACATAAAAATAATTCCAAATCAAATTCAATAATAAAATTAGTCATCATCAAAATAAAAACAAATTGATAAAAAATATTGTGAAGTACAACTATTTTATAGTAGTTTTATATTTATGGGATTTTTTTTCCAACATGGTCATGTTAGATACACTAATGATTTGAAGATGCTCTAAATTAAATAAATTTCAAATATACAATAATTCTTATTTTTTGGCAAGACAGTTTTAGGCAATAAGTCAATTTTTCATTTAAAAAAAACAGGTATTAAGAGCATATAATGACGACTACTGAATAATCTTTATATATTTTAATATCTCTATCGTAATCTAAATTCTTACCTATCCAACAAGTATTATGATAATAATTTAAGTTCACATTTATTATTGTAAATATTATTTTGGTAAAACAGACAAACGGTGGACAAATATATGATAAATGGATTTTTGAGATGGTGATTACATGTAAGAAACTATTCAAATAAAAGAGTTTCTTTCAAATTAGCGGCAGGCATATATTTCTGGCTAAAATTTAATAGTTTCAAAATTTTAGTTTATAAGTAAATATAAAATTATGACCGAATTCGGTAATTCCGTATTCGATATAACGTATTAACGAGTAAGTAAAAATCTTAAACGAATCACACTTGAAATTCTTCAATGAATTGTATTAATGGCTCATTCGTATTATAGATAGCAATCAATTTAATATGTCTTATAATTGACACCTCAATGAAATTTAAATTTTTGAATTTTAATTCAATAATTTTTTTCATTAAATACATAATTTAGTTAAACAATTTGTGTATTTTGTATTTTCAAATGTTTACAACGCCATTTAAATTTTATATTAAAATATCACAATAGTCCTTGATTATTATTCATACACTTATAGTAGATATATTAAAAATTACCACATTAAATTATAGAACATAAAAAATTTACATATAATTTTTTTTTTTTCAACTTTTAAAATTGAGAGTTATTGTGGTGGGCAAAACTGTCACGTCATTTCAAATAAATGAATAATTAGATATTTTGTGAATTTATATTTTTCTCAGTTGTTTTTTTTTTGTTTTAATTTAGTAACAGGTAAAATGTGCTATTGTTTAATTGAAATTTTTTTTATTAAATTCTTTATTTACTTCTTTGCGGAAGTAGACATTCAACAGATACTTTATCGGAAAAAGTCAAATATAAACACAATAAAATATATGAACATATTCTTTAATTTAATAGTATATTTTAAAATTCATAAAGTGTTGGTAAATAATTAACTAATTAGAATTATAATTAATTCTAAATTTGTCTCATTTACATAATAATAAATAACTTTTACTGACACTGACACCATATAATTCTAATGTTGCCTAGGCAATGTATGTATGTTGTTTGAATAAGATAAGAATATTATTTCATAATTTTATAGTGGATATTTGAATTAAAAATATGATTCAATTCACATCAAAAACTTTTGTAATTAGATGATCTTTTAAAGTGAAGAGAAGAAATTGTTTGATCTTGAAAATCAGGGTGTTCTGTATTATAAAGAATTCACTAATACATTTTTTATTAATATTAAATATTAATATACATTTTTTTGGGCTTATTTTTGAAGTTCCACATACTACATGAGAAATTTTTAAGTAGAATTTATTAAATTTTGGTCTGATATTTTCAGAAATGGTTAAATATATTGTTAAAAACATAAATACGGTATTACTAAGTTTTTAATCATAAAATAAAATATAATTTAGTTATTTAATTTTGAAATTACAAATATTCACTAATAAGTATTTTGTGGATTTTCAATATATTTTGTTATATTCAGGACATAATATTTTAATATATAATATTTTAATTAATATAATTACAAATATTCATAATGAAGAGAAAATGAAAAATTCCAATTTTGAATTACAATTATATCCATATTTCATACAACATGAAAAATTTGGTATAAAGTAATATTAGATTTTTAACAGAATTAAAAAATTAATTGAAAATTTAATTGTAGTTATAAGAATGTTTGAAAATTTGAATAATTTAATTATAGGACCTGTGAATAGTTTACATTTATTTTGCATATTTTAAAAAGATTTTTGAATTTTAATTGTTTTTTCTAAAATTCTTACTAGTTGAGTAAAATGAAAATTATTTAGAATGTTATGAAAAATTATTTATTGACACATTTCTAATAAGCCTTTTATTTTTTTTTGTAATTTTAAAATCTCATAAATGATTATTTTAAATTTCAACAATCTAAAAATTACAATATAAATTAAGAAAATCTTCTACATTTTTAAACATAATTCTATTTTCCTTTTTAAAATTAATTATTTCTGTAGCAGAAAATAACTTTTAAAATCATTATTTTTTTTTATTCCAATGAATTTTATCAATTAAAAGTATTTATGTGAAGATATTTTCATAATATAAAATTATATATAAAAATAACATTGAGTTGTTAGGTTAATAATATCAACAGGATTGTTTACCTTAGTTACGTAGTCCTTATTATAAATAGAAATAAATGTATGTATATAATAATGTAGTAAATACTAATAAGGAAGGTAATTTTAAAAGTTTTATATGATTTCTGTTTATATTTTTATTATTATATTGAATATGTATGAAGAAAATACTGTAAAAGGATCACCATGGTTCCTATAGAAAATTCAATGTCTAAGAATAATATTTTATTACATTTTTCTTTACATTTTCTTTATTTTTTCTGCAGAATAAGGATGACAAATTTTTAATGTAAATAATATTATGCAAAATAGGAAGAGAAATTTGTGATGTATAAATAAAAATATAATAGATACTTAAATATTATGCTATGAATTAAAGATGCTGTTTAAAATAGTTTAAAATTATATTAGATTTTCAAGGATGTTGTATAGAAAATATTTTTTTTTATAAAGATACAATAAATTAATTTTAAAAATCAAATTAATTTAATTAATTAATATAAGAAAATAAATTATGATTTTATAGCTAATATTGGCGTGAAAGTAAATAAAAATTTTTCAATTACTCCTACAACATTTCCTTGACTTAATAAATTAATTAAAAATAATTATTCACAAAATCTTTTGAATAAGAAAAAAAAAATTACATCTGTTGCTTTAAATATGAAAAATAAATTAATAAATGAAATTGCATGGACAACCACTTAAGAAGTGTACTTGGAGAACATCCAATTTCCTATAATAAAAATTAAATAAACTCATAAGCATTAAGTGTTAATAATACATAATTGAATAAAAATTATCTTTTGAATATATTTTCTGTTTTGAATTGGCATACAAAATAGCCCGGTGTCGAGTCTTGGTCTCCTAGTATTCTATTGCAAATTTTATCTATACTATTTTTATATGGATACTGAACCATAAATTTCTATATAGTGATATAACTTTTTATTCCAACGAGCTAATGTCTTCTGTTAGTCAAGTATTTGTTGCTAGTAAATGGCCTCAACTGTTAGAATTTTTACTGGAACTCAATCAAACTTGAGCAAAATAAGATCCGAATCGAAATTAGTTTTTTGTATGAAATACATTATTACTAAGCCAGCTCCGGTTTTGAAGTGTCTGTCAATCTGATTCCTTATTTTAAAATAATATTTATTTAAAAACTTTATATTTCAAAACTTCTGTTTATTTAATTTAAGATTTTCCAAAATATAAAAATAAAATTCCCAAAACTAGAAAGATATTTGTGCTAATTTAAAAACTTTGCTTTCGATTTTATTTTATATACATATAAATATTTTATGCTCCAAATGTCTAAATATACATATGTCTCGCCTTTAAAAAAAAAATTTTATATTCTTATAACGATTCATCATTCCTATGCATTGAAAATATCTTTGCAACAAGTGGTCGATTCATATCTGCCCAAGGGGTAATTTAAATAAAACAACATGTACAAAAAGCATAAACTCTCTTCTCAATTTGGCATAATTTCAATAAACATGAGAATAAGCTGTGATAATTTAATATTTGCTACTTATTATTATTTTTTTCTGTAGGTGTTATGAGAATTTTTAATTTTGCTTTTAATATTATTTGGTCACGTTCTATCGCATAATTGCTTTAACTTAATGATTAATAAATTTGTTTGTAATATAGATTTGCATATTTTACAAGTTAATTCAAAGTATGTAGATTCAATTTGTACTTTAAACTATTTATAAATAGATGTTAATGAAATTTTTAATAGCCATATTTGTTAAGTGAATAAATCGTTAAATTTCTGCTAACTAAATTATAAATAACCTATTATGAATTTATTTATTTGTTCACGTATTGAGACATGTTCTAATTGAAATTTTGTAGACAAATTCATGACAAATTAATTAATGGAACATTTTGAAATTAGTGAATTGTAGAAAACAATAAAATGTTTAGTGGAAAAAGGTAATTTCTTTGCAAAATCCGAGAAAGACATTTGCTGCTGTCGATTTAAGGATATTAATTTCATATATATTTACTTAAGATAGAAAACATATTGTTATCACTTTTAATTGATTTCCATAATGGATGATGAGTGGTGTTGTGGAATGCATTTATTATAAATGCATTGGGATCCATTTATTATTGAGACACTTAAAAAATAAATGTTTATCGAATGATTCTTAAAATAAATGGTCATTGAATGATTCTTTATCAATCTTCTTATAAATACTAATGCTGGTTCTCCTCTTAACAGTTTTGCCCATAAGCTGAACTAGTTTTCAAGGTTTTGTAGCCAAGACATTATTTTCACACCACTGCTTTTTTTCTCAAAATTCTTTCATTGGAGCATGAAATGCAGTAAATTACTTTCGCCTAATGTGGCCTAGGTAGCTAAAATTCTTCTCTTTTATTGTGTTAATCAGCTGTGTAAGTGTACGTATGTGTTCATTATAAATTTTATAATCAATTCCTTGATTACGTTATCAATTTACTATGAGTTGTGTTTCAGTTAATATCTAGCTAGAAGTTTTCATAATTTTCTGCTTCAAAAAAATTAAAATAATTGAGAAATAACTACAAATTTGTATTTGTAGGAAATTTTTGACATATTAGAGTGAATTGCAGATGAAGAGCTGCTTTAGTTAATTGGAAATTTATACAGAAAGGTCTTGGTAACGTAAAATATTAAATGAAGTTATTGTTTAACTTTGAAATGAATTATTAATTTAATAAAACGAAATTTTAAAATATTGAATTTATTTATTTTTTGTACTTTCTAATTAACAATTTTGTTATGGATTTAATAATTCAATAGTCACTGTCCACTTGGTTAAACCGAAAACACTTATAAAATAAAAATTCCTAATTTAATTTAATTAGTATTTGATTTTTATATCCAAAAAGTTCTCCGAATTGTAAATATTTATTAAAAATTTAAATTTTTTCAAAAATATTTGTTGAATTCTTTATTTTTGAAAATATATCTATACATATTATGTTGAAATATTTCTTACTTAGTAAAATGTGTTTTTTTTTTTGGCAAATAACCAAACAAAATTTTATGCGCCAATAGTGACAATTATTTTTATAATTTATAAATTTCTAGTTTTTTGTGGAAAATTGTTAATTCTATTTTTAATGTCTTGGAAAAAATGTCTAGAATTCTTAAGTAAAATAAATAATTTATAGTTACATAATCTAATGCAAAAACATTTTTTTTAAATTTTATTATTTTAAAAAAAAAAAAATTTATTTAATATTATTAAATAAAAATTAGATAAAAAACAAATATCTAGCAAAAATATAAATTTAAATTTTAGCAAAAAAAAAATTTTAATGTTTATTTTTGGTGTGACATAAAAATATTATTGTAAAAATTATTTTTAGAATTTAATTTCAGTGTCACAGATAAAGTATCGAAAATTCAAGTTTAATGAAATTTTACATAAAATATATTTATATGGCAATGGCAAAGTCATTTTGGATAAATTTACTAAACCATTAATTTAGTTGAACATCGTAAGCTCTGATGTCTGATATTTAAACTTAAAGTAAAACCAAGTGAAAAATTGTTGAAATAGCTTAAAAAATAGCTTAACTATCTAATATTGTTCAAATTCAGATTTAAATTAATTCATAAAACTAATTGATAAAGTATTAAACTAAAGGTTTTGTCATACACTCAGGTTTTTTGGAGTAGTATTTGTTACTGATAATTGAAGTAAACGGCGCGATAGAATGCAGACGGTATACGTTTTTAAATAAACGGTATACGGTTTTAGATAAACGAATTTTTGAAATAAACGGTTTATGTTTTCAAATAAACGGTTTAATTTTCTGGCAACTATTCAACAAGAAGGTTTCTTACAAATGTAACCTTCTTTTATACAAATGGTGTAAACATAACTAGTTGGTTCTGAATTTAAGGTAATTAACATTCTAATCATGTGGGAAAACTGAAAATGAATGAAAATAATGCAGCTAGACAAGCACTAGAATAGAATACTTAAAATTTCGATCATAATATTTAACATTAATAAGAAAATACTTTCTAAACTTTAATAAAATCTAAATCAATTAAATTATCAATCTGATAGTTTATAATAACTTGAAATTATACTATATTTCAGATCCATAGGTTAATTATTATCTAAATTCAATAAAAATTACTTAAATAAATTTTAATCAACCAATTTATAAAAATATTCAAAAACTTAAATTATTAAAATATTTTTTTGACAATTAACATCAATTCTAAAATAATAATCAATAAACAAGTGTGATTATCATAATTTTGAACATCTGTTAAATAAATTTTAATTAACATGATATGCTAAATTAAGAAATTCAAATTTATTTACTATTTTAATAAATTTTTTTTTAAAACACGGAAAAGTAAATAATTATTCGAATAATGAGGTCGTCTAACCAATTGCTTTTGGTTTTTTTTTTTTGGTTAATTTTAGATTTTCATAGCTTTAGTATTTCCGTTTCATAACAAAAAATTAAAATAAAAATAAAATTAATTTTAGATGACAAGATGAATTAATTTATAAGATAAAAATTAAAGTAAATACATATATACAAAATATTTGAAACAGGTTTAAAAGTTTCAAATGGTGATTTTAAGAAATAAACTTAAACTAGAAATAAGCTGGAATTCTAATAATAATTGGATTAACTATAAAATAATTGATTTAGTATAAAAGTGGTTCTTTACATTTTATCTCAATTTTTTATTATCTTATTTTTAGAATTATTGGAATTGTTTCCTATAATTTATTGGTATTTATTTATTCACTGTTAATAATACAAAAAATTATGTAAAATTTCCACACCTTCTTGGTCTCTTGTACAACATAAAAAGAAAATTCTTATTTTGAGGGTCGACGATGACAATTAGAGAAATAAGATAAATTTTATTCTTAAAATTGATTTAAATTTAATGTCCACCTACAAATATTAAACAAGAAAAAACTGTCAAGAACTATTCGATAAGATTTATCTTAAACACATATAATAAAATGCTGTGAGGTACAGTAAAATCTCTAATTTAATTGACATTTATAGTCCGTTTAGAAAAATCATATACAATTTTCTCATTAAGCTATTTTTTCTCTGGGGAAATCTTATTTTGATATAATAACTTGTTTCCGTATTTTAATAATATCATGGTTTTTTCATATTTTATCTACTTAATATTTATGCTACACAATATTATGCTATGATTTATATCTATCTATTGAAACATTGAAATAGATATAAATCATAGTATAATTGTAGAATTATAAAAACTAATAAACTTTTAGAGTTTTCTTAGCAAATTCGTTTTTTAAGACTTCATTGTATTTCTCTGCCATAAAAATTAAAAATAATAAACTTAGGTTAGATAATTTTATATGCTACGGCATGACAATAACAATAAAATAATTTTTAAGTTAATAAAAATTTATCTTAATTTTTTATCATGTTGTGAAAAAAATAGAAAATCATGAACTTTATAGTAAAATTTTAAAATAAAAATATAAAATCAAAAGTGATTTATTTTTGTTAAAAAGATTAAGCGGATCGCCGTGAAAGAAACTTGTTGTTTTTATACTCTAGTCTAGGGAGTCTAGAAAATTTAAGTTGTTTTCTTTTTGTTGATATTTGATATAAATAACTAGATGAATTTAATGAGGGGGTTTAATTTTTTTTCTTTATTTGCATAATTTTGTAGACCTTGAAATATATATACTTTTTTTCCGTGAAAAATTTATGAGTTTAAATATATTTTTCGGACATTTTCCGATTTTTCAGAAAGTATTTTCCTTCTGATATAGTAAGTAATTTATTTTAGCGGTCGTCTGGTCAGAAAGAACGTGTTTTTTTATGGTTTACTTTATAGAACGTATTAAGATATAGAAACGATTATATCATTTAAGATAGAAACATTTACCCTACATACAACATTTATCAGTTATCAACATTATCAGATAGTCTACTACATTTTTATAAGGTTTACATTTGTCAAAAACACCATATAAATCTATTATCCTTTTAATGTCTTATTCTCTCCATGTCCTAATACTAAACAGTGTAAATTTTAAATGTTCACCTCATGCGTTTTAAGTTTCAATAAAAACAAAATTTTTGAAACAGACTTTTCAGAGTTTCAGGACGAGAAAAAATATATAAAATAAAAATTCTGTTATTTAAGTTGAAAATTAATTATTCTGCACTCTAGGTCAGATCCCATAAGTGGTGCAGAGACTAAATATTTTTGATAGAACACTGAAAAACATTTGATTGTATGCCATTTAGTAAATATAGCATTTTAGTGAATTAAAAGAATTATTTGAATATTTACACTGAGTTATATAATATATATCATGCTTGATAATGTTAATATTAAAAACTTTTACAGAAATTTATGAAAAACTATCTTTTAAATATTACAAAGTATCCTATAAAATTAAAGTAATTATCTGGAAATTTTTTGTTGATCTATTCAAAAAAAAATTTAAAAAGAAAAATGAATCTATAAATAAATAATCCGCAGGCTATTTAATCATCTAAAGTTTTTATATAATCAATAAAACTGGTTTATGTCAGAAACATATAATTTCTATGATATTTTTTTTCTTTTGAATTGTTTATCTTATTTTCTTTTTTTATCGGATGCATTCTATCATAAATCATTTTTCTTAAATTAAGATAGTAAAGAATGTTTTTTTTTTTTTTTATAATATTCTTTCACCAAGAAATCTGTTCATGTCATTGGAAGAAAAAAAAATCTTTTGACACTTTATATTTTTGCTCTATTAATCTGTAATAAAATTGAAAATTGCAGAAAAATTATCAGCTTTAATTAGGTTATTTCCATGGAAAATATCATAAAAATCATTTATCTTTTTTAATAAATTATTTATTTAAAAAATCTTATTATCTTTCGTTAAATTTTGATGGTCAGAATATTGAATACAATTTAAATCGGATTAAATTGAATTGAATATGAATCAGAGTAGATTTTTCTACTATTTTTTATTTATTAATCGTCAAAGTTTTTTTTTTTTTTTAATAAATTTAAAAGTAAATCAATTTTTCCTTCAATTCCAATTATTTTAGTAAAAAATATTTTTTGAATGACATATAAAAGTTTCATATACCAAAAAAAAAAGTTTAACAAAAAGTTTATTTTTTTACCTTTTTACACAAACTTTGATTATCATCTCTTGTTTTCGGCAATTATGAAGAAAAAACCTACTAAACTTTTCAATTCTCCTGTGATCTTATTGTCCAACATAATATTTTGATGAACAAAGCAATTTTTTGTAACCCCTCCTACGAAAATTGTGTTTTGTTGAGGGCGGCATAAAGAAGGTGTATTAATAAAATAAAAGCCTATTGTGATTTTATTATTAAAGTTATTTTCGTTATTGTATACTTTTTTTTGTTGTTGATACAAAAACAGGATAAAAAAAACAAACAGGATGTAATATTATCAATGATCAGGAATCACCATGGATAAAAATCATATTTTGAGAAAAGATTTAATAAAAAAAAAAAGGTTTATGAAAATATTTATTATTTTTTTTAAAAAATGTATTTATGTCTTGATTTATAAAATTAAAATGGTTAATAATTGTAGTTTAAATATTATTAGAATTATATTTTAAGGATAAATTTTTTATATCATAAAGAAAAATATATTTTTCAACAGAAAATAAAAATCTTTTTTTTTAGAAATTTCTAAAAAGGTTTTTATTGATAAGGACAAAATATACGACCAATCAGGAGTATTAAATGTAATAAGGCTGATGATGTGACTCAGTTATAAAACCCATATTCTAAATTTTAAATTTAATAAAATATTTCAATGATGGTAATATGTATATGTAGTATTTAATTTTCAATTTTTCTGTTTGAATAGATTGGTGACAGTGTAGGGAAGACCATGTTAGTTCATATTTTCGAGTTAATTTTTTTTATTAATTCTATTTTTAGTTTTTAAATATATTCACTTTTTTATACTGCTTGTATTATGTAGTTGTTTCTATTTATTGTGCATTTTTGTGTCGATAACTGGGCAGAAAGTGCAAGAAGACAAACTTAAGGGTAAAAGTATTATTTCTTATTTCTTCTTGTTTTCTTTAGATTCTTCAGAAAATGTGATTTTTGCATTTGTTTGTGATGAGGATTAGTTACCCAATTATACTAATATAATTTTATCTGGACACTGACTTGGAATATAAGTTGAAACATAGATTTATATAGACACCGAGTTGGATTCGGGAAAATGTGTTAAAAATCGGAGTGTAGAGGCAGCATTGGCTTAATATTTCTCATGACAGGATAATATTGGTGGTGATACAGTCGTTCCAAGCAACTACCGAAAACGTCAACTTTTTCTTCGAATATTTGGTTGTAAACTAGTTTGTGAATTAATCATAAATTGCTATGGAATTAAATATTTTGGTAAATAGCAATTTATGATTAATTCACAAACTAGTGATAATTAAGTTAATAATTAAGTTCTTTTTAATTTATTTTGTAGTTAAATTACGATAAAATAAATACTTCCATAAGTTTACATATTACAAATTTTATGATAAAAGGACAATATTTATAGTGGTTTTTATATTATTTAACTGTTCTAAGATTAAAAAAAAAATCTTCTGGGAAAATTAAGACTGGGAAATTCTTATCCATTTTGGGTTTCCTTTTCATATTAGCAAGCTTAAAGAGGAAAAAATTACTTTTATGGCCCTTATTTTTATGTACTATTAGTGTGAATATAATTTTTATAAGTAAAAATGATTATACAATAAACTAAAGGATAATTTTTTTTTGTTTTGCTAGTTTACTTTAATATTGCTGTAGTAAAAAGGATATTTTATGACAATCATAAATAATACTACAATTCATATACTGAACAGAGGATAATAATTTTATGAAAAAAAACCCAAAATTTAATGTAAAATTAAGATTAAATTTTCATATAATTTTTCTGTCGTTTCTCTTTAATATTAAGATAAAAAATATGTGATTAAGATTATATCTCAGATATATTCATCTAACAGTTTGAATAAATTTTAGCAAAGAATTTCAGGAAGATTTCTTTTAACATAATATTACTAAAAATGTTTATATTAATTGCTCAATTTAACGATATTGCTTTTATTGGTCATTAATTTATGATTTTCACAAGTGTTACCCCTAAGATATAAATTTTTATAGAATTTATGTAGTTTTTTTTATTACTTTTTCATAAAATTATATTCAGAATTTATAAAAAAAAAAACTTTATTAGATTACCTACTGGCCTTCAGAAATATTTCTGGTTTAAGTTATGGTAATTAAAACTATATATATACATATATGTATTAAAAAGTCATAAAATCGTGACTGACCCTTTTTCTTTTTGATAATTTTGTTTTTTTAGAATTCGTTTCAAAATATGTCCCAAAAAAAAAATAATGAATTTTGAATTTTTGAGAAGCTATCATTTTTTGTATCAATTACTAAAGCATACTTAATGTCTACATTAAAAGAATTTCAATTAGCTTGAACTTGTCCTTGAGAATAAATTTTTATCCCTGCTGACCATCTAAACGAAATATATGTATACACAAAAATTATTTATGAGAACCAAAGAAATATGTTGAATTACTAGAATAAAGACGATTTTAATTAAAATTCTATTTTAGTTTCTATTATTTTTTTTTTTTTGGAATGTCACATTTATGTTTATACATATATATTTTTTTGGGTGTTTGAGCTTTTTTTATATTCAATTAGTATAATTTTAAGCTGATTAATTTAAGAGGCTAAAATGATTAAGAATTCTTCCACGTAGTTTAATTTGGCACAAAAAAAAATAAATAATTTACAATAAATTTAAAAGTTTTTATGGCATTAAATTCTAATTACGAATTAATCAAATGTGATTAAGCTTAATTATAGTTTTAAATTACAATTTATAATTTTACTTCTTCTTTTTAATTCCATCATAAAATTAAATTATAACATTATATAAATGGTCTCTGAAATTAAATAAATATTACTTTATAACCTTTTTTCATCAATTTAAAGTTTGTCAAATCCTTTTTCTATCAAAAAATAAAAAAATCCTGTCCACCCAAAAATACCAAACAAAAAAATATCAAATTCAGGTCATCTAAAAATATTTCTGTGTGCGTCTGGGGTTCTGGTTAAATCCTTAAATTGAATATTTTTTTTTTCTGAAATAAAAATCAATTCAATTCAATTTTAGTTTATGTTCATCTCATAAAAAATCATTATGATCAACAAAAAAAAGTCCTTATTTAATACAAATATTTTTCAACTTAAAGGAAATTCCAGTCAAAATATTGGATAATTTTGTGTTTTCTTTTTGTCAAAGTCAACAAAAAAAATAAAGTAAAGGACATTTTTTTTATTTTTATGTAATTTTTTTAAATAAATAAATACGTACACAGAAAAGATTTTTTGTCACTGATTTTGTCACAGAATTTTGTCACAAACAATGATTTTTTCCTTTCTTGGAAATTCAATTTATATTTTAAGACGAAGACATATAAGGCCAAAAAAATTATATTAATTTTATTTTGTTGTAGTTATCTAGGTTTTTCATTTCATTTCATTAAACAGATACTTGAGTATTATTTATGTAAGAATTTTTTTGAAATTTTACTCCATGGCATAGTTAAAATAAAATTTATGGAATGTAAGTAAAAATATTTTTGTACACTGAAATTGTATATATACAAGTATAATGTTACTAATGTTAACTGGTTCTATAAACATGATTCTATTCTTCTTAACGAAGCCTCATCCTTTAAGTTCCTAAAACAAAGTAAGTTTTTTGAAGAAGAACAGAATTTCTTTTAAAGAAAGTTAACTCTGGCTAAGAAAAAATTGATTTCAAAATTGATATCTGTATTCGCATAAAATATGTTCGTTGATTATAAATTTAGAATTTCATATTAATATTAATCTGTTAGATTTCTTGAGATTGTAGTTTAAGCATGTTGTCTTTATTTAAGAAGTATTTTTAAGTGTTTTTACTTAAGAATTGTTCAATATAATTTGCAATAATATTCTTGAAGTACAATTCATTTTATGTGCTTGAAATTGAATTATAATTCTAATTTAAAGAAATCTATTTAGTAATTTAAAATTTTTGGCTTATATTTAGGTACCTAGTTCGTAGAAAAATTTAATTATCCCAATTCGAAACCAAATCTAGTATAATATTCAATAATCTAAAGCTAATAATAGTTATACTACAACAGATCATTAATTATTTTTTTCAGTGTAGTCCTTTGATATATTAAATTTTTTTTTTTAGACCTTCTTCAGTTGTTTGTCCTTTTCCTTTCTCTTGCTTTCTGTATTATATGAAAAATTGTGATGGTGTGATATGGGAAATGTTTAACAATAAAGAACGAATCAAAAAGGCGATAAAGCAGAATTGTCCTTTAAGTATGTACAATATTATGGTTGTTATGTACCAACCATAATATATATATTAAACACAAACAACAACAACAACAACAACAAAAACAAATAATCCTTAAAAGTTCCTAAAGGAATTAAAGTTTTTGTGGTGAAAATTTTCTTATTTACTTTTCGTGTGATTCGAACAGCAAAAAGTATATAAATAATTCTTTTTTTTTTTAATTCAATATTATATATGTTATAGCCTAAATTTCCCTGCTCCTAACTTCCTTTTTTGGGTTATTATTATTTTTTTATTATTTAAGTCAAACGAAGTGAAAATAAAGGATTTTTATGGATAAATATATGGGAAACATTTCGTTACACTTAATTTAATCATTTTTCTTGTTTTATTTATATTATTTGTAATAAGGAAAAGAATTTTTTTTGGTTTTAGGAAATTCTGGAAGAATTTAATATTAATTTGATTAGACGAAATATAAAATTACTGAAAATATTTGTTAATTATTAGGAATTAAAATGATGGTATTTGTAGACAAATCTAAATTTTATTAAAACCTTGTTCTAATTTTAATGTTTCTAGTCTTTAATTTTTATAATATTTTTTTTTTATGAATAATTTATAGTTTAAAAATTAACGTAAACCATTTAATAATATTAACTATAAAAACTAAGAATATTATCCTATATAAATTAGTATTTCATTTATGTAATCAAATCTCAAGTGTTATAATTTTTTTTTCAGTTTTAAATTTTATTAGCACATGTTTCGATGAAGAGTATTTTAACACAAAAATGTGATTATTAATTTGAATATTTATCTCTTGTTAACTTAGTAATATTTATTTAATTCTATATTGTAAATAATGTTTTTTTAAATTAAGAAAAAAATTAATTTAAGAGAAAAATTGAACAAACAGTTCAATATATCTTAATTTTTTTTCTTATCTCCGGTAAAAGCATAATATGACTTACCTAGAAAACGTTGTTTAGAAAAACAATTTTTTACAAACCATAAACATATTTCATAATCTTTACTTAATAATTGTTAATTAGATGCTTAGCAGATTTGGCTAAGTATACTTGTGTGGTATGGTATTAAAGTGTATAGAGGTTTTGAGAAATAGTATCTTATAAACACATTTTATGTTTAAAAAGTTAAACTTATTTCTTCTTTTTAAAAAATCCAAAATTTAAATTTTATAATTCTAAAATTTTTATTATTTTACGATGGAAGAGCCACACAGAAAATATGGTTGTGGCTGTCAACCTTCGGTGTGAAGTGGCTGTCAACCTTCGGTTTCACTGGATATTTTTGTTCGTTGGAATGTTTTGACAAGTAAATTTTTTTTTAGATGCACTGGCGCAAAACTCAACGACAGACGACAACGACAACAAAATATTCTGTCGATTATATTATTTTAAGATTGAATATTTTCGAAAATTAATTCTGTTGTAGCTCGAATTAAGTTCCCAACAAACTCACGATTTTTTTAGCATCAAATATGTACAAACAAAATAAAACTTTGAAAATTTATGTAAATGCATAATTTTTTTTTTTTTTTTTTTTTTGCTGGTTCTATTTTGATTAATATTATCCGGTGTAATTGATAATCTCACATATACACTATAGTTCACCAATAATATAGTCATTCCCAAAACAAACATTAATTTAACCACATCAGGGTGAAAAAAAATCATATTAGAACATCTATAAATATAATAATGTGTCTGCTGTTATGTAAGGGGATCATCACCTAAACATAACCTTAAAAAAAAAAATACTGTCTAGAAAATATAATTTACTTATTGTAGAATAGTTTTAAATTACAATATAAAAATTAAAAAGCTTAGTGCATAAATATTTAACTATAGTAACTTAACTAATTATTAACATAAAAAAACAATAATAAAAAAGGGGAAAACTGATATTTACAGAGTCTGTAATTGAAATAGAACTAAATATAAGTTAATTAAAAAGGAAAAATATTTTATGAATGAATAATTTTTTATTAATAAAATTTTTGTTAAATAATTAATCTCTACATAAAAAAATTGTTAAAAATTATTAAAGCTATTTAGCCATTTATAGTAATAATTCTAATTTAGTTTTAACTGAACTAGTGTTTAATAAACATTTAAATATTTTAATGGAAATATATTTTTGTAAAATTCAAAAATTTTCTAATTAGTACATTATTACATACTATATTTGTAATTATTTGTTTTTGAATTTCAATTTTATGGTAATTTAAATTTAATATATTTTAAAATTATTATGATTTTATAATTTAATTGTGTCAAATTTTTAAAATATTATTATTATTAAATAATGTACTTATTTAGTTTATTTGTATATAAAAATAAATAGTATGTACAAGAGAACATAAAATTATGATTTATGATGTTAGCGTGTGAGGGTGCAATAATGAATATAATATTTATTTAAATTTTGAATTATATATATAATAGTTAATTTCATTTGCCTCGAATGATTATTAACTTTAAGAGTTTATGTTTTTTTTTTTTATTTTTACATATATATTGATAATGTTGTGCAATGAAAATTGATAAAATTTATTTTAGTTAAAATAAATAATATATAAATATTTGTAGACCTAGTAAATAAATTGTTAATTTCCTGGTATTTTAAATGTTTAATAAAAAAAAAAAATATATTGTTTTTCACCGAATTTTTGTAAATGTTAGTAAAATATTGAATACATTTTTTTTTTATCTCAATTTAGATATCTGCAGAAAACTGATTGTAGATATAATTCTCGTAAATTTTTTGTAAAATTATTATAATGATTTTATTATAAATATAATATTTTATCCACCGAATTATCGTAAACTCACCGAATTAACATTTACAATAGCTATGTTTAGGTTAGGTATTTTAAACGATAATTCGGTGAGTTCAATGGAATTAAAATTTTATTGGGAAAATGTGAATTGCCATTAGATTAGGTGAAGCCATTAGGTTCTTGTAATTAAAGTATCTTGAGTATAAGCAAATTTATGTTTCGGAGTATCCGAATTGATATAAAATTAGTAGGTCGAAATTGCAAAATAATGTTAGAAATAAAAAAAACATAAGAATTCTCTCATTTAGATTTATAAAATAACAAAATATCAGTAAAAAATTATTCTTGACACTGTAAATACATTATATGAAAAAATACAGTCAACTGGGCTACCTCGAGTTTGGCAATAGAACTAACCAAGAATATTTTACCCACATTCACTATCGCATAATATAAATGTTTATCTATTTCCCCATAATTTTTTCACAACACAAAACCTAAATTTTTTTACTAACGATATGTCTCAGACAAACGGCTCGACAACATTCAATTATTTACCAAAGTTAAGGAGTGTTCATTACTAAAACTTTGGTTGTCTAGTATCGCTCAATTTTTCTTAAAAATTTTAAGCAAATACAATAAAAATTTAATACAATCTGTTATTAAAAATTATCCGATTTATGAAAAAGTTCTGATTTGTAATCTAAAATTAATTTTAAATTATATATTATTAAGATAATTTATTTATGTTTATTTTAAAATAATATTTAATTGAAAATTTCTTCTTTTCAGATTTTCTAATTATACTGTCTTAAGTCATAATTCACCAGTTCAGCTGATAACAAAACTTTTCAACAACGAAAATATATACAAACGAATAAAATAATTATTTTACAAAAATTAAATTTTCTCTTTCATTTTTTCTAGGATTTGATTTCCAATCCCAACAATTCGTTTGACGGTCTATTTTGAAAAAACAAAAAAACAATAAATTATTTTGTTTTAGAATTAGGTTTATTAACAGTGTAACGGCGACCTCGTCGAATAATTGTAGAGTTTATTTTAAAAAAATATATATATATATAATTAATAAAAATGACTAGGCCTAAGTCAAAAGCGAATAATTTCTTTAAAGAAAATGCACTCACATTTTTAACAATTTTGGGTGTTCTTGCTGGTGGTACGGCTGGTGTAATTATAAAATATACAACAACTGGACCATGGATGCCAAGAGATATTATGTATATTGCATTTCCTGGTGAAATATTTTTAAGGTACTTGATTAAAAACAAACATTACACAATTTTTAAAAATAAAAAAATCTAATTAAATTTTTTTATATAGAATGTTAAAATGTCTGATAGTACCATTATTGGTATCATCAATTACTAGTGCTATTGGTTCATTAGATCTTAGTATGTCTGGGAAAATTGCAACTCGGTAAGATTAGAAAATTAAAAAAATATTAGAAAATATTTATTTATTTATAATTTACAGGGCAATTATATATTATTTTATTACAACAATTTGTGCTGTAATACTGGGTATTTTCTTGGTAACAGTCATAAAACCAGGTAAAGTTGGTAAAGTTGATATGCATATTACGGATGATTTAGAAAAAACTACGAAAGTATTAACTGCGGATACATTAATGGATCTTATTAGGTAAGTGGATTAAGAAATTTATTAATTTATTTTATAAAATATTTCAGTAAATTTAATATATCTAAGCTTTATTATGATTTCTAAATTATATTAAGACAACTTAATTTATCAAGAAACGCTTAGCCAATTTAATTTCGATCTATCTATAAATATGCTATTCAATTTTTGAAAATTCTTCTATGATTTAAATTTCTTTTACTTAAAATGAAGTATAAAGTTGTATCTGTTTATATACTACACCGAACATCGATTAAATTATCGTATTTCCTCTTTAAGCTTTCTGATTTCGGATTTTAATCGTCGAACAGGAAGCTAGTAGTCTTTAATGGTTTTTTTTTGCTGTTTGAAATTCACTTTTCGAATATGTCAAATTAAAAAAATACTATAATATTTTAAAATTTTTATCAGAAGCGGTGCTTTATTTATTCACAAAGATTTGTGATTGTTTCACCTTTCACCTATATTTCCGAATATAATTTAAAATTTATATTTTTCTTGGCAGTTTTAAAGAAAGTCTGGTGTGTTGACCATAGGTCAATTTTTTCAATTAATAATAATAAACTAATATGATATGTGACAGCTCAAAAATTAAATATTCAAAATTTTCAATACATAGTACAAAAATAAAATCATAAATACAAAAACTAAATCTAATTAAGAAGCACAAGCGAAATTTAGCTAAAAGATTCCGTTTTTTTTCTAATTAATGATTAAAATTTTAATATTTTTTTTTTTTTATTATATTTAAAATTTGTGAATTTAAGTATCATTTTTATGATACCAAAAAAAAATTAAATTTTCGAAAAACATCAAAATAGAAATCACTTTTTAAGATATTCAGTTCAAGGTTGAGTGCTATTTTTTTTTTGTAGACAACATAAATAATTTTTTTTAGCGGTTGTTTTGTTTATAGAAATATATGTCTTATCAAATTTTATTTTATATATATTGCATAATTGATAAGATTTTTTCGAGTTTGTTACATAATTCATAATTTTTTCAAAATAAAAAAAAAATTGATTAGAATAAATAATTTAAAATGTATTTTTAGAATTTCTTGTCTAGGAAGATTTTACAAATGGTTTTTAATTCAAACTGAATTAAATTAGGTTTTTTGGTTGACTATAATTTAAACTAAGTTATTTCGTACTTGATTTGAAACCTTTAGGGTAATTGTAGATGTTTCAAAACCAACAAAATATATGTTGTGTCGTTTTAAACTCATGTTAACAAAGTCAATCACATAATTTAGGCGGACGTTAACCTTCTTAAAGTCTACTTAGTAATATTCCCTTAATAATCCGCAATTAAATATTCACTTTCCTAGTTCTTGTTTAAAGTGATCTTTCCTGGTTATTGTTTAGCCTTGTTTCTATATGTTTCTTTATATTAGCCTATTTTCTTAATAGTATAATCATATATCTCTATTTGAGTTTCGGATTTAGATCGTTTTTTAGTACATCACAAATTAGTTCCAATCCACTAAAACACAGAAAAACTTCAAATTAATAAAAAATATTATAAATTTAAATTTATAGCAAATATCCTTTATCATGCTATTAAAAATATTTTACAATTATGTAATTCTGAACCCGTGACGAATCATAACATTGTATAAATATTTTTGAACCTTTTTTATAATTATAATCGATGGATTTTCAAATTTATTTTAAAAAAACATCACAATTTAATTGTACTATAAAAAAAAAATATTATTAAGCTTTTAAAATCCTAAAAATCCTTTTCGTTTTATTATTATTATTTAAAAATTATGAAAACATTAATTTCTTTTTTGTCGTCTTCCTTTCTGTTTTGGGGTTAAGAAAGTGTTAATTTAAATTTAGTCCTTTTTTTTCATTTCAACATTTTCCATTTTAAATGTTTTATGCTAAAATTAATTTTATTTTAAAATGTAAAATAAACTTTATGAAAAAAAAACACAGAGTTGATTTAAAATTTTCCGTAGTTTTTCTTTATTGGTGTTAAATAAAAGGGAAATAAATGTAATTTTATAACCAAAAAGTTTTTGATTTGAAAATTAAGATAATAATTGGTTAAGCGAAGGGTTTCTTTTCTATTAATTCCAATACATTAGGATTAAAATAATTTGGTTGAATTGGGATTATAATAAATGTAATTTTACATTTATTTTACACTTTGAAAGATTTATTTAATAAATATAGTTTTAAATTCTAAACATAAATTTTCCTTTTATCAATAAAAAACTATGAAAATTTTTATATCAGAATCCAAATGATGGTTTGGGGCACTCGTTTCCGGAAGCATACCACCCAAAAACTTGATGTATTTTTAATTTACCTTAATTGTACCGGTTCAATATAGGGAAAACTGATTTTCAAAACTCCAATAAATAATTATTTATAAAGTTTATTAATAGATTACTATATTTTCCTGTCTGACATACTTAAAACTTAAAACGACAATAAATAAATTTTACCACAAATTTTACAAAATTTTGGAACACTTTTATCACACATCAATAGATATCAATAATATTATTTATTTTCCGAATACAATTTATAAATTTATTAAATTTATTTATCTTCTAACTTAAGTAACAAAATAGTTTTAAGTAAATTATTAAAATAAATTGTAATACAATTTAATATTTTGACATTTTAAAAAGTTTCATCATCTTCTAAGACCTTACAAACTAAACTACTAAACACACTTTGTAATCCAATCTGATACATAATACATATTCTATTTTTTTTATATAAATAATTAATTAAGTAGATAATAGGGAAAAAGAATTTGATATACCATATCGAAAAATTAGTATGTATTATTATTATAGAGATAATTAGTGAGATAAATGACAATTACCGGGGACTAGTACTAATAAATTATATTAAAAATACCGCCCATTCATTTTAATTCTTTCATAATTCAAAAAATTGATAAACAACAATTGTTAATTAATTGAGGAAATTAATACATTTCAGTTTGAATTATTTGAACAAAGAATTTTTCCACAATCGCTGGACAGTTTTAATTTATGTACAACGTCGCGTATTTTAATTTTAAATACAAAAACTCAAGATAATTTGTAAATTTACTTGTTGAGTTAAAGTCAGAGTTGTATAAGTACACAACCAAACAAAATTTCTATAAATAAATTAGTTATTCTGGACATTTATTAAGTACTTGGTAATACATTAAAATTTTAAGGTTTATCTAACGCTTGGTGTCTGAACGTCAATACTACAACTACTGTTAGTCTAGTTTATTAAAATAAATGAACAATTTTTGTTAACTTAAACTTAAAAATAATTGCACCTAAAGCCTTGTTCTTAATAATATTCTGAATCACAACCAGTCTAAACAATTCAGAATTATATTTAATAAATTGCAATAAATAAGAAATTCAATATAATGCAAAATGACTGGGTCAATATTATTGGTAGTTGACCTCATATTCAGTTCAGACAAGTTTTTTGTTATGCAAAATTATAATAGTCAAAACAAGCTTAAATAACAAAAAATGCTAATGAACTTCTAGTTGTAAGATAAAAAGAAGTTTGAACTTTACTCTAATAATTTGGCGGGCAAATGAAAAATATTGTCTTATAAAAATTAATATAGTATACATATTTTAGACTTTATATTATATATAGTCAGTCACATTCAGCGGCGTAGCTAGCTAACAGCGAGGTAATGCAAAACATTAGGGCCCATCAGTAACTGGTAAAACAGAGGGCCCAAAAAATTTTGTACAAATTCATATTTATATATGAAATGGAATAAATTTTTATTTTTAAAGGATATATAAATACACATTTTGAACAAAAAAATTTCAAATTCTATACTTCGAAATCTAACATATTTATTTAAATTTTTGCTGCTATTGATATGATTGATATTATCGATAATGCCATTACTATGGAAATTTTTATGCAAAATTTCCAAAAAATTTCATGCTATGTACATATATTTTGTCAGTGGTTTATTTAAAAAATTAAAAAATTCTAATAAATAATTCCTTAGTAGGCTAGCTAGTAGCTATGCAACTCTTTAATATTTTTAGATTAATATTTTTAAATGTAAAATACAGTTTTAGTTGTGTTTACTAGTTCTTTGTGTAACTTACAAATTTCTAAAAAGAAATTAAGAATTTGAAGGAATTATTTATTACAATTTTGTGTTCAAAACATAAATTCATAGAGAATAAAGCTGTATAATTGAAAAGTAAGTTTTTTATATTTTGAATATAATGTTATATTATCAAATAAATGTATTGTATGAGAATAAGTAATATACAAACAATATTGTATACTTTAGTTTGTTTTATATTAGATTCAGTATTACATAATATATTTTTATTAAATACAGTTTCTGAATTACAATGGAGGGTTCAAAGAAAGTTATGAGTGGTGCACAAAAAAGAAAACTCAAAAAACAAAAAGAAGAAGATTTAAAAAAAAGTTTAAAACTTGATAGTTTTTTTTCAAAAAGTACCAAAATTACTGTAGATTCAGAGAATATAATTGAAATTGAAAGCTCGCAAACAGCTACTACTAATATTATCGATAATGATAAAAATTCTAATAATGATATAAGTCAAACCATAAATAAAAATTCATTAAATTAAAAATTCATTGCTAATGCAAAAGCAAGAAAAAAAGTTTTTTAAATTCTACTATTTTTTACACTTATTTTAATTGAAAAGAATAAATGCTATTAAAATTAAAGATATGAATTTTTAATCATAAATAAATTAATAGGGGGCCCAATTTTTGTTGTTTGCATTAGGGCCCAAAAATCTTAGCTACGCCACTGGTCACATTGAAATTGGATATGTGACGATAATGTATAAGTTTAAAGCAATAATGTTTAACTAATAGTTTTTAATTGATCTATGGAATTCTGTAAGCCTTTAAAATAATATTTATTGAAATATTTTAATTATTACTTACAACTTAACTTGTGGGATGCAAAATTAGATGATCTAATATTATTACTTGGAAAAAATATACTGAAATAATATCTAAGTAGAATATTTTTTATGTTTTTAAAGTGATGACAGATAATTGAGATGTTTGGAATTTTAATAAATTTGTTTACATTCGGATTATAAGATAATTTTTATTTTTAGGCTTTAAATTGCTTCATTTTTATTTGCAAATGTATTTACAATAAATCAATTAAATTTTGTTTCATTGTGATATTAATATGAATTATTTTGTAATTTTAGAAATTGATTGTGGCATATATTTTAATACCAGAGTAAAGTAGTATAAGCTTGAAATTTTTCTAGATTTTTATTAAATTTTTTTTACAGAAATTTTAAAAATAATGACACTTCAAGATTTATGAATTAATATTTTTTTTGGTAAATTTCTTTTAATTTGTATGTTTAAATTGTGACTTTGTAATACAATACGAGGTATATAAGAGACAGTCGCCCAAATCACATCACTGCTTGGATTTGGTATCTAAATAAAATTATTGTGATGGAAAATTGTGATGGAAAATTGTGGTAAAAGTGTTATAAATAAGTTATATTAACATTAAAAGGGGATTAGCAACACTTACATATATACTTTATTTATTTATTGTCTTTCAACCTTTAAGTGTGTCAGACTATATTTTTTTATGGACCATCTGAAATTTTTTTTTGGATTACCATTTTTTTTGGGTTGTTTATAAGCAATTATTTGTTTTGGTGCTTGTTTAATTAGTTTTTCAGTTAGATAATTCGATTTTGGTTACTGTTTTATTTAGATAAATCAATATTTTTGTGAAAAATCCTAATTGAATTTTTTTCATCATCCAAAGTGCTTGTAATTATTTCAAGCCTCTTTCTTTTATAAAACAGTAACCAAAATCGAATTATCCAATTACTCAAGCCTGTCGATGAATAGTTCTTTGGCCCAAAAATTAAAAAACCAGTATCCTAAATTATAGCATTTTAAATCTATTTTTAAAATCGGCTTTCCGGAAATAATCTCTTCCTTGCTTTATTATTAAAATGGAAGCAAAAAATGAAGAATTATATAAATTTTGTCTAAAATAATAAGCATAATAAAACTAAAACCATTAAAAGAAAATTTTTGTGATATTAATTACTCGTATAACTAATTACACAAATTACAATAAATAACAAAACATAATTAAAAATGTCTCAATTTCAGAATAATAAAATAAATAAATAATAATATTAAATTTCATATTACCATGTAATATTACCATGATCTTTAAATCAAAACAACAAATACTTCACCTACTTTCAAAAAACAAAGAACTTATCTCGAAAATAGATTAAGAACACTTTATTAACATTCACAATTATTATTATTACATCTTAAATAAATCTTAAATAAATATGGTTAAAAATTGACAAATAAATTAGATTTACTCTGTAAGTACTATACCTAAAATTTTAAGAAAGTATATTAAGGCAGTTTTATTTTACCAATCAACACAATCGTATATATATATATATCAACCACCAGCATTACACACCAGTAAAACCACATTTTCTTTTTCTTATATAATATTTCGATGATTTAATCATCCACAGATTTATCTTACTAAATTTTCACACTTTTTACACTTCAAATATAATGACAAAATAAAAGCCTACAAGGAATAATAAGTTCCCTTTGTTTTTATGATGGTTTATACCCTTAAAATTTATATCGCTTACTCCTTAACTTTATAACATCTTTCTTTTATAAAATTAAAGAAGCTTTTAAAAAATTTATCCTAAATATTTTTTTTTTGTTCCTATTCCTTGATGGTAATTTAATTTTTCCACCAAATAAAGAATAAAAAAAACTTTTAATGAAATTGAGACAAGAATTTAATAAAATTCATTTAATTGGGTATCCTTTAAAGTTTTGGGACTTATTACTTATAGAGGATTTTGTGTCAAATTATTATTATAAGAAAAAAAAACCACTAATTAATGATAAAGTTTCTTTTAAGAAAAAAATATATTTAATTAAATTTTTATTTTTAATTCTATTACAAAAATTTGATTAAAATATGTCGTTTTTAAGTATTATTCAGTTTTGATTATTAAAAACATTTTCATAATTAATTCACGTGCACACTTTATTTCTAAAATTTCTTAGAAATATTTAATTCAGCTTTTAATACTTAATATATTTCTAATTGTATATATTAACAGTGGTGTAGAAGTTAACTTTTTTTTTAATCAGCCACCGGCTACAGGATTTTTCAGAATATTTTTACTTTTTATGGGATCTGGGAAAATCTGACAAAATATGATAATTACTTCTTGACAATATGAAGTAAGTCCTTATTTCACTTTGAAACAGTCATCTTCCAAAAAAAACACGACACTTTGTTTTTTATACCGAATTTTTTGGAAAATTTGAAAATTAGTTGTTTAATAGACAAAATCCGGATTTATTTTAAATTGTCAAAAACTAATTATTGTGTTTTGGCAAATTTTCACATAATAATTGACTAATGCTTAAGTTACAATTGAAGCATTAATTTTCAAAACATTTTTCCGCGAAAATATTCTTCTTACAAAATTTCTGGGAATATAGTACTGATAATAAGTGAAGATGTCTTGTAACTTTATTTTTGTGATAGAACCATGAAAACTAAACCAAAATATGTCATGTCATCCGAAGTAGTATTTTAGTAGCATTTTATTATAAAAAGAGGTTTTTTGCAAATTTTGTCGCTTAATATATTTTCGCGGAAAGGAATTGATATAATTATAATGTTCTAGCTTTTAAAATTTAACGCCAGTACCACTCTACACCACTGAATATTAAGCACCAAGGAAAAAAAAATTATATTAATTTTTTTTGAATAAATTAATAAAAAATATTATTCAGATTTTTTTTTTTTTGAAAGAATTTAATTATCAATTTAGTAATATTTTATATATATTGCGAGGCTTTTAAAATAATTCAATTAACTTGTTTCCTCTTACTTCCATCGAAAAATGTTCATATAATATTTGGTCACGAGATTATATAATTGAATTTTGGTTTATGATATAATAAAATTATCCGATTTATAATAATATTCAAATTCACCGAAAAAAAAAAGATTGTTATTCTAATAGCAAAGTATTTCACCTTGATTCGAATAACATAATTTGTTTTTTTTTGTTGTTGTTGTAATAATTAAAGTAGAATTTCATTAATAAATATTAAGTCTTTTTAATTCATGAATTTATTTACTTGTTGGTAAGCTTCTTAAACTTTATTAATTTAATTGTCTCTACTTCTGCTTTTTGGTATACTGAATTTGGAATTACAAAAAAATATATATTATCGTAAAGCCTGAAAGTATGCAAATTAATTTATAAAAAATTTACTATTTTCGGTTTTAAATTTGAATGAAAATTTTTTTTAAATTAAAATTTCAAAGTTTTTTTATTTTCTAATCATTAAATTTTTTTTTAAATATTTACAGAAATATGTTTACTGATAATATTATTCGAGCAAGTATGTTCCAGGTAAGCAATAATAAATTAGAATTTTGTATATTTATTAGAAAACATAAAAATTTATCCTTATTTCTAAAAATTATGAAATTCCATATATATTATCTAATTGTTAACAATTTCTATGAAATTTAAAAGAAAAAACCATTAGAAGTTTAAAAAAAAAATATATATATTTTGAAGTTAAATATAATTATTTTTTTTGAACCTCCACCGAAAAATTCCAAAATGAAATTATAAAATATAAAAAGAGTTTTTCATAAATACATATTTATAATTTTTTAGTAGCAAAGAAAATATTTTATAAATTATTTTAAAAATTTTCCTTTTAACTAGTATACTAGGAAAACAGAAGAAATAATATTTAAATAATTTAATTCAGATTTTAATGTAGTTTATCTTTCGATAATTCACTTTACTCTTTATTAAACAATTAATGTTTTTCAAATATTTTTTAGTTAAAGAAACTGGCCTCTAGAATTACAGATTTAGTTAAACCTTAAATATTTAACAAGTTATAACTACTATAACTTGTAATTTCTTTTAGATATTAAATCATAACTTAACTTAATACAGATATTAAATCATAAGTCCTAAACAAAAGTAGGTTGGTTTCATAGATATTTGTTTTGCTTTTATTCTGGCATTCGAAAGGATTTTTCAAAAACACCCAGTGTCTTTGATCAGTATACATCCTCTACCTCTTATTGATTGTATTAGCCAGTATTATCTAATATTAAAGAAATCAAAAGTTTATATAGCAATTACAGAAAAAGCTACAGAAAATATACTCAAGAATTGATTATACTTTTTTTTTATATTGTAATAATTAATTTTATTTTCAATAATTTCAGTTTCGTACTGAACTGACTGTCCCTAAAAATTTCACTGGAGATCGTAAGTACATATTTAAAGTTTTAATCATATTCAAAATATAATTTTTCATTATTTTTAAAGTTGAAGATTTAACTTTGTATACAATAAGTGATAAACAAAAAGCTGGTTCAAATGTTTTGGGTTTGGTAATGTTCAGTATTGTTCTTGGTACAACAATTGGTCGTATGCGTGAAAAGGGTAAAGTTTTACAAGAATTTTTCATTACATTAAGTGAAGCTATGATGATTATAACATCATGGGTTATTTGGTAAGAATATTATAATTTGTATCTTTCATATATTAATAATAATTGAATAAGAAATAAATGATCCCATATTTCTTCCTATTTTAATTAATCGAATAAATCGAATAATTTGTTAAATTCCATTTTTTTTTGTTGTTATTTTCAAATATGTTCTTTTTTTTTAAATTTCTAGGCTCTCACCAATTGGTGTTGGTTTCTTAATTACTGGTAAAATATTAGAAATGCAATCTCTTGGTCAAGTTGTTCAACAGTTAGGCTGGTATTTCTTAACTGTGATGTTGGGTTTATTTATTCATGGATTTGGTAAGTTTAACAATTATATTAAAATAAATATCTCTCTACAAATATATGTAACACTTTTTTTTAAAAAAAATACTTTACAGGTACAATTGCAATTTTATTCTTTCTTGCGACACGTCGTTTACCATATGGTTTTGTGGCTAGATTATCACAAGTTTTGGCTACAGCATTTGGTACTGGTTCTAGTTCAGCAACAATGCCATTAACTATTAAATGTTTAGATAATATGGGAATTGATCAACGTGTTACCAGATTTGTAATACCTGTTGGTGCTACAATTAATATGGATGGTACTGCTTTATATGAAGCTGTTGCTGCTTTATTTATTGCCCAATATAGGGAAATTGATTATACATTTGGAAATATTATAGCTGTAAGGTAAATATAGAAGAATTAAACTAAAGATATTAGTTTGTATATACTGTATATATATATTTGAAAAATTATATTATTGTAATTTTTAGTATCACTGCCACGGCTGCTTCAATTGGTGCTGCTGGTATACCACAAGCTGGTCTTGTTACAATGGTTATGGTATTAGATACTGTTGGTTTACCTGCCAAAGATGTATCACTTATTATTGCTGTCGATTGGTTATTGTAAGTTAATTAAAAAATATATACTTATTTAAATTATATAAAATTTAATTATATTATGTATATTATTATTTTTTTTTAAAAAAAAGGGATCGATTCCGTACAACTATAAATGTAATGTGTGATGCTTTGGGTACAATTTTGGTTGATTCATTATCAAAGAATGATTTGGGTATTGCTGATAAGGTAAATAATACAAAAAAAAAATATTTTTTTTCATCTAAAATTATTAAATTTTTTCTAAAAAAAAAAAAAAAATATTATATTTTTTTAAGAAAAATACAAGTTTTTTTCATTAAATTTATTTTTATTATTCTTTATCTGAGAGAAAACTTTTCATTTTTATAGGATCGAATAGCACGACGACGTTCAACTATTGTTAGTAGTTTCATTTTAATTGGCCTTAATTAAATTAGTATAATTTTATTTTAATGATTTTTCATTTTATTTTTTTTTTATTTTGCATGAATATTTTTGTAGTGCTATAATAAATTTTAATGCTTTCTATAACTTTTCATTAAAATTATATCAAATTTACTAAAATAATTTAGCTTTATTTTGTATATACATATAATAAGTAAATTTTGTCGAATATGTTCTTTTTTTTAATTATAGCTACGTTATTTTGTTCCTTAAATAATTTATTTAAATATGTAGTTTTTAATTAAATATACCATTAAATTAGAATATTTCAGTTGCTTAGAATTGCTGATAATTATTAATTTAGATTCATTTTAAGAAAATCATCGTTTTTAAACTGTTACATATATATTTTTATATTTAGTTAAAATTTAGTATAAATTCGCAAAAAAATTGTTTATACATATACATACTAACAAAATTTAAAAATTAATTTTAAAATCGTCTAAAAAAATTTCTTTCACATTTGTTGTTTAATAATCATAGACACACAAAATTTAAAATATAGTTTAAGAGGTTTTCGATGCCAAATCATATGTTTAAAATCGTAAAATGGTATATACTATATAGTCCTTATTGACGATTTAGTTTATAAAAAATATTATTTTTATAAGTGAACTGGGAAATTGAAAAACTTATTTTATTAGATTTCAAACCAAAATCGTCTATTTTTATTTTAATGATTTGAAATATACTTTAATTAAGTTGAAATCAAATAATGCTTTGGAGATCGAAATCATCTGAAACTTGATTTCAATTTTAATGTGCCTATGCTAAGTTTCATTTAATTTAGTTGTGTTTTATTCTATAGTAATTTTTAAATAATGTGAAAGTTTTAATAATTTTTCACTCTTATAATATTTTTAGGCTCACGCTGAACCACATGAATTGGTTGAACTTGGCCCACATGGACGTTTAGACGAAAATTAAGATTAAAAAAAACAACAAAATCTTTAAAAATTTGTTGCGCACAATACAACCAAAAAAAAAACAAAAAAAACATTAAAAATTAATTTACACAACAAAAAAGAAGAAGTTTTTGAAATAAAATTTTCCATAATTTACCGACCAAAATATATGCAAAAATAAAAATGTTTTTAAACAAACTCTCAGAAATATTATATTAAAAACAAAACAATATATATTTGAGAATAAAAGTTAATTAATTAAATTAAACGAGAATTCTTTTCGTTTTACAAAAATCATTCAAATAAAGTTTGTTCAGATACTTTACTATAAAGATACTAAAGTATCTGAACATAAATTTTATATTTAATTTTTTAATAAAACATTTTTTTTTTAATCTATACACAAAAAAAAAAACAATAATTTTTCTTGTAAATAAAAAAAAACAATTAAAGTAAAATATAAACAATAAAAAGAAAAATGGAAAAACTTGAAGTAAAAAAAAATTATAAATAGATAAAAAGTACTCCACAAAAATACAAAAAAAAAAATGTTCATTAATTATAAAAAATAAATATATATAAATAAATAAGAAACAAGGAAATTAAATCAATTTTCGAATCAATTACACTTGAGACTACATACTTCATTTTTATACTTGATTAGTCTGAAACTTTTCCGAATTTTCGAAATTTTAAATCGATCAGAGTCAAGCTATTATTTCCATACATTGAACTAATATTAATGCCATGGAAGTAAATATTATTTCCATACACAATTGACAAACTCTTTCTACCCACTCCCCGAAATGTCAATGACATGTTATGATAATATTTAATTTCAAAAGAAAATTACATGACAGCATATGTATGTTATTTTATAATTTAGATTTAAAATGTCAAAATGTCACAACTGTCAGTATATTTTGATATATGAAAGAGACAAATATAGAAGGAAGAAAAGCTGGACAATTTTATTCACTTAAGATATTTCCATTGCCAATTATTCTATGGCCTACGCTTATTTTGAAAAGTTTGATTTCTCTGTGAAGTGTGTATTTGAATAAAAAAAATGTATGTATGAAGTATACAGTACAGTGGATTCGAAAATCGACTTTAAGATTATAAAATAAGTAAAAACATAAAAAAATAATTAATTATAAAAACAAAAAAAAAAAATCAGAAAATAAGGAAAATTAAAAAAAATTTAAGTGTTTAGTATTAAAATTAAAATAAATTTAAAACTGAAGAAACAATTTTTAAAAAAATAAATCACAAAATAAATTAATTTTTTTTTTGGAAATTTACAAATAAAATGCATTTTTAATTATGAAATTAAATTTTTAATTATTTATATTTTATATTTTCATAAATTAATTTTTTTTTAAATTTATTAATTTTGAAAATTTTCTTTTTTATAAAATATTAATTAAAATGGTTTAAAAAAAATGATTTAAATTTATTAAAATTAAAAACAAAATTAAAATTAATTAATTATTTAATTTTAATTTTTTTCTGTTTTGTTTCTTTTTTGTGTTTCTAAAAGTTCTTTTATGAACTTGTATATATACTTAATAGTATAAGTTAAAAATTTTGTCTAAAAAATAGAAATGTTTTTATTTAAAAAAGAAATTATATTTACATAAATATATTATATATTATTATTATTATTAAAATATTCACCGAATAAAAATTATTATTAAAATTTAAAAACCAAAACAGATTTATGAAATATATTTAAGTGAAATTTGGAAATTCTCAAAACATAAGAACTTTAATCTTAGAATTTAATTTAAATAAAAAATTTTTCATTTTAATCTATAACCAAATTAATAAAATTATTTAAAATTAATTTTGTTTAATTTTACAAAAATTTTATTTAAAAATATTAATTAAAATTTTCAAATTCATTATTCTCCTGTATTTATTTAGCCACGTATAAATTACCTTTTTTCTTCGTAATTTTTTTTGTGTCTTTTAGCTATCAATATTACCTGTTTGTAAACCAAAATAACAACAAAGTAGGAAAGAAAATTTGATTTATGAAATATATATACTTAGAAAAAAAAAGATTACAATATTTTTTTCCTATTCCAACAATGTGAAAGCAACATGTCTACCATGTCATTTTGATCTCTTCTTCTCTGTTTTCTAAATTGAAAGAAAATAATTACATAACTATGCAAATAAACTTTGCCGAAAACGTTAAGAAAATTGTTCATTTTCATATATAAAACACAAAAAAACGATAAGTTAACGTTAAATTAACTTAAAGTTCTCTTAAAGTTTCCGAAACCAAAATTAAAATAAGACACGACCCGTAAGAGCATTAAGTTTTCCTTACGTAATGGCGCAAGTTTTCATCAAGATATTAATTTTTTTTTTATTTAAAAAAATCACTTACTTTATTATAAATGTTTATTATAGATAAATTCACAGTATAAATATGAGTGTTAACATATTAATTTAATGTAAAACTATTAAAAAAGAAATAATACTAGTGAAAACTATAAGAAAAACTTTGTTAGGTGTGGGTCAGAAAACGTTAAGTTTTCTTTAAATTTGAGCGGATTCAGAATTATTATTTAAAGGGTATAATTTAATTTACCTCAAATTTTCGGAATTAAAGAAATTTTATGTCGGTAATTTTGGCATAGTAGAATAAATTTAAATAAATTAATACTGATTTTTTTACTTTACTTGCAAGTACTACTCTCAAATATTTTGAGATATCTCTGTAAGAAATTAGTGTGGCTTTCAATTGCTTGGGTTTTTAAATTACTTCTTATAGTATTTATTTTTAGTAATTCATCAAAGTTCTATTAAATTTGAACATATACATTAAAATTATTTAAATTAAACAGAAACTTTCTTATGTTTTATAATTCAGAATAATTTTTATTGTCGATTATAAATATTTATGTTTATCTAGAAATTAATTTAAATATCTAGAAGTTAACTTATATTTAAATTAATTTTTTTTAATTTTTCATTTGGTAATAAAATTATGATTAACTTCGAAAAGTTTATTATTTAGTATAACAGAGAAATTAAATTTTATTTAGAATGAAATTATTTTTTTTATTGTAAAAAAATATAAGATATTATTATTTCTTTTATTTTGTTTTTGAGAATATAAAATAAATGTATAAAAACAACGCCAAAAGTTAATAGTTTTGATTTCCATTCTGTCTGAACCGTACATCAAATTACTTTTAATTTAGTACATAATTCCTGCCAGTACACTCTTCCCACTCAAGGTATGAGCTATTATTATAAACGACCTGTGATAAAGGTTTACTAAAAATTAACTTCAGGATTTTGTCCTCGGAATTGAGCATTTTGTCAACAAAACTCTAAATTTGAGATTTTAATCTTAGGCCTTAACATATTCCAACACTGAGTATTTCATAGTAATTTAATATAATCAGTGTTATTGAATTTCCGCCAAGTAATTTTACAACATAGAAAATCTACTTTAAACTATGAAAACGGTGAAAAACGATGAAAAATTATTTTAATTACTTTTGGAAAATTTATTTAAAAAATTAATGAAATTCAAATGTGTTTCTTTTAATTATATTGAAGTTCAATAGTGGTGAGTATTTGTAATTGCGTTTTGAAATATTCATCCTTAAGTACTTTTTGCCAAATGACTAATTTATACATATATGTATATGTATATGAATGTATTTGAAAGTATGAGTATATATTTACGTGTTTCCATCATGTAAATATACCGAAATATAAAGATTTATCTACAATATAATATTTACTAGATCCACATAATATATTATTTTAATGGTATATGAAGATAACAATATCCTTTTCTATTATTTACTCTATTCTAGCCATCCTAGAATGTTTTATTTATATTAGCAATTACTATATAAATATAAAAAACAATTACAACAATTACTATATAAATATAAAAAACAATTACAACAATTACTATATAAATACAGTAATCCCCCGATTTACGAACAGGATACGTTCTGTGAAAATGTTCGTATATCGAATATTCGTATATCGAGCCCAATATTAGTATGGTATTCTATTTAAAATAAATAGATACGTTCCAGCGATCGAAAATATTCGTAAAACGAGATCTATTTTAGTATAAGTTTGTGTTAAAACTACGTAGATGCGTACCCAAAATTTTCGTTAAACGAAATCCTATTTTTAGAAATATTTGAAACAAAGTGATTAGAAAAGAAAAAAGAGTTTACTCATTTCAAAAATATAATAAATATAACACAAATTGCGCACTAAATAAAATTACACAAATTGCATTACACTAAAGAAATTTTTAATGAATGAGAGAACTTAATTTATTGTTTTCGGGGAGTTCCAAATTGAATTAAATTGTTCGTAATAGCGAATTTTTCATTCGTATAACGAATTTTATAACATTATGAAATTGTTCGTAATAGCCAATTTTTCATTCGTATAACGAATTTTATAACATTATGAAATTGTTCGAAATAGCGAATTTTTCATTCGTATAACGAATTTTATAACATTATGAAATTGTTCGTAATAGCGAATTTTTCATTCGTATAACGAATTTTATAACATTATGAAATTGTTCGTAATAGCGAAATTTCGTAAACCGAGCCGTCGTAAATCGGGGGATTACTGTATAAAAAACAATTACAACGGTTACAAATGCTTTGTAACCGTTGTAATTGTTTTGGAAAACATTGTAATGGTTTGAAAAACATTGTAATTGCTATGGAGAAACGTTGTAAATGTTTTGTGAAAATTCTTATAATGATCTGAAAAATTTCGTTATTGTTTTTGAAAACATTTTAATGGTTGGGAAAACGTTGTAAATAATTATAAAGCGTTGTAATTGCATTGGAAACTTTGAAATTTTTTATAAAACGTTTTCATTATTTTTTAAACTGTTGTAATGTTTTGAAAAGCTTTGTAATTGCTATAGGAAACGTTGTTATGTTTGGAAAATGTTGTATATGATTTGAAAATCGTTGTAATTGTTTTGGAGAACGTTGTAAATATTTTGAAAGCGTTGTAATGATTTGAAAATCGTTGGAATAGTTTTGAAAAACGTTGTGATTACTTTGGAAAACGTGGTTTCAATGGTTTTAGAAACGATATATTTCTTTTGGAAAATATTATAATGGTTTGAAAAACGTTGTATATAATTTGTGAAACGCTGTAATTATTTTGTAAAAACGTTGCAATAGTTTGAAAAATGTTGTGAATGATTTGGAAAATGTTGTAAATGATTTGAAAATTGTGTTAATGTTTTGAAAAACGTTGTAATTTTTTTGTAATGGTTTGAATAAATTTGTAAACGTTGTAATTGTTTTGTAATGGTTTGAATAAGTTTGTCTATGGAAAACTTTGTAAGCGTTGGAAAACGTTGTAAATGGTTTGACAAACGTTGTAATTATTCTGGAAAATGTTGTAATGGTTCGAAAAACGTTGTAAATTTTTTGAAAATATTGTACTTGTTTTGGAAAACGTTGTAATGATTTGAAAACGTAGTAATGGTTTGAAAAATGTTTTAATTGTTTTGCAAAGCGTTGTAAAGTTTTTTAAAACGTTGTAATTATTTTGGGAAAACGTTGTACGTGCTATAGAAAACATTGTAAATTTTGTCATGCTTTGAAAAAGTTGTAACCGTTTTGTGAAACATTGTATTATTTTATGAAACGTTGTAATGATTTTAATATCTTTGTAATGGTTTTAAAAACGTTGTAATTATTTTGGAAAACGTTGTAATGGTTTGAAAAACTTTGCTATTATTTTGGGAAACGTTGTAATGTTTTGAAAAACGTTGTATATGTTTTGGGAAACTTCGTAATTATTTTTTAAAACGTTGTAATTATTTTGGAAAACGTTCCATTGATTTGAAAATCGTTGTATTTGTATTGCGTGGTAACTGTTTTGATATTGTTGTAATATTTTGGAAAACCATGTAAATGTTTTTAAAACATTTTACTTGTTTTGGAAAACGTTGTAATTGGTTTTGGAAAACGTTATAATAATTTTAATATCGTTGTAATGGTTTTAAAAACGTTGTAATGGTTGGAAAACAATGTAAATGAGTTGAAAACTTTGTAACTGTTTAGAAAAGCCCTGTAATTTTTTTTAGCAAACATTATAATGTCATGGCATCGAAAAAGTTATAGTTGTTTTGAAAACGTTGTAATTTTTTTGAAAAACGTTCCAACTGTTTTGGAAAAGATTCCACTGATTTGGAAAACGTTGCAATGTTTTGTAAAACGTTGTAATAGTTCTGGAATATTTTGTAACGGTTCGAAAAACGTTGTTAATGTTTTACATAATGTTGTAATTACTTTTTAGAACGTTGTAATGGTTTGTTAAACGTTGTTTATTTTTTAAAAGCGTTATACTTTTTTTTGGAAAAGTTTGTAATGAATTGAAAAACATTGTAATGGTTTAAAAACGTTGTAAATGTTTAAAAAACGTTGTCCAAAATTGTTTTGGAAAACGTTGTAATTGTTTTGAAAAACGTTGTAAATGTTTAAAAAACGTTGTATTGATTTGAAAATCGTTGTAATTGTTTTAGAATTACAACGATTTTCAAATCAATACAACGTTTTGATTTGAAAATCGTTGAAAACGAACGTTGTAATTATTTTGAAAAACCTTGTAAGGGTTTGTAAAGGTTGTACCTATTTCGTGAAACATTATAATTGTTTTAGAAAACGTATGATTTGAAAATCGTTGTAATTATTAAACGTTGTTACTGTTTTGAAAATGTTATAATGGTTTGGAAAACTTAGTAAATATTTCGAAAACATTGTATTTGTTTTGGAAAACGTTGTAATTGGTATGAAAAACTTTGTAATATGTGGAAAACAATTTAAATGATTTAAAAACTTTGTATATTTGTTTTGGAAAGCGCTGTAATTCTTTTAGAAAACATTGTAATGGTATAGAAAAAGTTGTACTTGTTTTGAAAACGTCGTAATGTTTAGAAAAGCGATGTAAATATTTTGTGAAACGATGTGAGAAAAGCTTTGTAATTCTCACCATTTAAAGCTTTGTAATGGTGAGAAAAGCTTTGTAATTGTTTTCAAAAACATTGTAATTGTTTAGGAAAACGTTGTAATGGTTTTAAACGTTGTAGAGATTTCAGAAAACGTTGTAATGGTTTTAAAAACGTTGTAGGAATTTCAGAAAACGTTGTAATTGTTTCAAAAAGTTCTACCCGTTTTGTGTAACATTGTAATTATTTTGTAAAACGTTGTAATGATTTTCATATTGTTGTAATAGTTTTAAAAACGTTGTAATTATTTTGGAAAACGTTGTAATGGTTTGAAAAACGTTGTAATTATTGTGGAAAACGTTGCATTGGTTTGAAAAACGTTGTAAATGTAATTATTTTGTAAAACGTTATAATTGTTTTGGTAAACGTTGTAATTGTATTGGAAAACATTGTAATGTTTTGGAAAGCATTGTAATTACAAAGTTTTTCAAACAATTACAACATTTGTCAGACGTTGGAATTGTTTGAAAAACTTTGTCATTTCTATGAAAACTTTAGAAAATGCTACTTTCTACTGTCGCTTTATAAATATATATTTTAATTATATTTTTGACATATCACGGCAGCGATTAATATTACTGAACGGATTTTATTTGACAATCATATTGACAACAAATATTTGTTTTCAATTCTATTTGTTATATTTAAGTAAAAAGGAAATTTTATTAAAATTATAAGCTATTTTTGATTAAAGATGGGAGACTTTGCTTCCAGATCACAAAGTTCTCTAGTGCTTTTAGCAAAAAAATTTGTAAAATTGCTGAAATCGCGAAAAATGGGTATAATTGATTTAAAATATGTACGTAATTTCCTATCAGTGCATGAAAAATTTAACAGTATATTTGATACATCTGTGCTCTTTGCAGGCAGCTGAAGTTTTATGTGTACAAAAAAGGAGAATATATGATATAACTAATGTGTTAGAAGGAATAGGACTTGTAGCTAAGGTTAAACATACTAGACATGTTCAATGGATGTAATAATTTAATAATTTATTCGAAATTTTTACACTAAATAAATATATTTTACAATTATAACAGTGGTACAGAAGATCCAGTTTGTACAAACTACACCGAAATATTAAATAGTTTAATGAAGGAACAAAAATCATTGAAAGCAAAAGAAGATGTTTTAGATCAGCACCTTAAATATGTTAAAAAAAATTTAAAACACATTCTAGATGATCCATTAAATAAATCATATGCCTATATAACGAGAGATGATATTGTGAAAAGTTTTTGTAGCTGTCAATTATATACTATACAAAACAACAATAAAATCAAAATTAAAAAAGTAAAAATATATACAAAAAAATTATATTATAGAAATAATGAAATTTATTAATTTTCTAGAAACCACATTCACTTCAAATTAAACTAGATTCTGGTGGTATGATGGTTGATGCTAGATTAGTTACAAATCAAGGGGATTCATATTTTAATATCGTCCAAAATATTGTATAAGATTATATAATATTTAATTTCATATCAATTTGTAGAACATTAAATATTTTTTAGGATAATGATGACAGCAATTCATCAACAGTTAATAATTATATAGACGATAAATTAGATTTGCAAGCTGAAAATAAAATTGTAACAAACGTAGTATTAAGAAATTTTAAAGATGGTCATTCACTTAGATCCCAAAATACGCGTGATTCCAGTAAATAATTTAAATATTAATAATTTATTTATTCTACATATTGTTTTGTTTTTTATTTCTAGATTCGGGTCCCCTAATTCAAATAGAAATTCCCAAAGAAGATTATTGTTTCTCATTGAAAAGAGATGAAGGAGTTTGTGAGCTTTTTGATATTTAATTTAATACTGTAATGAATTTTATTATCATCAACATTATTTATATCAGACATATTATTTTATAATATATTTTTATTTTCTTCATATAAATAATAATATCCACATTAATTATTTTTAAAAAAAATTAATCAAAACAAAATATTATTAGTTAGCTGAAATCAAAAAATAGACAGCAGAATCTTCAATAAACGATGTGTTAAAAATGATAAATTCTGTAAATAAGATAATGATATAAAACAAATTTAATCAGGTTTAAAAACATTATATTCACTTCTTTAATAGTAAGACATATATTACATTTTACTTAGATTTTTTGTTAAATTTTTTTTTCGTATTATTTTTTGTTTGAATACGTTTTCGAGCTCCGACAAATTGTTCGGAATCATCATAATCGTCATTTCCACCTCTTTTAAATTTTCTTTTTAAATCTCCATTTTTTTCCATTAAATCTTTTTGTTCTAATTTTGCGGTTCTCTGCGCTTCCGCGACACGTTCCTGTAGTGCCATAACTTCATCCTCTTCATATTGGTATATTGGTAATTTCATACCAATTAAATGTTCTATACGTTGATATAATTCTACATCATATTGTGTCACAAAAGTTATAGCTTTACCCGAACGCCCTGCACGAGCTGTACGTCCTACCCTATGAATATAATCTTTGCTGTGAGTAGGAATATCAAAATTTAATACAACATCCACATGAGGTATATCTAAACCACGGGAAGCTACATCAGTTGATATTAAAATTGATCGATCTTTTGATCTAAATTTGTTTAATGCACCAATTCTTTTATTTTGTGACATTTGGCCATGTAATGGTATTGCAGCCAGACCAAGAGTTCGCAATACTAATGCTGTTCTTACAGTGTTGTGACAAGTACTACAAAATATCATAAAACTATTACCGGCTAGTTCATTTAAAATATGCACAAGATAAACATCTTTATATTTAACGGGTATAAACACGTAATATTGTTGTAGCTGATCAACAGTTTTATATTTACTAGAAACTTCAACCTTAACAGGATTGCGTAGAGAAGCTCTTTGTAATTTTTTAACTTTTTTTGTCATAGTTGCGCTGAAGAGATATGTATTTCTTTCTCTTGGTAAAACTTTCAAAATTTTATCTATTTCTATTTCAAAATCCATATTTAAAATTCTATCAGCTTCGTCCATTACTAAATATTTAATGGCTTTAAGATTAAATCCTTTTGTATTTTCTAAATGATCAACTAAGCGCCCTGGTGTAGCAATTAAAATATGTGGTTTTTTAGCTAACTGAAGAGCTTGAGCTACCATATCCATTCCGCCAACAATTACACAGCATTTGACCCCAATTGAACTACCTATGCATTCGAATTTTTATTGACAACTTAATATAACAAGACATATATTGAATAATAACCAGGTTATAATTACCTAAAGCTTCAAACTGTTCTGAAATTTGAAATGCTAATTCCCGTGTAGGTGTTAGTATTAATGCAAAATATCTTTGTGGATTTTCCAATAGTGCTTGTAATATTGGTAGAGCAAATGCTCCTGTTTTACCAGATCCTGTTTCTGCTAGTGCAATTACATCATTCCCTGATAAAGCAACTGGAATAGCTTCTTTCTGTATTTTCGATGGGAATTTCCATTTTAATTCATTGCATGCCGATATTAATGTATCCAAAATTCCCTAAAAATATAGTGTATAAAATTCTGTCTGCAGAGCAATGCTGTCTATTAATAATTAATACTAACCAGATCTTCCCAAGATTTAGTTGTATCTGAAATCTCTAGGTCTTTAGCTGATATTGAACCCTCGGAATCATTTTCTACTTCGTTGTTAGAATCCATATTTTACAAATTTTATTACTATTATAGAAAAACTTTAGTAACTTGTATATCAACAAAAAAGAAAACAACGTGCTGCTTTGACTTTACTGTTTAGTTGTACTGTAATCAAAAGTCATGTGCGACAAATGTCAAATGTGTTTGTGGTTTGGAGTTTAGTATGGGGTCGATATGGGCTATAACGCTATGAGCTATTTTCTAAATTTATACCCAGTAACAATAATATATCAGTCACAAAAGTCAGAATGTTTTTGCCCAGTCAGTATGTTTCTGCCTAAAAATAAATATCCGAGTTGTATATTTTCATATGGAGTGACAAAAATAAAAGTACTTTTTATATATGTATAAATATTTTCCTAGAGCCTGATGTACCTATAGATATATACAAAAGTATAAGAAAACTTATAAGCTGTGTTACGTAAAAACAAAATATTGATACATTCATAATTCCATGCACGATCTATATATTTAATTGTAAATATATATATGTATTAACAATTAAATATATTTGTATATTTATAGCAGCATTAACTTGAAACTGTACCCAATTTTACAGTACTAATATTTGAAAAAATAACTAGTTTTTGAAGTTTCGTAAAAACGTACTAAAGTATCATCTATATGCCATTATGACTATGATGCTGTGCTAACCAAAATTGGCAACATTGCTGTTGCTATATCTATCTATATTTTACAATTTTTATTGACAGAATGATCGATTAATGTGTTAAAAAGACAAGGCTGAGATTTTTTTAATTTTGGGAAAAATTAAGAGAAAATTTGACCACAAGTAAGTTGTGAAAGTTTTTCTTTAGTTTTATTCTCCATTTTCATTCTTTTAATTTACATTTTACTTGATATTAGTCTATATTTATTGTTTATGTAAAAATTATCGACTTTTCAAACAGAAATTTGTATATATACTTAAAAACCCTCTGAACAATTAAATTTTTCATTCACTAAGTTATTAATCAAATAAATCATTTTTAGTTTAATTTTTATATTTTGTATATATATATTTATATGAATAATTGAATTATTTATTCAGAAAAACAACATATTTTTAACGAGGCCAAAGCCCCAGTGTTCGTGGTCACCGCGGTCAAATTACTATTTGGTAATATTATCTAAAAATGAACCCGGCCGCCGATCCTTGGATTGTTACTCAGCGCGAAAGAGGCAAATATCTTGAACAGTTTAAAACTTTACAGCCTCAAAATGGAATTGTGACTGGTGCGCAGGCAAAAGGATTTTTTCTCCAATCGCAATTGCCACCTCTTACACTTGGCCAAATATGGTAAATTACAATTAAATTTATTTGATAAAATAATTACGCCTTTTTGCGGTTGCTTATCAGTAATTATTCAAATTTGTGTCATAAAATTCTATTCTAAATAGAAAATGTATTAATTAATTTTTATGTATAAATATTGAATAGGGCTTTAGCTGATACAGATGCTGATGGTAAAATGGATATTAATGAATTCAGTATAGCTTGTAAACTTATCAATTTAAAATTGCGGGGTTTTGAAATTCCACCAGTTCTTCCACCATCGTTAAAAGCCTCAATCGCTACTGTTGCTAGTGCTCCACAATTTACACCACCCAATGTAGCGAGCCCATCCGAATCTCTTAAAAATATTCAAGGCAATATTGCACCAGTAGTAAAACAACAACCTATTGCTGCTATTGCTGGTCAACAATTAGTTTCAACTGGAGTTGTTGATATCAATCAATCTACACAAAAACCTGTAGTTTCACAACCTGCAAGCATTCCAGGAATTATACCTTCTCTAGCTACAGCTGTCATACCATCCGCTGGAACTGAAACTGCTGCAGTATTACCTGCACCACCAACACCTCCCCAGAGCAATACACCGAATAGAAGTAACAGTTTAATTTCGGAAAGAGCTCCTTCAATTGAATCTCCGTAAGTAAAATTAATTTTAAAAAGCTTAAATATTATTTCGATTATGTCGTAGAAATTTTATATTTATGATAAAAAGTAGGCAGACTAATAACAAAAAATAATAATAGAACTAATAATAACAAAATCAAATTGTTACGAATTTTGTTGCAAACTATTGTAAACTTTATAATTGCAAAAAAAAATATTTCTTCTTTAAGGATAATAAAGTTATCGATTAGTTTACGCTTCCTATAATTTACTGCTTATGAATTATAAAATTGTAAGTATAATTACAAACCAACTCTGCTACTTTAGTAGTTTTTGAAATTATATGGTGTAATGTTAAATACTAAATAGGTCCATAATCACAAAATTTTAGAACCATTAAGAAAAATGTTAATCGTTATTTATTTCTTTAAAAATGTAATAATGAAAATATATATGTAAATATATATTTAAAATATATTGAACATACACTTTCTCATTTTTAGAAAACTTCAAATGAAACCAAAAATTTATAAAACATCTAATCAAACCAAAAATGGAAAATAACATTGAATTAATTAGTTTATTTTTATTATTTATTTTAAGTGATATAAAAATAGAGCAGGTGTTTTAAAGTTTTCTCAAATAAAAATCTTATTAATGAATAAGATTCACTGGCGTGGTCTTGTCAATCTTTATTATATAGTTGTAGAATAGTTATTCAAATTAGCCATATTCCAGATAACGGTGGTCCGTAATAGTTAAACTGCCGGAAATAGTTATTATATGTACTAAGATTTAATTTTATATAAATGTTTTATAGTTCATGGTGTTTACATATATATTTTACGTTATATTTCAGTGGAGTGGAATGGTCTATAAAAGGACCAGTTAAATTAAAATATACACAAATTTTTAACACTACGGACAGAACACGTAGCGGTTTTTTAACTGGTGCTCAGGCACGCAATTTAATGGTGCAAACAAAATTACCCCAATCGATATTAGCTCAAATTTGGGCCTTATCTGATATTGATTCTGATGGCCGGCTTGGATGTGATGAATTTGTTTTAGCAATGTATCTTTGCGATAAAGCTCTAGCTGGGGAAAAAATACCAGTTGTTCTACCATTAGATATGATACCACCAAGTTTTCGTAAAATAACATCTCGCCATGCATCTATTACTGGTTCACGCCAAAGCTCTCAACCTGGATCACGCCATGCTTCTATTTCATCTCAAGGTGCAACAGTTGAAGCTGATCCATTAGCAGGTCTACCACAAAGTAATTATGATTTATTTATACTTAATATATATTAAATATTAAATACCAAATTTTCAAGATTCTTTTGAAGATAAAAGAAAAGAAAATTTTGATAAGGGACAAGCAGAATTAGATAGACGTCGTAAACTTTTAATGGATCAACAAAAGAAAGAACAAGATGAGCGAGAAAGAAAAGAACGTGAAGAAGCAGAGAAAAGAGAAAAAATACGGATAGAAGCAGAAAGGAGACAACAAGAAGAATTGGAAAGACAATTACAAATGCAGCGGGAATTAGAAATAGAAAAAGAAGAGTCGAGGAAACGGGCTCTAGAAGCAAAGGAGACTGCAAGAAAGTATGTTAACCTACATCGTGTTGTAATAATTCATAATTGGTTTAATTAATAATTTTTAAAATTTCAAAAATATTTTGTTGCTAAAATATAATGAAATTTGTTTCTTTTATTTAAGGGAATTGGAAAAACAACGACAGCTTGAATGGGAAAATCAAAGAATATCTGAGATGCAATCACAGCGTCAACGGGAACAAGAAAAAGTGCTTAAATATAAAGCCCAAAATCAAGCTCTTACAATAGAGTTGGGAACATTCAATGAGAAGGTGGTTTTTAAATATAATTGTATTTGTAGCATGTAGGTTTTACAAAATTGATATTTAATTGTAGATAAAGGAGCTATCACAAAAAATATGCGATACTCGGGCAAGTGTTACAAATGTTAAAACTGTTATTGATGGTATGAGATCTACCCGTGATACACAGATGTCCGAAATGTCACAACTGAAAACTAAAATTAAGGAACAAAACCAAAAATTATTGCAATTAACTCATGAAAAAGCTAAATGGGATGCTAGAGCAAAGAGTAATCCACAATCTGATTCGAACCAACAAGAACAAATAAATTTTTCAAACAAACAAGTAATTATAAATGATTTTTTTACTTTAATTTAATAATTCTATTTTAATTTCAAAATTTAGATTATATTAAAACAACTAAAAAGTAAAATTGATAATATTCAATTGGATATTAGTTCGAAAAAAGATGATATTAACTCAAATGATATTCAACTAATTGATTTAAAAGCGGAATTGAAAGATTTGATAGAAAAATGTGACACACTATATGCTAGTTATTATACTGATCGTAATAAAGTACTAGAAATAAAGAATAATAAAAAAAATGCAGCGTACAATTCTTCTTGGGATTCAGCTCCAACAACTTGGGGTGCTGATACAACTGAAAATCCAACAACCACCACTATTGATTTAGAAGGAAGTGTTTCATATCGTGCTTTATATGATTTTAGTGCTCGTAATGAAGATGAATTATCATTTTTATCAGGAGACATTATACAAGTCCTCCTAGGAGAACATGGCGAACCAGGTTGGTTCAAAGGTGTTTTAAATGAACAATCTGGTTGGTTTCCAGAATCGTATGTTGGAAAAGTGGAAAATGATAATACTATAGAAAATTATAATTATGCTGAACAAGAAACTCTCTATAATGACAACACCCAGCAATTAAGGTGAACATAAAAAATATTTTAGACGATATAATTAGGACTATTTGACTATATTATATTATTAGTTCTAACACAATGGTTTGAACCACAATTAATCCTTAAAATTTCCTTGATATTCGTTTTATGTATTTTGAGATTCATTTTAATCTATATTATCTTTTTAGTGAAATCCCAGTTGAAATCCCAGTCGAATTCCCAGTTGAACCAGTTGAAATACCAGCTGAACCAACAATCCAAGCTACACCAAATGCTGCCATAAGTACTACATATAATGGAGATGTGGAATATTTTATTGCATCTTATCCTTATGAATCGCCTGAGTCTGGTGATTTAAATTTTAATGCTGGAGAAGTGATTATGGTAATTAAAAAAGAAGGCGATTGGTGGACGGGAACAATTGGTGATAGAACAGGTCTTTTCCCTTCCAATTACGTACAAAAAGCTGATATTGGAGTAGTTTATGAAACAAAAGTATGAAGCAGTGGATTTTATTTAATTGTTTTAATTATGTTATTTATTATATAGGACAATATCAATGGGAATATGCAACAACAAACAATAGAAAATATAGATAGTCCACCAAAATCTGCTGATGCGATAGTAAAATCATCAATAGCGCTCACAGAAGAGTCTAGAAATCAAGAAGAATTAGATACTGAAGTATCACAAATTAACACGCAACAAAAAAATGTAGAACAGTCTCAAGGATCATACAGTCGTCCAATGTCTCGAACTTCATCCATGACTCCTGTAATTTAAAATATTGAACAAATATTCTATTAAATATAATTGTTATCCTTAAATAGGGAATGCGAGCAAGAAAAAGTGAGATTGCTCAAGTAATTGCCCCATATGAAGCTACGAGCACTGAGCAACTATCGTTAACAAGAGGTCAGTTAATAATGATAAGGAAAAAAACTGATTCTGGGTGGTGGGAAGGCGAATTACAAGCAAAAGGGAGACGTCGGCAAATTGGTTGGTTTCCAGCTTCATATGTAAAAGTTCTTCAGGGTGGTAGAAATAGTGGCCGTAACACACCAATATCGGGAAGTAAAATTGAAATGGCAGAAACAATTTTAGGTAGATATGCAAAATATGCACTAAAAATATGGAATATTTATATATAATATTAATGTAGACAAAGTAATAGCTTTATATCCATATAAAGCTCAAAATGACGACGAGCTCTCATTTGATAAAGACGATCTAATCAGTGTTCTTGGTCGTGATGAACCTGAATGGTGGCGCGGCGAATTAAACGGTCTGTCTGGACTGTTTCCAAGTAATTACGTCGGGCCTTTTGTGTCATCGGGTAAGACAGTTTCAACGTAAATATTTAGTGAATTCAATTGAATTTTTTTTTTGTTTATATGATTCGTAATCATTCCTAGAACTGCAGAATTAGAAAGAATTGTAAACTGTGGAAAGTATAAATAATGTAAATATGTAATTCAAAATTTGTATCACAATGATTCAAATGTATGATTTTTTGAACTAATCTTTAAATGCAATTATATTATTTTAATTAATTATAAATGAATAGAGTTCTGATTAACGGAAATAATAAATTGCTGTATATTTTCGCGGTATAATTATAACATAATTTACTATTCACTTTTATTTGATATTTTACTCAGTTTCAAAATTCTTAATAAAAATTCTGCATATAAGGATAAAATTCTTTTTTTTTTTTAATTTTTAAGTATATTGATTATTTTTTATTTAATATTGTAAGTTGTTTTTATTTTGCTGTACATAATTTTATGTTCGTATAATATAAATATATGTTATTTTCAAAATTTTGTTATAGTTTTTTTTTTAGTTATTAAATAATTTTCCGAAATATTCGATAATATAAATTTTTAATAGCACATTTAATTTAAAAATATTAAATATATTATTTCTAGGTAACGTATAACTATTTCAATGGAACGAAAAGTAAGAGAAATAATAATTTTGAAAATCAAAATAAATAAATTGATTATAAATATTAAATAAGTATTTAGCAACTAAAATAATTCCATTCATATTCAGACGCAAACAAATGAATCATAATTCTCAGTCGACATTCAGTGCATTTATACAGAATCCTGATTAAGATTATAAAATTAGTTGAGTTTTTTTTTTTAAATTAGAAATATGTATATGCTAACATCATCCTGTTCTGACTTGAAAATGATAATATTAACTGAAGTCAGAACTACAATTTTAATTACAAATTAAAATACAACGAAAGTCGACTTTGAATTATCGCAAACAATTTTATTATAATTATATTGCTTCTATAATCTATTGTTCTAACTGATATTAATTACGCTTCTGAGAAGTGTTGTATTTCTGATAAAAAATTAGCAATCATATTATTTCTGCTTCAAAAATATATATTTAAAATTTTATTAATAATTATATTTTTTAATTTCTGTTTTTTTTTTGTTTATGTTAATGAAATTAAAAGTTGATATTATCTTATACAATTAATTTTCTATTACCGTTCTTAAATAGTTGTTTTAAAATTTATTACCAAATACAATAAACTTCCAAAAATGTTGTGCTCAAAACTTTACATATTTACTTCTATGGCTACAAAGATTAATTAGGGAAGATCAATTATATTAGTTTTTTGTTAATAATTAATACAGAAATTAATATGAATTATAAAATTTCCCTAATAATTTAACTATTAGTGTATTAATTATAACGTTTAATAATTATAATTTTTAAATAATTATTTAGAAAACAGTAAAAGGTTCCGAAATATTTGCAATCATTCCAAATATATTTACCTAACGTTATTGAAATCTGTATCTGTATAATTAATTTCTCATAAATTTTTTGCACTAATAAAACATTTAATGTCTAAATATGAAGTAATAATTCTACATATATGTATTAAAAATAATTTTATTTTACAAAAAAAAAATTAATCTACGTTATATGCTATAAAATGAATTTATGAATAATGCTTCTTTTTGTAAAACATCAGTTGAACTACGGAGGAATATGTAATTTAAAATTTTTCATGTATTTTAATTAGAGATCCAAAATTTTAATATTATAAAACTGTATTACCCAAAAAAAATATTATCTAAAATAGATTATTTTTCTTGTATTTTACTTACTCCTATATTTTTTTCATATATTAAAATTACAAAAATTATTTTGAAATGAGAAATATGTATTTTATAAAATATATTAAGATTTATCTTTCCAAATATCCTACTCTCAATGGTTATATGAAAATAAGTGCGAGAATGTTAATATCAGTGAAATAACGATGTATAATTTTATCTTTTAATTAACATATCTAAAATTATAAAACATTAGCTTTGTAATGATTTATAATTAAATAAAAAAACGATAATTGTTTTACGAAAATCACTATATATATATATGTACTATCAAATTTCCAGATATGTTACAAAAATATATCTTTGCGATTCCACTTATAAAAAAATATTTGTTAATCGTTCATTTAATTGTTAATAATATTAAATATAAATATATATATACTTACTTTGTATTAATGTGTTAAAAAACTACATTATTTAATATAATTCAAAATATTACAATATATTTCAGAAAACGCAATTGTTTAATGTCTATAACTATGAATTAAAAAAAAAATATCGAATAGGAATCATAAAAAATATACATATAAATATATATAAAAAAGCAACATAATTAATAATAACTGTTATTTAATATATAATATATATAAAAAAAAAATTAAAAAAATTGCTTTATATTTAAAATATTTAAAAAAAATAAATTGTACTTTGTGTGGTGTTACATAAAATTATATAATACTTAACTTAATTATTTGTAGTTGATATTATAATACATATTATATACTTTTAAAACCAAAACATAAAAAGCCAATTCGCGCAAAAATCGTAAATTGTAAAATTATCAGAAAAAAATAATTCACATAATTTAAAAATAATTCAAATTTAATTAATTAAACAAGTCTGACAAGTAAAAGACACCAAAATTACCCTATATATACGTTAGACACAAATTATTAGTGGACATTTAGAAAACTGGCATGCAAAATTCCATAGTGTTTCAACAAAATTTGAAAATTATAAAAATTATCAACAATCTGCTCATATTACAATTGCGCGAATTATCCAAATGAAAATTATAAATACGATAACAAAACAAATTAATTGAAATTATTAAAAATCTTCTACGTTGTCTGAGCAAAAAACATATAACGTTATTGTTCACGTCATATTGTTGTTTATTTTACTTAAGTCACTAAGAATTTATCAATTCTTTAAAATGACTATTTAATTCTAAATCAATTACTTGGTAAATTTTTATAGACAGCAAATGGTTACCTCACTAACTAAACGTCAATAAAAATTTATTTTATGAAAAAAGGATCTTCGCAAAAGTTTTGAAAAATGACTTATATGATTTTTCCCAGACTTCTTAGATTTTGTTTCTCGGCAAAAACTATTTGTATCCAAATCCAAGCATGGATCGTAAATGTATTAATACAAAATTTCATTAATATGGCGAAAGAAATAATTTCTATATATATAAATATTCATAAAAAAAACTATTATGAAACATAGTCTAGAAATATCCTGGCTTTTTCATTTGTGCTAATCTTCATTACGATATTAATTAAAAGAAAGTTTTCATAATCATGTCTTAAGATTAATTTGGGTTCAAAAATATCCTATTTATCTAGTATAAACTATTTAAAGATATATACATAAATTTATGCTTAAATATTATATTTGAAATACATATTTTCATTTTGGTAAGAGAAATGTTATGGAATATGTTTTAATCATAATTCGGTAATTTAGATTTCATTAACTATTCAATTTCGAAATTTGAATTAGTTCGAAATTAATGTTATAATTTTTAATTATACATAATTAAGTAACAAAACAAATTTTCCGATTTTCAATTTTAAGGTTTATGAAAATATTTACATTGTTAAACATGGAAATACTAAGTTTAACATTCGAAATTAACTAATAATTAATTTCGCAGATCATTATAAAATCCAAAATTACAAAAATTGATCAAATAAATATTTAAGCATATTTAAGAAAATATATTTGTATATAAATTATATATATATAGTCGTCATTATTTCTTATATCTTATTTTTAATATTTGTTATATATTTTCCTTAAATTTAAATTTAATGAAATAATATAGTAAATAAATATAAAGTAATCTCATATAAAATATATAACATAAAACATATATACATACATAATAATTATTTCACTTTTAAATATAAAATGCATAATATTATTTATTGCAAAATAACAAAATGTATAACCGAAACGTAAAAAAAACTAAGATTGTATTAAAGTTAAAATAAAAAACGAATAAATGTAAAATATGACTAAATAAAACCAAAAAAAAAAAGTTTAATTTTTCTATAAACATTGGAAAATATTTATAAAATACAATTATATATATCCTAAAAAAAATTAAAATAAATTGAATATGTTTAAAAGTTTACCCACCTAAGTTTATAAATTTCTTTTTTCATCTTCAATGTTAATCTTGGCATATTTCACAATTCATCGCCATTTAAACATATGAGATTTACTGCCATTTTAAAGAATTTAATTCCATTTCCATGTAACTTCTATTTCATCATCTTGAATTTCAGTATATTATATAATAAACATAAAATAAATACCGAGTATAATTTGATGTTATTAAAAATTGCATTTATTTTTGGTGTATATTATATTTTTCAATTCTAATTTAATCAAAACCATGACTTTGAGAAATTTTTTTAATTTAAATTCAATAAAAAAATATGTGTATTTAATAGTTTTGGAAACACAGCATACGTGGAGCATTAAAATGAAATTCAATATATATGCACTTTTTATGAACTTTGCTTATAACATGTATACAAAAATGAGTTGAACCTTTAAAAATATTTATAAAATATTTAATAATTTTCAAATTGTAGATACACACAACATAAAACAAACTATACAGAAGTGAATGTTTTTCATTTTTCAATTTATAGTGCGTTAACTTTTAAATTAATAATATGATGAATTTTAATATCTCTTTCATTATATTTGAGAATGATATGTTAGATGTATTACTTTAATAATCATATTTATGTAAAGATTTAGTTTTCTAATTGTTTGAATTGAATTAAAATAACCAAATATGTCGTAACTGCTGATAAAATCTGTAATCCAATAAATATATTTATACAATATTTTAGATTATTTTTTATAAGAAATTCATTAAATCACCGTGAATAACGTAGAATTATCAATTGCAAAAAATCCATAAGCTGTAAATTCTAGATCTTGATTAATACTTTTCGTCAAAAACTTATCAATCTTTAAAAATATATTGATTTTATATTTTTTTTATTTTTATTGAATAATTAAGTACTTACAATATTTTTAAAACGTTTTGTTTTTCCATAAGATCTTGATAAAATTTGAGATGTTTCATTAGCCTTAAAAGAAATAATGTAAACATTAATTTAATTAATTTAAATTATTTAATAAAAAATAATACATTGTAAAAATTTAAAGTTCTAATGAAACAACTAATATGAAATAGTATTCATCCAAAATTACATCGTTGTTGAAAAATAAATCGATATAAAAATATGTGTGGCAATTTATTTGGAATTATAATGGGCGGTAAGTTATAGGAATAATTATAGACTGCAATCGTACAAAACGCCAGAAATGATAAATATTTTTTTTATTATTATTTATTGTAATATAATTAAGAAAAAAAATATATTATGTAAACTTATAAACTACAGATTACGTTTAAACCTTTTCAACTTATTCATTTTTTTCAGAAAATCTTGATTGAAGCATGGTATTATTACCTATATGATTTTAAGGTAAAAATATAATATTTTATTTAATAAACATTTTATGTAGGAATTTTATTCCTTATTTGAATTTAGAGGTGTACTAAGTAGAGTGTTTAGATCAGATTATATTTTAAATAAAAATTTCATTTAAAAATATTATTAGTATTTGTTTGAATGGCGAACAGTCAGTGTGTATGTTTATACTTATTCCGCGGTTATCCTCTTAATTATTATAGTATATTATATAATGTATATGCTATATTTGATTTTAGTATATATACTATTTTCTTAATTTTTGTGTTCATCAAAATGAGAGCCGGTAATAAGAGTTTAAGCGATCCTAAATGTCGTGCGCAGACCAAAGATAGAAATGGAAAACAACTAAATTTGTTGAACAAACAATCTTACTTTAAGCAACTCTCAGCCATAAAATAATGAAATAATAATCAATCCAAAATCAGTAGAATGTATATATTGGCAATTCGCATCAAATTTCAATGTCTATTTTCGACAATTTTTTAATAGAGCCAAAGGCGGGATATGTGTAAATCGGCCACTGGATTAGAATGTATAATTAAAAAAAAAGTATACGTGGTTATTGGGAAATAAAATATCCGCCAATTGATATCACATTTGTAGCACGTCTTTAATTAATGTATATGGTCTCGACTAATGTGGATACTACGCTAACGTGAAAATATATATATTAATGTGATATGTACATAATATGATAATTTATGTACTTAAAATCTAAATATATAATGAACATACCTCTGAAGTTATTTTTTGGCAATCACCTGTTAAAATAACTAACAAAAATATATTTAATATTAACCAAACTATACAATTTTGTATAACAAGTATTGATGGTTTATATTGTTGAAATTCTACAAACAAATTATATGAATCTGTTGTAATTTTATAAAATGCATAACCCATAAATGTTAATAAAATAGCACCACACATCTGATTGATATCCTTCATTATATTTGATAATTTTGTGTGTAATTTAAATAAAAATAATATATCATTATCCCCTTGTTTATCATAGTTTTTTGTTGAAACGCACTCTTTTAATGCATTATTCACAAACTTAAATCTAATTAATATTACATTTAAAATACCACTTAAAAATATAACAAACATAGCACACGTCATATTTTCATAAGTATACATTAATATATTTATAAAAAATGATATTACACTTTCTTTTAATTGGCTAAAATTTAATATTGCATTAATATTAATAATAACAATATAAAAATGTAATGCAATTACTAATATTATATAATATAAACAATATTTAAAATTTTTTTTAAATTCTGTATCATAATTATCGATAATTTCTTTGTCGGTTTGTAATATTTGATTTAAATTTGTTATATGATCTTTTGTATATCGTGATGATATAATTAATGTTGTTATATATGTTGTAATACATAGAAATACTTCAATCCATTGATTTATTGTATCAGTATCAGTAGCTCGACCATTTAAAGTTACCATTGTATAACATGTTCTTACATATATAATAAATATTGTACCAAGTAAAATGAATCCTCTCATACAATATGTATAAATCATTTGACGTGTTTCTGCTGATTTTAATTTAAATGTTGAAATTTTTGAAAAAAATGGCAATATTGCAGTTATTTTTAAAATAATTGTAATAGGTTTTAGATCATTAAGAAAATCTTTTTGATTGTCAACATGATTTTTAGTTGATCCACTTGTTTTATACATTTTTTTTTAAAGATTGTCCAATATTTTCAGTTTAATAATTTTCTGGATTTGAAATTCTTAATGAAATATTTTATAAACTTTAAACCGTACTAACCAGGAATATATATTTTGAAAAATCAATTATATAGATGAGGAAAACTATTGCTCATATTTTATGATACATACATATATAATAATTTCATTAACATAAAAGGTTTATTTAATTTAATTACATTAGTTAATTTATTATTCATAAACCTAATCTACCTAAGTATATAATGTATTAATATATTATATAATTGTAAACTAAAATTATAATTATGTATATGGAAATTTAGATACGGTATTGTACTGTAGTGCTTAGTGCACTACAAAATCTATTAAAAAACACTGTGAAATTTGTTTATATTATTTTTATTGCTTTTGATAATTACTATTAAAACGCGAATGATATCCAAGTTATATTACAGAAAATCTAAGTTATTAAATGATTTAGCGAACATTTCAATATTTTAAAATTACTACTGTTTAAAAAGGATTAACTTTTATACATGTGTGTAGATGATTTTGTCTACGAATTGTATGTAATTATTGTTATAATAATGTCTTGATTGAATTTAAAAATGATTTTTTATTTCGAAAAATCATCAACACTCATAACTGGCGATTAATTTATTAATAATTAAAAAAATAAAACACATAAGATTTAAAATGGTGAAATTGATTTATTCATCCCAATAACATAATATGCAAAAAACTTAAGACATTTCAACTTATATATTTAAGTTTCTGTAAAAATTATAAAACGAAATTATGAAGTAACATTACATTTAATAAGGCACTATTTTTTGGTTAATTATATGAATATAAAAAAATATTAGAATTTATTATAAAAAATTATATTTTTCTGCTTGTGCAAAAAAAAATTAACATAATTAAAAATTTTAAATATAACTGAACATTTGAACATTTTGTGGCATACAACTTATAGCCTATTATTAAATTAATTAAACTTGAATATTTTAGACATTTATTCTCTGTAGAAAAAAAAGAATTATGAATTGTTTAAGTTTGGATGTTGACCAGACGTGTTATTAACAGCTTTTATGACTTCTTCTTGTAATGTAGATGGAGGATCTGATAAAATATCGGTTGTCATTGAAAGATATCGCAATTTATTTGATACACCTATTAATGGAAAACAAATTAATGAAAATGCTAATTATATAGGAGTATTTTATTTTATTTACCTGGCCTTAATTCAATTAATGAACAGTATTGATCCACCCAATGTAATGCAGTTCGATGTAATTCTTCTATACTAGCTGTTGATACTGTTGTTGTGTATGAATTAACTAATGGTTCTAGAATTAAACCTAACTATATATCTATTATTAAGGAAAAAGATAAATTGAAATTCTATAAAAAAAAATTTGTTTTCGAAATTTCTGCGCCACAAAATGAAACGATTTTTCTTAACATTTGAATAAGTTATTAATTTTTAGAAAAGGATACGATCCAAAATTTCCAATTTTCCATGGTTCTGTAACGAACATATTGATTATATAATTGTTTTACGCGCTCAGTGCGCTGACGAGATACTGGAGCACCATTTGCCGGTAAAATAGAATGTAAATGGCTAAAAATAATTTAATTTATATTATATTAAATCGATTTTGTTAACTTAATAGCAACTTTAAATTCATTTTACAAAATTGTTTTTGCTTATACGTACGCTAAAGAACTGTTTAAATTATCCCTTTCTTTGCTAAGAACATCCATTTTTTCATGTAAAGAGTTACGATCTGCTCGTAGTTGTTTGATATATTCCGCTCCCTTTTGCAACATTGCTGCTTTGCTTAACTTTATTAAATAGGTAATATTAAAGATAGCTTATTTATGAGGTTGCATATAAGTAGGATATTTTAATTTTACTAAATTTTGTACGTATTTGAACAAACAGAAATATACAACTTAGCTTAAAATTTATTGCTCACAAATTAAAATTAATCAAATCTGAACCATATGAATAAAAATTTATACCTTAGCATTTGGATTTTGTTGCAATTGCGGAATTAATGAATGAAGTAAATCGAAACCATTTTTTATATTATATCTACGTTTTTGTTCAGCATGTATGTGTCCCGCTCGCCTTTGATTTTCTCGTGGAAGTTTTGTATTTGATGAAGTAATGCAAGATGGGGATTTTGGTGAGCAATCTTGATCATTAATAAGTGATTCTGACGGTAAATTATGTTTTTTTGGCGTAGAAGTTAAAAAAGTCTGTAAATATTAGAAATTATTATTTTTTTCCCAAAAATTAGTCTTCATTTTTTACCGTTGGTCTAACAGGCTTATTTAATATTAAGCTTTGTGACAATGAACTAGATTTTTTCGAAACTGTATTAGGAACTGGTATTTGATTTGGTGGAGATTGTATTGTAGTTGAATTACATGAACTAGGTGATACTGTGGAAAGGAGAAAGCCAGATGGTGGCAAACTACATGATATAACATTAGTTGAAGAATTACATTTTGTAAAATTTTTATTTTGATCTAGCAAAAAAACAAAAAAATGTTGATTGAAAAAAGGCAATGTTAATTTAAAATATCTTACTACTATTTGTTAGAAGTTGAGCTAAAGTACTATTTAGCATTGGTTCGCTTGTTGCAGTTTGCAATTGTGCTTTTGAAGTTAGTTGAAGATATGTTATAGCTGGATTCTGTTCACCAACTTTTGCTGAATGACTTCTTGTTCGAGATCTATTACTTTTTAAACTATATTTAGGTACCGCAAAATTTTCATCTTTGGATTGGAGTTTTTTAATTGAAGAATTTATGGGAAGACTATTTGATCGAAATATAACTTTAGAAGTATCAACTTGCTGCGATATATAGCTAGGGTCAATATTAATATTATGATTAGTTAGTTGCCTGTCATTTGTTTGAACATTACACATAATAGCGGACGCTGGAAGATTTATGTAATCACCAGTAGATGCAGCTTTTCGGAGATTTGAAGTTGATTTGATCGTTGTAGTATCAATACTTTGCGGTAAACTACTTTGATATTGATCTTGATTAGAGTTAAAATTCAATATATTTAACATTTGGGACTGTGATATGTCGAATCTTAAATCATTTTTTCCCGTTTTTGTAGTTTGCACTTGTGGTATAGAAAAACTTTTGAACATATTAGAATTTATATTTGAGGATGTACTATTAATGTTTTCTGACGGTTGAAGGTAATTATTTGTTTGCTGTGAAATATTCGGGAATTTATGGTTATATTGTAAAGTATTTCCCATTAGCTGCTGTTGATGTTGCTGTTCTGCTAGCATTTGTTGATACATGTTTGTTTGGTGTAAAGTTGGTTGAGCTTTATCATAATTATGAGGCTCTCGTATTCTGAAATATTAATGCAGAGCTTACATAATAAAATATCAAATATTTCATATACTACCTAAACGGTCGAGCTAATGGCTTCGTAATACGACCTTTTATGATTGTTTTATTCGAAAATCCACTTGGTTGAGAAATTAAATCTTGATTATCAATCTGTACATTATTTAAATTCGGAAAACTATTGGCAGGTATAAGATTATTTAAAGGATCTAATAGTAAATTTCCAGATGATTGATTCAATAATTGATTTGAAAAATCATTTGAATTGACTAAGGTAGAGTCTATATTATCCTGTAGTGCGGTATTTTTAAAACCCATCATATTAGAATCGTCGAAAGTTGATTTTGTACATAATCCTACTGAACTTTGTGAAGGATAAATTGAACTGGTTGTATCCATTTCTTCTGGTCCTTACAACAATTAAATAAAAATATAATTAAAATGCAAAATGTTATAATAATACCCATAATTGCGCTAAAATTATAATCAGATCCTTTCATAATTTCATCTGCACCTTCCTCTGGCACTGGCGGTAAGCGCGTATTTTGTAGTAATTCTATTAAAAAAAATTTAAAATTTGTGAGTTTTATATTATTAGAGAAATAATTCATTATTCAAGGTTAAATATACCTTGAAATGTTAAGTCTATATCATCTAAATTTGGCTGTAATGCTCCTAAATTCGGTTGAAGTAAATCTGCATTATTAGCGCTTCTCGCTAAAAAATAAAAATTTTATTAATTCAGTTATATTTACCAAAAAAAAATTGCTAACCAATTTCTCTGCGATCTGGAAACGGAAAAGGTTCAACAATTGTCGAGAAGAGCGTGTCAGAATAAAAATCATCTTGAAAGAAACTTCTATCATATGGTAAGGAAGACAATTCCATAAAGTCAAGTTCACTTATCTGATTATTATGTAATAAATATATTAATATGTAAATATGCATAAATATCACATTGAAATTTTATAAATATAATTGAAATTATAAATATTATATTTGTAGAATTTATTTATCAACAAGTAAATTCTACAAATATTATAGTCCCTCTGTGCGAGGGACATATGGTATACATTTGAAAGAAAATCATATATTCTCAAGAGTTTCGGAAACAATTGATAATAATCAATAAATTATTATAATTGATTTTGAAAACTAAATGACGGTATATTTTTGATAGCCGTTAATTTCTTATTCAAGTAGATTTTGAATATCAAAAATTGTTTTTTTTATAAAAATGTAATATTCACCGATAATCGTATCAAAATAGAAAATTTTAATCAAAATAATGTGGATTAGCAAGAGAGATGTCAAATCTAAGCAATTAACTTTTGAACAACAGCGCGGTCTCTTGGAACAACTATTGCAGATGAAGAAAAACCAAAAATTACATCATTTTTTTTTCCTATAAAATTCCTCATATCAGTAAGACAAACCTTCGGCGTGAGAGTCGATTAACTGAATAATATAGTTAATCGACTCTCACGCCGAAGGTTTGTCCTACAAAAGCGCTCGACAAAGCCAAATCATAATTCAACTAAATTTATTTGCATTGCGGTACTAAAATTATTTGAATTTTGTTGTATTATGTTAATAAAATTAACTTAATAATTCAACATTATTTATTAAATATTTATATTTATGTGTTTGTAAAGAAAAATGATTTTTTCACAAATGAAAAAAAAAATGGAAAAAAAAAAATTGAAATGTATATCATATTTTCGGAAAGAGTAATTTATAATTTCGTGTAAAACTAATTAAATTAATTCAGCTTACCGTATCATATGGTATATAACCACTCACATTTACTTTGAAATTTCGTCTCCATTTTCTATATTCCGCTTTTATCACATCCAATTGTCGTTTCCAATATTTTCCTTCCAATACAACGCTCTTAAGGTAAAATATATACTTATTAAGATGAAACAAACTAAAATATATAGCTAATTATACCTGCGGATTACTATGTACATCAACATCTAATGGTGAAGCGAACTGGCAAACTGGTGTCCTTCTTTTCAGTATAACTTAATAAATGATATCAAAATATTATTTATTTTTATTATAAAACTGTTATAAATATAAACATTTAGAAAAACTAATTGTTATAAATATTTATATATTTTATTGTTAAAAGTACTATTATTACGTTACGATCTTTTTCAAATAGGTAATTAAAATTCAATTTAAGAATATTGTCGTTTTTAAAAAAAAATATTTACATTGCATATGCCAACACCTCCAAATAACGTTGTTTAAACGTATTTTGTCTTTCCATCTTAACCGTACTCCTTTAAAATGATTCCACTTTGGAGAAGTTAGTTTTTGGCTAAAAATATTTTTAAAACATGTTATTTTTTCTCAAAAGTAATTTTACTCAAGAAATTAGTTTGAACTAAACATTATTACGAATGTTTTCAAATATTGTTATTGATATTTTATATTTAACCATAACATTCTGAACTGGTAATGCATTTTTATTAAATAGGGGAAAACAATTCAGAAAAGAAAATCGGCAGATTAGCAAGATAAAAATGCATATAAGTTTTCGGTTTAGGAAACGCGAAAATTTCATTTTATTTATTTTTCTTTCGAAATTAAACCAAAAAAAAAATTTGATTTTTTTATTTATAAAAAAAGGTTTATTTACACATTTACAGTACAATATTTTGGCTAAATTCCAGTTTCTTTATTGCCTAAAAATAGAAATTTATATCTGTTATAAAAATGTAGTCTACATATATAAACATTTTTATATATATTGGAGTAAATTAAAAACAAAATCTTAATTGTATATTTATTTATACAGTGTTATAATAAATATTATATTTAGTACGTATAATAAGTATTATATTATATTTAATTATATAATTATTTATACAGTATATTATAATAAATATTATATTTAATACGTGATAATATTCTTGATAACTGATAAGGTGTGACGTTTAGCTGATAAACTTATTTTAAGTCTCAATAATATTAAGTTTAAAGCTTCATCAATAATTGCAGTATTCAATAAATAATACTATTTGGTTGTAGTATAACTTAGCAGTAAATGTAGTATACACACAAATGACGACTATGGAAAACCATTAACTTAAATTAATACGTGAAGTAACCCATAATTTTATTTCAAATATTATCACAATTTTAGAATAATTTGTCTAAACCTAAAAAAGAAATTTATATGATAAACATTATACCTGTATGCTAGGTTCATGCATTTGAAAAGTTTTGTAAGAGATGTTTCAATTTCTAAATGAGATGCTACAACAGGTTTTCCAGTGTCGTCTTTGGATTTTGGAATATAAAGCTGAACTTCTTGACATAAATTTGGTTGATTTATAGTTTCATTTATTGTTGTTTCATCCCTATCATCAGGTTCAGGAATTTCTATTCCATTATCATCATCTTGAACTTCTTCAAAATGGGACACCATAAATTGGCCAGAATGTATTGATTCTTTATTTTCTCTAAATTGACCACTAGCAGAATGATAACTACCAAATTTATTAGCCATGTTAAGTGTCATTTTATTTAAAAACTTTAATTGATATGTGTACAGCAATGAGTTCCTTTTATCAAATATTTATCATTGGCAATAATAAAGTTATTTTAAACTATATATTCAAACAAAATTGTTGTTTTGCCAAAAATTGATAAGCTCAATTCGACATTCTCCTATTTTTCCACAATAAACTTTTAAACAGTTGATAGTATATTAATTTTATATAACAAGTTTTTTTGGTTTTGCTATTATTTTCTATTATTTTCACTATTTTTAGTAAAGAAATTTCCGAAAGTTCCAACTAGTGAAAAATATGACATTTCACGATTATTGCCAAAATATAAAAATGGAAAATAGAATATATGAGTACAAAAAAAAAATAAAAATAAAAAATTCCCATGCTACCAATTTTAGCATGAAGTTGCCAATGCGATGCACAATTTGTAACACATTTATGACACGAAGCTATAAAAAAAATGTGGATTACGAATAGCATTTTGTGTCAAAATTACAGAAAAATAGTTGTTATCTTCACGACAGTAACTTTTAGAAAGAATATTTTGAGAGTTTTATGCAAAATAATATTATGGCATATTTTGTTAGAAAAAAATCAAAACATTATATTATTTCTTGGTAGTTTTTGGAGTTCGCAATACAAATATATTGCAATTTATTTACAGAATTTATACAACAAATTTAGTTACATAATTTATGGGAAGACTTTAATAATTTATTAATTGTAAATTTATATAAATTCAGAATAGTAATAAAAATATTTAAGTAAAGTAAAAAATGATTTTCTTCGTCTCTCTATTAACAATAAAAAGTTTAACAATAAAATAAAATTTGGCACAAACTGAATATGTAATTGACGTTTGACAGAAATATCAAAATATTATTTAAAAAATTATAGCACTTAGTAGCAGAACTACTTGCTATAAAAAAAAAATCATCTGCAGGGTTGATGAATATACGGTGCGATGCCTAGAAATTATGTTTACGTTTCAGCGTAATAGTTTTTGGTTAGTCATCCTTCCTAATTTTTACAAAAACATGAAAGTATATAATTTTGCAGTGAACTTTACAACTTTATTATTGAGATAAAAATGGATATCTAGAAAACTAAGTTGCTTACAACGGCCACGATCGTGTCCACAATCACAAAACCTAAATAAAAAATCAAAAGCTATGTAAGTATATATTCATTTTAGAATTGATTATGTCCCATGCCAATTGTAGATGAGTTGTCTTCGCCATATTATCCATAAATTCCAGAAATGTCTTTTCCTGCTAAATAATGTGATGTATTCAATTACAATTGGATTAACTTTATAATTAATTGGTTACGCACTGTAATAACTTTATTTTTGTACCGAAAAACAAATTACATAGTTGTACTTTGTTGGTGAAAGTCAAAGTAAATATGTCGCCGTAATAATCAATAGTTTTTATTACATAAGACTAATTAAGCAATTAAAACGTATTTCAATTAGTAAACGTAACTAAAATTATACTTTAAATATTGTACGAATCTAAATCTGGAAAATTTATTTTAGATTATTTTTTTAAAATGAACTTCTTGTATTGTGTAACGTTAGCGTGGAAACTTATGCTTATTGTATTGTAAAAAAAAGGAACTATTATTTCTTTATGACAATTTAATAGGTGCGACAAGAACAGTAAAAAGTAATTATGATGAAAATAAAAAGTATTCAAGTTGCTATTAAGGTCCTAAATATGTATGCAAAATTAAGGTCCTAAATATGCAAAAAAAAGAACAATTTAAGTTTTCCCCTTTTTTCATAAATATGCAAAAAAAAACCCCAACCATTTTCAGGTCCTAAATATGCAAGAAAAATAAAAAAGTAAATTATGTGTTGTCTAAATAAACTCTCTTTTTACCCAGAATTCCTTATATATATACTTAGAATTAATAAATTGAATTTAAAAAAAATTTATTGTGCATAATACCATTATTGATATTAAAAATTTCTTTTCCAATTTAGAGCCATAATGGCGCCTTTACAAAATCAAAATGTGTTTCCCGAACACGAGCTTGACTACAACAAAGAATATAAAAACATACCTAAAAGTATATCACCCTCTTTAAGCATATTACATAAAAACAATGGAAACTCTACACTTACCGAAAGAATTAATTTGGGACGGGAAAATGGAGCCGAGTTCGCCATCCAGCGAACTCTTTTCGTTTTCTAATTCTGAAGAATCTTGGCTGTTAGAAAATAACTTTGCAAAAGGTTTTAAATATTTAAAATGTTTTTAATATTTTTAGTAATTAAACTATATTTCTTAGATGTTTTACAATTAGATAATACGACAGAAGAATTTCTTGACGATTCGTTTACCGATGGAGAACTATTATGTGAATTTGAATATGACATTAAAGAAGGTATGTCGTTTTCAATAATTATTAATAATATGAAGGGAGGAAATAGTAATAAAAAAAAGCGTGAACTAGAATCACTTTAAGAAAACCGAATCAAATTAAATGCTACCATGTACTTTTTGGGCAATACATCTGCAACATTATGCAAGACTTTTTTCTGCCTTAAAAATAATATTATATTTTTCCCTAATTTAGTATATTGTTTATTTAACTTTTTAGCCATTCGGAAACTGATATATATATAACTGCAGTAAATTATTTTATAAAAATGAATTATCAGTCTCCCATCGATTAACGAGTACCCAATTCAAAATATCACTTCATGAAAAACGAAATAAAAATGTTTTGATTTCTGACAATATTAAAAAACACTACAATGTTGGTAAAATGTTTTAATTTCTGACAATATTAAAAACACTACAATGTTGGTAAAATGAATTCAGGTTTCGTAGAAACCTGAATTCATTTTATTTTCTTAAAGGGTTATGAATTCAAAAATAAACAATTCTCTAATAACGACACTTTCACGGAAAAATGTAGCGGCATTTTCAAAATTTTACAGGAGAAGATGAGTTGATTATTTTTATTAAATAAATTCATTATTTTTGTGAACCATGAAAACTGGACCAAAACATGGCGCTTTATTTTAAAAACCCTAACTTTATTATAAAAAACTGCTATTGAAAATATACTGACGCTTAACACATTTTTCCGAGAATATATAATTAGAGTACTTCATTTTTTTAAAAATACAGAAAAAAAAACAATACGGAATTTGACGATATATTGCGAAATTCATAAATCATAAAGTATCGAAACCAAATTAACCAAAATGATTTAAATTTGAAGTACATTTTTAATTTTTTTTTAAAAATACTATATACGATAAGATTTTAGAAATAGAAGATCTTTTTATTAAGTGTGATGTTAGTTTTTTAAATTTTAAATTGTATATTTTAAAACAACAAAATATAAAAATAGTTGGTTTGACCAATCAGTAAAATCCCTGGTAATATTAGGTATAAATCATCCAAATCGGAAAAGGACAATGGTAAATTACAACAATTTCAATGATTTTTCAAGCAAAATCGATAGAACACTCGAGTATTTAAAACAACATTAGAGAATTGTATTTAACAAATTAATTGAGTAATTAAAACACTTACATTTAAAATTGAGCGAATATATTAATAACATATTTTTTTAAATATACATATATACAACAAATGATCGTCTGTCTATAAACCCAAAGTTCAGGTCAAACTGCAGATAAGCTAATGTGCTTCTTGAAGGAAATTTGATGGTAACAGAATTATTTATAATATATTCTCCATATAAATTCAAAATAAGAACAAAGAAATAAATGAATTTTGATTAAAAATTTAATTTTTAAGAGTTAAATTTTAAAATATATTGTACTGTGAGTTTTATTCTATAATTGCATTGTTTCTTATGGTTTAATTTAAAATTAATTTTTAATAATGAAGGATAATTATTATCTATTTTGATATATTTTCGGAAAATTATAATAAATAATGAAATGGACATAAAATATAACTTTATTTTTTAAAATTTGTAATTGTAAAAATAACTTATAATTTTATATTGTCATTATATATTTTCTAAACTTGCCCGCTAATTTTTTATTATATGAAGTTTAATATTATATTTTTGCATATTTAATATTATAAATTAATTAATTCTCTTGTTTATTTTCATTGTAATTATTTGTATTGTAATAATGTCAATTTGTTGCAAAAATTCACAATATCTGTTATAAACCTGGCTGAAATGTAAATTTATATAATTTCAGCTGTAACTTTTGATTTATGGCATCTAAACTAACTTCATAAGCTTTCAAATGCCCAATTTTTACAATTACTAAATAGAATTAATTGTATACTGAATTGTTAATAGTATACAGTGTGTTCCTAAATTTTTACAGTTTTAAATAGTCAGTGTGTTGTTACACAAATTTTGACTAGTATCATGTTCAAAAGAAATATTTCTAATTAATATTTCTTTTAAACGTAATACTAACTATTCTATATATTTTACAGTTTTAAATAATCGGCTGCTGGCTTCTAGAATAAACCTCTTATAATGTCGTAAGCTTTCAACGGTTTTCCCCTTCTTATCAGGATATGTCTTAGTATTAATCTTTAATTTCAAAAGTTAAATATATTTCAGACTCATAGTTATTATGTGCTCGCGAGCATAACTATTTTCTGTAGAAATAAAATACCTTAGAGATGTGATTCTAATATAAATCCTAAAAAATACCTACTGGTATATGAAATGTACTGAGGACTGTGTCCGATCTGTTTTCTTTATATATAAACTGTAGCACCCTGTAATATTGTAATGGGAATATTAAAAAAAACGCGCATTAAGTTTGTGAAGCTGAATATTTAATATAAAATAAATTAACAAATTCAAACTTGATTATAAAACTACACCATTTACATTTATTTCTACAAAAATAAATAAAAACGCGAAAATTTTAACGCCTTTATTTTTTTATTAATTTACAATATTTTTTTTATATAAATTAATTGTGTGAATTTGTGTTCAACTTTATTTAGAAAAGCCAAGAAAATTTTATTTATTATCAAAATATAAAAAGTATATAAAAAATATGTTTATTTATTATATTTTTATAAATATTTGAAACTTGTGATAACAAGTTTTTTATATATATATAATTTATTTTAGTAGTGTGGAATTCCACCACTCTTTAAAAAAAAAATAACGTGCAGGCCTAACTATTTCAATTGGAATGTTCTCAAGTTTAGTTCATTGTGATTAATGGAACCGTATTGTACAAAATATATATAAAAAAAAATAATTTTTTTATCAAAAAAAGAAAAGAGATATAAATGCAAAAAAATAAATAAATAAAGTGTTAAAAAAAATATTCGAATTTATGTTTAAAATTAATTTAAATTAAAGCTCAACCGTGAGCATGATACCTCACTGTGGATATCGGTATACCTGGAACCGTGAAATTGTGTTCAACTCACAAAAACTTGTGAAAAGACGTTAAACTTTTTTTCTATGTATATATGAATTTTAAAAGGAATTTGTTTGATTTATATTTAAAAAAAAAAAAGCTTAAGAAACATAAAAAAAAAACCAAATAAAAAGTCTGTAACAAATTCTTTCAATTGAGCATGTTTTTAATATCGTCAATTTATATTATCTTCTATTCAAAAATATTATAATAAAAAAAAATCATCAAATTAATGCTTGTTAAAAAGAACTTAGCTTATCTGTGATTAAAATTTGTTTTTAATATTGAAAATAGATTTAAAAACTTTTTTTTGTTTTTTTAATTTTTTTTTAAATACATAATAATAAAAACTTTATCCGCCATATTTTTTATATTTTCTTAATAACTCATACACATGAATACTTATGCAACAAATACCTATGGTTAGTATTAAATAAAATGTTTTTATGTTTATTTCTTTTTTTTTTTAAGGTCATAAATTTATAATTATTATTTTACAGCCAAAAAAAAATATATTGATAAACCACTTTACTACACAGACAATATGTAAAAACACCTTTCAAATAAGTAGTATCTATACATAAAAATATTTAATTCAATAAAAAGATTTTAATGAATTTATTATAATTTTTTAAAATACTTGTTTTCGTAAATAATTTTTTTAATAATTTACAGGTAGTAGTAAATTTCCATAAATATATAAAGAAATAATAAAAGTAAAATTCTAATTGAAAATGTAATATTGTCCAAGGTTAATTCTAAATTGAAAAATTAATTTATATTAAATTTTTACTAGTATATACATATAATTTAAAATATATTGTGTATCGCTATTATATTTATACTAAATTACTAGCCCAAGCTCAGTTAATTTGAATCATTTCAAAATATTTTTCTGAAATTGAATAATGTTCAGTTGGTGATAATTTAGAGATGTTTTCATATCCAGAGAATATGTAAAATATACATTTTTTCTTAAATATATAATCGAACTGCAGTTTAGTTGGTCTTGTTTTTGTATATATTTAAAATTATCTATTCGGAACAATTATTTAACATTAATTAACTTATTCTATTCAATACCAATCACTATTTTAATAAATGATTTAACTCTTATTGAATTATTTACACCTCATCTGTACCTTACTTTCGTTTTCGTACTTTTTGTATAAATTTTTATCTAGAATGCTTTTGATGGCTTTTTAATAGATTTGAGTGTTTTAAATGAAAATAACAACAAAATAGCAAAATATATACCAGTTATTTTCCAGCTGAATAAAGGTTAATTATTAAAAAATGTTCCAAATATCTTAATTTCCTAAATATATCATATTATGAGTAATTTGAAAATCATAAAAAAAAGAGTATACATGTTATTAATTATCTTAATTTGTTAATAATAATTCCTGAAAGTTTAAAACAGTGACTGAAATGATGATTGTTAATAACCATTACTAAAAGTATTCTCAAATAGACTATAAAATATAGATTATGATTATAAATTAATTAATTGAATTTTCTTTTTAATCTTTTATATATTAATTAATTTTCTTTTAATCTTTTACATATTATATAAAAAATATTAAATATACATGTTAATTAGACTTTTAAACCTTGTCAGCAAAAAATAATTAACTTATTTTTTTTGTCTATAAATTAAATTAAATTTTGTAAAAAAATAAAATTCAACCAGCGACAAAAAAATATTTTAATAACAATTAATATTTAGGTCAATTTTAGCTGATTGCACATTTTTTTGATAATTAAAATGCAAAAATCAATTTACATAAGACTAAAAAAAAATCCACATGATAATTTCATTCTAAATGCATATCAGCTAGTTTAACAGGTTATTTGTATATAATGTATATTAATATATATATATATATATAATTTTTGCATTTTAATTACAAATAAACTAAAGTTGTTTATAATAATAATATATTTATTAATACAAAGTATTCTACTTGATTTTTTATAAAATAAACAAATTTATTTTTGTTATTCCGATTATGTGCATATTAACATAGTAACAATAATTTTTATCTCTTATAGCCTCAAGGATTTAAAATATATATAAATACAAATGATAAGACTATAGTCAGAATTTAATATTATTAAATTTATAATATACTTAATATATTACATATATAAAAATTGAACGTTTTAAAGAAAACAATAACGAAGGTCGATGTTTCCTAATTTTATATAAAGTAAAATAAAATTAATGTTAGCTCTACTTAAATTAAGTTTGAATTAATAGTTAATTTATGATATTATTTTTATATGAAATTTAAGACAAATTTAATTGATATAATCCCCAGTACTGTTTATAATTAACCAATCTTTATAATACTATTTGGAATTGACCATTGTTTTTGAAATGATTAAGTTTAAATTAATAAAATTAATTTACAATTGAACAAAGTCGCATAAAAATAGAATTAAGTGTACACAAAATATATGTGTAAAAATATTAATGAAATTATTGGAATAACTGCAGGGCAGTAGAACTACTGTTCATTGTTTTCCTATTTACGGACTGTTATACACGGTACGACATCTACTTGATGTAGATTAATAATGAATTAAAAGCATGTACCATTGTGTATGTGTATAAGTTGAAATTTAGAGATTAATATAAATATATTTTATAATGTTCTAGCGACAGATCTTAAAATTGTTTTTCTTTATATTTTACTCTCGATTACCTTTTCAAGTCTTCATCGTACATTATTTTTGTTGAATATTTCCTATTTCAAGTAACATTTTCAAGTGGAATACTTTTTCAATACTTTAAGAAGTGATTGAAGGACACCACTAACAACAACTAGAATAACTTATCATAACTGATTCTTAATTTGTAGTGTTTTCAAAGATATATCTAACATTTATGTTGAAAACCATATATAACCAAGTCAATACAAATTTTAATTAAACATTATTAATTGTATATAGATTTTTCGATATATCGACAGTATTGGAAAAAACTTGAATCAAAATATATTTCTCTTTTATTCTAGCCTTAATTATCTTTCTAATTAGAGATCTATAAAAAAGGGATTTGTTTGATTGCAAAAAAGATAAGCTTTTAAGTAGCGAAATTTCTAATATTATGCATAGCCTGACTACTTGACTACAATATTTTTTAAAAACATTTTACTTAACAATAAAGATTAAAAAATAAAATTTTCGAACATTAAAATTTATGAAATAATCTTTTTTTAAGCCTAATCAAAGAGAAAACGTAAACATAATCAAAGAGAAAGTTAACAATTATAGTAAATGTTTATTTAGGTATAAGTTTATAATAAAAACAAACAAATTTAATCTTAATTTTGTGTAATTATTGTTTAATATATTATTATAAATATTCAGACCTTAAAACAAACATTGCTAAATTTACGATATCATTATTTCCATGATATTTACGATATCATTATTTCCACACTATTTCCATTCTGGTGAAATTTTAAAAATTGAAAATACAAATATTAATAATAGTATTTCTATTTAAAGTAATATCTATTTTCAATAATTATGTTCGACGTTATGTTGACGTTTTTGTATACTAGTTAAGTAGTAAACCAGTTTCCTAAATAACTAAATAAAAACATGGTTTAAAAGTTTCTAGAAATTTTAAGATTTCGTGTACTTATAAAATCATGCATTATTCCGACCGTATGTCATCACTTTTAATATAATTATAATTTGTAATATATTCGTTTATTAACATTTTATAATTATATAAATACAAATTTTTAGTGGATCTACAAGTAAAATAATAGAGTAACTCTTATAAAGATTAATTTAAATTAGAGTTTAATTTCTAGAAATTAATTAAATACTCATATCAAACTACTTTAATACTTTGGTGAGATAAAATATTAAAATTTTTATTAACACATAATTAGAACTATTATGTGTTTCATAAGCAGAATACAATTAATACTATTACTTTTTTAAATTTTTAAATTTAAATGAATATTTATATTGTATTTACATCTGATGATACAATCTTTTCATATCCCATCTTCATGCATCAATTAATTATTTCTACAAATTTAAAATTTTTCTATAAATTTGGACATTTCTCTTTAAAGAACAATGGATAGATGGGAAGAGCGGAATGCCAATATGTATGGATTTTTCGTCAGCAACTGTTTCTCCAAATCCGATGCCAATAATGAAAGTTCAAAATCCATACGAAATAATAATGGAACTGGAAAAGTTTTATGATGGAGCCGACTTGACCCAACTAACTCCACCACAAACTCCTCCACAAGAGTCAATTTCAACAAATCACGTAACAATTGCCTGTTTTTATAATGCATACATATTTAGAATTTAACAATTGCCTTATTTTTAGATATATGACATATCCAATCAAAATGCCGATATAATGATGTCATCATTTAATTCATCTGGTTTGGATTCCATAAATTCTTCAACAAACTCAGATGTCGCAAATCAAATTGTCGACGAAATTCTACGTAATCGAGCAAAAGAAATTCCGGATTGGAATTATCCAGATGATGATTCAATGTATTCAACAACATCATCATCTGGTGCTTCCCAAACAACTGACGAAAATAGTTTTACATCAGCTACATTCAACGTTTCACAATTAAAATCTTCAACAGGAAATGGAAGCAAAAAACCGACTCGATCTTACGGTCGTGGAGTTGAAGAAAAAAAAACACGAAAGAAAGAACAAAATAAGAATGCCGCAACGCGTTATAGGCAGAAGAAAAAAGAAGAAATGAAAGAAGCCATGGGTGAAGAACAAAAACTCTTAAAGGTTCATCATGAGTTATTAAAAAGTGTTGCTGAATATAAACATGAAATTAAATATCTTAAGAGGCTCATTAAAGAGTTCTACGCTAATGACAAAAAATAATTTTAGTCTTCTTCATTCTCCTTTTGTATGCGTTGTCATTTATCTTAATATACAACATCCTTATTTGCAGAGTTATTTTAAGTTATCTTCTTCAATAACAAATTTTTCCGTACACAATTAATATTGTTAAATTGACACGAAACTATATTTATTGTTCAGCAATATTAAGAAAATGTATAGCGCTTATGACAAATTTTTAAATTTCGAAGTTATGCTTACAATTTTTTACATATTGCTGAATTAATGTTACTGGCTAAAAAAGGTTGTATAAAATAGCTAAGTAAAGGCGGAATAAGTTTCGTTTTCATATTTTTTGTACAAACTTTAATAACAATAAAATACTAAAAGAACAATTGTTTGATGTTTTTTTTATATATTCTTTACCATAAAATTAGAATACACAATACACATTTATAATAAGGTGCGGTCAAGAATTCAGTCGCTGCGTAGCATATGCAGCTTGAAAAAAAGTGGAAACTATGCATAATTTCGACTAATCCCTAAAAAAGTCACAACAGTAAATACAAATGTGAACTACAGGCGATGTCGTGTTGACATATACTGCATAGTGTAGAAATGGCCTATAGCCTCCATTATATTTCAAGCTACAATATCAGAAAATAATTAATTGAAGCGATTAGTGGATAAGGGTGTTAGTAAGTGCCATTTTTATTTTTAGTAAATCACGACTATAGATGTCAGCTTGCTCCAAGTACTAAAACATTTCCGAAAACTTCTGAATTCATATTTAAGAATATATCTTTCCGAAAACAGAAAACAATTTAACTAAAAATTATTTTGTATACATTTAAAATCTGCATATTTGTAACGATATCTCCTTTTACAAATTTCACTTTTACCCTTCAATTAATTAATTAATAGATCTGATGATTGCTGAAAAACAAATAACTATCTGGTCCATTAATTTAGTTTTATATACCAAATTGTCTTTATTTGATCAAATTAAGACCATAACTAAATAAAATTACAAATCATAATACGATCGGGAAATGTGTATATCAGAAAATATCGACACCTCCCTGCAAAAATATATCAACCGACAATATTTTCAAAGACCACTTTAAACTTATAGTTTGTATGAAATGCCATGTTTGCCCCGATTTTCATAGTACTCCTGGAACTACAAAAAAAGTTAGAGGGCATGTTCACTTGTTATCAGTATTCTATTGACAACTTTTAAGGAACCCTGGAAATTTACAATAATATACATAAATAAACAATTTATTGATTTATTGAATAATCAAATATCATTTATAAGTAACAGTGTAGTAAATTATAAAAAACAAAATGAATTTCAATATTTCATAAATCTATTCATGAAATGAAAAACATTTTTGTTATAACTAATTTATTTTTGTTTATATAAACATAGATACTATTTTTCAACTGAACTAAATATACCATGTTTTACCATTCTCTTAAATGCTGCGTCCGCACAATAACGACTATAAAAACAAAAGTTTATTTCATTAAACAAGATTTAAAAATAAAAATTTACGTATAAAAGGCTCTATATTTTTCTTTTCTTTTCCTAGAAACCAAAACATAGAAAATTAAAGCACCAGACATACTAGCCAGAAGAGCACCCGCAAGGTTCTTCATTGACTGACGACCATGTAAGCCTTTTAATACTGGTTTTGGTATCCTGTCGGTGTCACAATCCATTTAAAATTCAGAAATTAGATCCTTTTAAGATGAAGTAATTTATTTATAATGGGGAATATATTCAAAAATTATATTTATATAATCGAATCTAGAATTACAAACTGTTTTTTGATTTCTTGTAAGCAAAGAGAACTTTAATTTATAATTAAATAAAATTTTATGGCAAGTATTTTTATTAAGCCAATTCAGAAAATGATGTATTTTTTAATTTACATTATTTTGTTTTTCCCAGTCTGTAACTTACATAATATTTTAAAAATATCTTCTGAATTAAAAGCAAATCCATACACGCTGCTAAATCTTTGACATTATAATGTTAGGAAGTATATACTGAAGAAATAAAATTATAGTTTATTCCAATTTATTTGATATTTTGAAATGTTCAGCCAGTTTTCATTTATACATTTAAAAATATATAAAAATTACTAAATCAGATTATTTTCGACATTAGGAAAGTTCTGAATTAAACTGCCTATTTTGCAATTATCCTTGGATATACTATATACATATACTTTTTTATTACATTTAACTGAAAGAAAATTACTAAACAATATGTTTTCTATAAATCTGAGTGAATATTTCTCAAAAAGAATCCTTATGTAGATATATAGATATAGTTTTATATATGAAGATACTCTTAAAGATATACATATACAAGATGCAAAAAAAAAATATCTTTACTCTTTAATTTGTCTTTATAGCACGTGATGTTCTGTAATTCAGTTTGGAGAAAAATAAATGTTTTTCTAGGATGTTACAAAAAAACCAAAAAGAAAATGTATTGAAAATATTATAATTATGACCGTAAAGGAGAAATTTAATTTTCCTGAGTTTTGTTATATTATTTGCGCAGTAACAGTTTCTCTACAATAAAAATTATATTTTATTTTTTATTTATTGCATGATATATATTTACACACTTATAAATTTAAAGAACAAGATATCTTCAGAAATGATTTTTTAAAAAAAATCATTTTAGTTACAATACATCGGTTCTATATTTCGGTTATTCAACAAGTGGGAAATTTAACAAGATAATTGAACTAACAATGATAAAGGATATCTAATATAAATTTATATACGTGGCAACAGAAAAAATATATTTGCTTAAATAAAAAAGTATAAAATTTTGTTATTAAATAATTACTTTTTTTTAAATTTATTATTTAAATATACTTTAAAATTTAAATTTAAATCTTATTATTATTATTATTGTTTTTCGGTTTTAATTATTTTACAGAAAATTGCAAAGTGCATCAGAAAGAAAGATTAAAATTAAGTTAATCAAAATATGAATGAAACAGTTTGATTTTAAAGCTAATAGGAGAAAATAAAATAATATAATATTTTGGTTATCCAATAAAATCTTATATTCATTTAATTTTTTATTAAATAAATTGCATCAAATATTTTAAAATTGCACACGTGGCATAGTATTATACAAATTACTAGAGTTAATTTCTGAGAAATAAAGTAAGTAGATATAAAAATTTTATATATATACATATTTAAAATCTATATATTCTGCAAAAATAACCTTAAATTATTAAAGTAATTTTATTTAAAATTTACTTTTAAATTTGAAATTATCATATCTACAGCATCTTCAAATTTTAACTTCAATTATTTTTATACTGTATTTTTATTTTACTAAAATATCATTTTTTAAATAACAAATTCAGTTTACCAATAGCTCTAAATTAATTTTTAAAATTAGTTTCTGTAATAGTTATAACTTTTCATATAATCTCCATTGCTTAGTAAATGACTCTCTTAAACTAATAAAACTAATTTGATACTCGTTTTGGTGCACAAAAAAAAATCTACTAATTTTTATAAAAAATAATTTTTGAGTACAGCGCAATTGGTCTAAGTTTATTAAGTTGTCTTTTCAACATTGATTAATACTAGTAACCCAATTTCAGTAAGTTTACTTAGCTCTAAACATTGATTAATAATAAGTAACTTCCCAATTTATCCTTTTAAATCAATAACCAAAATAAATTAAATAAATTTAAATTTTTAAATTTTGGTAACAACAAATGCCATTAGATTGTAGGGCTAAAAAATTGCAATCCAATGTTGCGATATCCACTGATTTTATTTTTTTATAAAATTTATTTATTATGATTTCGAGTTGCAGTCGATTTATTTTTCTATTTCAGGAACGTAATACTTCATTCAATAAATATAATGAAAAATATATTTAATGATACAATTGTTATTGCTGACACAAATTGTAAAACAAAGGCAAATTAATTTTGGAAAGTATTTAGTAATTCTGTGGACAGTATTATTATTATTCTTCTAATTTGTTTGAAGAAAAGAACCATTTTGAGTATTATGAGTGATGATCAAAAAGTTCAAACAACTGAATTTAATGGTATAGAAGGAGTAGGTACATCACAATGTAATAAAGAAGTGCAAAGTATACAGCAGGTAAATAATATAAAATTAAATTTATTCTTATCTTTAATCGATTTGAAACTGTATAATGCATAAAGTTATATTCATTTATCTCAATTACGGTTCATCACTAAAAAAATATTATTTCAGTCAACGGATACTTTTGATGCAGAAGTGACAGATTTTGAATCAGAAAGTGATGATACCAGTGGCGGCGGAGCAAGTAGCAATGGCGGATTACAAACTTATGGTCGTAGATCCCTATTATTTGTTCCAAATAGACGTAAAAAAGGTATTCTAAGCTCAAAAGAGAGAAACTTAAGACGACTTGAATCAAATGAAAGAGAAAGAATGAGAATGCATAGTTTAAATGATGCTTTCCAGGTACGGAGAATTTGAAAATTTAACTAATAAAAACGTTTGATTCAAACGTATAAATTTAAATTACCAAATTATTTAAACTAATTTACAATTCATTCCAAGTCTCTACGAGAAGTTATTCCACATGTTAAAAAAGAACGACGCTTATCAAAATTGGAAACACTTACTTTAGCTAAAAATTATATCACAGCTTTGACGGATGTTATAATATTAATGAGAAAAGGTGGAGCAAATAAAACTGATTTTTCTAATGGTGATTTTAATATTCCCAATAATATTGAAGAACTTAAGAATGATGATTTAACACAAAATTTAAATTAAACTTTATAGATAATATTACTACTATACAATACTTTCAAGATTTAGATTTTAATGGCTAATATCTGATGTTTTATTTTCTTAATTTGAGGAAAACAAAATTTTATATTTTAAATGAAAAATAAAAGAAAAGATTCGCTTTATAGTATATTGTAGATTATATTATGTTTGTTTAGATTTAGAGTCAAATTTGTGCACTTTTAGTGCTTTATATATATATATATATATATATATATAATTATATTTGAGAAGTAAGAAAAAAAATACCATTTATATTAATAATCATCAAAAAAATTATATATAAATAAATAATGGTGTTTGTATCAATTAAAATTTTTAAGTTAAGGCTAACATTTATACATATATATAAAATAATTTATAAATATGATATATATTGAAATATAACTATATACATAAATATAATATATATTAATTTCGGATGTATTATTTTATGAGTATTGGATAAACATCAACTCCTGTTATAGAACAATATAATATTTAAATACACCCAACTCTTTTTTTACACGGTAGATACGATCGAACTAAAATCGTGTAAAAAAAGACATGCTAACCATACTAAAATTGAGGATGTGTTCAACAATTGCAAAAAACCGTGTAAAATATAAAAATTAACCATAAGTTGTTCTAAAAAACCGTGCAAAAAAAGAATAAATATTTAAAACATAATTTTTCCACGAACTGAACACAACAATAAAAGTTAAATAGAAAAATAGAAAAAGCTACTTCAGTTTCTTGATTATACATCATATTTTGGAAATCGTGTTAAACCAAATATTTCGTATAAAAAACAAGATTTGTTCTTTTTTTGTGGATCGTGTTATTTCAAAATCGTGGAAAAAAAGACCGTGTAAAAAAAGAGTTGGGTGTATTATAGTTTGTATTATAATTTGATAAAGTCATTCAATTCTTATCACTTTTAGAAAGGAAATAATTTTAGAGTGATTGGAATGTAAACGAAATCATTACAAACATGAAACAAGGAGCAATACAAAACTGGTCAAATCCTATTATATATTATTTTGAGATAGTAAAAAACATATCTTTCTAAAACTATGTTTATTAAATTTGAATGGTATTGGTATATATTACAATTTCGACGAAATTTTGTAGAGGTTTACATGAGAATAAATTCTCCGTCTATTGATATCAAATATGAAATATGGAAGGATTTTGAGAAATTTAATTTATGTTTTTTTTTCTTATTAATTTCGTTTTTTTCTTGTGGTTATTTCATAGTATAGTTACAGCAGATTACAAACCAATATTTTTCTTTAAAATATAATAAAAACCATATTTATAGCTTTTTTGCCCACGATACACCTTCGTTATTGATTTATTTATTATATAAATAATTATTTCATCAATAAATTTAACACCAAATTAATGATTTTTAACTATGTAATTGAATTAATACAAAAATTAAGAAAAAGTAGTTATTTATTAATTTTTTTTTTTAAATATTTAAAAAGAGTACAAAATGAAAAGTTTTTTATAATTATTACATAATATTTATAATAACACATATACAATGCAATCAAATAAAATTATCCTGATTCTTTCTAATTTTTAGTATATGAGAAGTTTCAATTATTGGTTACTAAATATTTTTAATTTCTTTTTTAGTATCAAAATGATAATGAAAAGAAAAGAAAAATATAAAAGTTTTAACTTACAAATTGAATTCACACTTTTATAGATTCTTACACATAATACACAATAAATATTATTTGTAATGGGAACTCCAAATTAATTAACTATTAATTAATATAATACATTATTATAGAATGAAGTTTCAAATATACAAAATTCAAAAAAAAAATAAAAGGAATAATGTTAATGAGGAAATTTCAGTACTAAATGTCAGTCAACAATAACAGTTGGTCAGTCAACAGTATGCAGAAGTATTTGAACTTTTTCAGTAGCTACTACTTACTATGATTATATGTATATAAAAAACATAAACAAAAAAATATTATATTTAGTGGAACTCCTTATATGGTGTGAAAAAAACTTTTTTTATACTTAATAATTAATGATCACATTGAATTGGTTTTTTTTTGAAAATAAATTATATGAAATATATTTAAAATAATAAAATAAAAATGTAGCAAAATTAAATTATTAAATGCTTCACTAAAATTTCGAAAAAAAAACACCTCTCATCTATTCATTAAAATTGAATTATCGATTATTTAATATTAGCATAAACATCTACTTTTTCATTAAACCACCTTATATATTTGGCTGCTGTTATCTGTGTTTCATTTAATGCTTTACCTAAGTTTTCTGGTGATAGAGAACCACTAAAAAATAAATAAAAATAAAAATATTTTTTATTTAAAATTCATTTAAGTGGTACATACATAAAAACTCTTGTTTTGAAAAATTCGCAACTATTTTTATATAAATCAGTAGAAACTTTCCAGGATGATATAGATATTTCTTGAATATTTTTACATAATCCAGGTATATACTGTTCAATCTACAAAGAAATATTATAATAAACTTACGAATTAAATTTTTTAATTAAATTATACATACAAAGTCAACAACAAGTGGAGTTTTATTTTGTATAAATATTGTGGTAATTTCCCAAACATTGATCAAAGCATTTCGTAAAATTTTTAAGAAATCACAAAATAATTGTAAATATGGTTTTGATACAGTAGCAATTGTTTCATAGTATATTGGTAAATTTAATTGTGACCATTTATATGCTCTTGCAGAACATGACATTGTTTTAAACCATGCTGTTTGCACATAAGGTAATGCTCCAATATTTTTTAAGAAATTACCAGTTGCAGATTTTTCAAAAATACCGCCACCATTTATATTGGTGTCATAAACTAGTATTCCACATATAGCACCTAATAGCACAAAACTACCAAGGAACCAACAACAGCATGATGATGATTTTGTTGAAGATTGTTTCTTAAGAGAAGCTTTCTCCGAACCACCCTGAATAATTAAATCGTAATATTCAAATTATATATAACATAAATATATATTATAAAATTTTACCTTTTTACTTTGCTGTTTATTTTGCTTTTTATTTTTAGTGCTTTGTGCCATTTTGTGTATTCAGCTGGAAAAAAAATATATTAACTAAAAACTAATCGAAAATATGTCTAATAAATTATAATATTAAGATATTAAAAGCTAATAATTAATGACAAATTATTTGATTTTGTACTAAAAATACTAGTATTTTGAATATAATCTTATTATAATACCAAATTTAAAATTAAATATATTTGTAATAAAGTAATATAAATTAATTCCAATACATTGGGTCGTGTGAATAAAATATACAAACGTAGTGATGACAGCATTTTTCATTGTACGTAAGACTAAATTTTACAATCACAAGCACGATGGAAAATTAAATGATTACAAGAGATGCATTGCATAAATGTTTCTGAACCTCTATTTCACAAATAAACATTCCTTTTAGATAGATGCCTGATTATGGTTTTTCTAATATATTGGTGTCATGCCAATATCATATTAAAACTTTCGAATTTTGTAATGAAGAAAATTTTGGTCCAAATCTTTACTTTGGAGCAAAATCACTATTATTATCAAAAAAAATAATTTAGATATTATAAAATTCACTACTATTTATAATAATTTTAAGTAATACAATTTGATAATATTAAAAAAAAAAAGTTTTATGCTCATACTTAATAGAAATGATTATGCTAATAGTTAATACTTGTATCATGTACATATTTTTATTCACGCTACCCAATGTGTTAATTAAAATATTTATAAAAACAAGCTATTAGATCAACACTGATGCGTAGTACATTTTCACATTCCAGTATATCCATTTAAATAAAAATGTTAGTGAAAGTAATTAAAAATTTGTACAAAAATCATTAAACATTTTTGTATTCCAATACAATAATGTATAAATATTTGTTGCTTAATTCCGTAGAGAATATAATAAAAATTGAATTGTTATTTATGTATACTATTTTATTTATGTATACTGGTTATATGAATTTAATATTTAGAAAGTTAATTAAAATTTAAAAAGAATAAATACATAATATATGCAAACTTATAATAATTAGTAAAACTAACTAAATAGACTAACTAATAGAATTTTCTAATTCAGAAGAACAATCAAAAAAATATATATATACATTTTAAATTTAGTAATCACTTAATTCAGATTTTGACCTTTGACATTAAAATCAAAAATTGATAAGTACATACACAAAAATTCTAAACTAAGCGAGACCACGTAAGCAACCTTAGCAACATCCAAAAAAAAAAATTAATTTTTAAATCTAAGCAATAAAAAATGATATAAAATTTACACTGTTTTATAAAATTTATGCAATATTTTTGTTAAAATTACTTTTATTTATATTAATTAGTAAAACATGGAAAATATAAGGTAAAAATAACCCGGTAATTGACAAACAAAATATTCTTACACAATTTTTTTTTTTCAAGCTTATTAAACAAATATATGGAATGAACAATTTAAAATGAGAATTTTAACAATCAAATATTATAAAAATATTAGAAAAAAGTAATATTTAATTCATAAGAAAAATACCGTAAACTGGAATAATCAATATTAATATATTTTATATTAAAAGATTCTGATAAGAAGCTTGACTATCCAAATTACACGACCGGAGAAACGAGATGAGCCAATAGAAAAAAAAAAGACAGTGGAAAAAAACCTAAGAGTAGACCAGACAGCCAAATCATTCAACATCAACACACCTAATTTTAATGCTGAAGATAAATTAAACGTAAATCTAAACGCATGGCGTTTTACTCCGAAAATCATTAATAACAATTAGGAATTGTAAATTTTTTAAAACTTTATTTTTAATAAATCAATTTTTAGAAATATTGATAAAATGTAAAAATTACTAAACTTGATAACATTAAAATTTTTGTTTTGTTTTACTCTATTTTCAAAAAAATCTACTCTATTTTTTAAAAGCTACTACAAATTTATTGCATTTCGTGTTTCGTGACATCTGGTAGCCATTTATATCAGTATCTATAGAAATACAATTTTTATCGGCTATCGGCTTATTATAATGTTTATACGAAGCAGACAAAAAATTAAGGGCCCAACTCAATGTTTATGGTTCGGACTTCTACTTTTTCTTTAATAGTAATATAAATATCACAATTATTTATATTACTATGAAAGAAAAAGTAGAAGTATTGTGTTGGAGGATAATTAATGTTTTTGGTTTATATCAGAAAGATAAACGGTTGAAATATTAAATTGGCCCAAAAAACATTCCCCGTAAAAAATATGATTATAGATGTAACAAAGTATGATATATAAATAATAAAAATCTCGAAAACAAATTTTAATCGAATTTAGCACGATATTAATTAACGACTATTTTAAATATTAGAGTTTGAAAAATGCCATTGGTATATTTAATTTCTTAAGCAACGGTGTAATAGTTTTTTATTATTATCCATACTGATTTTTCTGTTTGATTTTAAACAAATGGGCCAGTTGATAATATTTATTTTTTCAAATCACACCATTTTTAAAAAAAATTTGGTTGAAACTGTGCCAAACGAAAAAGACAGTTAAAACTTTAAATAAAGCACTAGTCGCCACTAAAAAAAATTAATTAATATTTATTATAGTTCACTTATAATGACCTTCTCTTGTTCCATGAGAAAAAGCCATAAAAATATTAGTAAATTTAATAACAATATATCAAAAACGAAAACTTTTTACTACTTCTCTCTCTTAAAATATAATTTTCCTATAGGTGAGTATTTTTTATTAAACTATATTTTCAGCATTGCAGAATTTCAAAACCGATAATTGTTAATATATAAAATAAATATGGACAAAGTTGACCTTAGTCGTCTTATGTAGCTTTGGTATTTTCCATACAAGGATCTAAGTAATGTAAGTGAAATATTTACTAACAGATGGTATATTGTTACTAAAATGATTGCTGCTGTATAATGAGAATTATTTAACACCGTAGATTGCACTAATGTGAGTCATTCTGACGAATGTTAGTGTACATGCGTACTTAGTCATACATTATTTTAGTATATTATTAGAAAATATCACTAAAACATTTATCTTTTCAATTTGGTTTCAGTCAGCTTAAATTTAAGTGTTAAGACGAAAATGATTACGACTTATTGGTTTTCTAATATCTCAATTAGAATTATTTTGTTCTTAATTTATATAAGGTAACATACTAAATTAATGTGGTAAGTATCCTTGAAAAGTAAGCATCCTACAGCCTGGAACTCCTCGTATTAATCAATGCAGATTCTGCAAAGTCTCGGCATTTTGCCGTAATCAACTAAAAATAAAAGTTCCTATATCCATTCTGACTATATTAAACAAATATGAAATACTATCTCAAATGAAACTATTAACATTACCCTAATAATGGTGATTTGTACAGACGTAAGTTCACTATGTTGCAGCTAATTTTTTGGGAGTTTTTTTTGTTTTTGGAAAATATTAAAATTGGAAGTAGACCTATTTTTATTTATTTGAATTTTGATATAGCCGGTAAATAATATACAATTTCTGTTACATATTTTATTCAGTTGCAAACTAATTAATTTATTTAAGACATTTTATCATAATATTAAATCAAAGTTGGCAACCTTGCTTCAATGCATATATGTAATATTTTATGAAAAAAAAACCTAATATTCCTAATAGCTATATACAATCTTTTTCATCAATTTTAATTTTAATATTATAGTTATATTATTGATATCCTTCTAATTATTTACTAATATTTAAAAATAAATTCAAGGATTCAGTTGCCTATTTTATATTATATTAATATAATTATTTTAAATAACCGATATTTGATGCTTATTTTAAGTCGCCAAATTTTCTACTGGTTTTACAGATCCGTCTTCAAGGCGAAGGATTAACAAATTAAAAATTATATTTATAAAAGTTTTTCCAGGTTTTATAAGTATTTTCAGTTCTTTATTAGATATCATATTAAATCAGCTTCCTAGAAATTACTTGACTTTTTTAAGTATATTTCAAATTTTATTTAACATTTCTTCAGTTATAGAGTAATATTTAAAATATCTTGAAACATATAAAATAATTTTCAGGTGCAGATGCATCTAAAAATTAATTTTCAGATGCAGTGTATCTTCGTACTTGATTTTATTATTTTATTATTATCGAAAAAGACATTTTCTGTATTCCAAAAAAAAAACTCTGTTTTCTTGGTATACGTTATTTGATATAAATCAAAATCAGTCTACCAAAAGCAATTGTTCAGGCTAGAAAATATTTTTTTTAGTACCAATTTCTATATTTGCAAAGATGTCCAAATTCATCACTGCTTTTGCCTGTCCGCTCAGAACTCCTGATTAAAAAAATTTTAATTTGTACTTTTTGAAGAACATACAAAAAAAATATTATATTTTGCTAATCACGCTATTTTTACAGGTTCACTTAATCCAAATATGATATTACATAAAGTGACTAGGAACCAGGAAATTTATATAGATTTTATATTTAATTTAATTTACTAATTTTCAGTCCACATAATTATCAATCAGTTTCCAAACATGAACAAATGGCTTGCAGGAAAGAGATTTGGGTCAAATGCTGAGGTCATCAACGAAACAAATGGCTATTTTGAATGGAAATCGTATTTTTTTGGAAGGCAACAAAAAACTTGAATATCGTCTAACTAAGTGTATTGCCCTAAAAGGTGACTATGTTGAAAAATATGGGAATTGTGTTTTCTGTGTCAATCCACGTAATTATCAATCAGCCCTCGTAGTATAATTATAAATTAATTTTTCTAGGTACTTATTTCAATTTAAATCTAAGTTAAAATCATCTTCAACTCAAGTATTACAAACAATACCTGTAATTTATTAAAATTTCAAATACCCTTAGTAAATTAATGTGTTTATTCATTTTCTTGGAAATTTAAATGTTTAAAAGGTAATATTATTAGTTTGCAGTGAAGATATTTAAAACAATTGAAAAGGATGAAAAGATTAAATATGTTTTTCTAAATAAAATAAAAAAAAAAACCCAGTCATAAATTTTTTTTTAAAAAACCAGTATTTATATACAATAACTGATTTTTATTTTTTACTTCTAACTAAAGATACTTTATTTGCACATATTTTAGCAACATGCGCATTTTGATCGTCTGTAGCATAGTATGAACATAGGATTAAAAAAATATATATATATACATAGGTATAATCATTGTGTATAGTATATGTTTCTCAGAGTTTTATATTCATTATAATTTTAAAATCTCTTTCCATATACATATTAAATAAATAATATACATAAGCATATTATGTTGTATTCATAAAAAAAAAAAAAAATTGAGGACTTAATGAGTATGTGCATAATTCAGTACAGAGCATCTGTTTCATCGTTCATTTTATAAGAAACAGTTTTCAAATACAATTCGGTCTGACTAGACATCTTTGAAATTATTATTATTATAAAACGGCGTCCTGTTTTTTTATTAATTTTTATTTTTTGATTTAAATTTTTTTTTTTTTGAGAATAAAAAATCAAAAAAAAAAAAAAAAATCTAAATTTTTCAAATAAAAAATTTTTTTTTTACATAAAAATTAATTAATTAATAATCGGATAAATTAATTACAACAAAATATCATTTAAACAGTAAAAAAAAAAGGACATTTAAAAAAAAAAAAAATTTTAATTTAATTTGAAATTATATTAAATTTAATATTAAAATTATTACTAAAAAGTGGTTAAGTACCACAGGATTTTTATACATTAGACCTAATAAATAGCTGTAGTTAAAAAAATTGTTTTTGGGGACGGCCAGTGGAGGTGCTCCGGGAGTGGGAACATCAAAAAAAAAAAAAAAAAAAATTAATAAAAAAAAAGAAGAAAATAACAATTTTGCCCGAAATCAATAGAGCCTCCCGTCTCCTCCGTACGGCCTACCCGATACTTTTCGTACACAAAATACAAAAAAAAAAATTAACTAAAAAAACCAAAAAAATAAAATAAAATTAAAATATAAAAAAAAAAAAAATATATTTATGTAAATATAAAAAAAAAAGTAGTAAAAATTATGAAAAATTAACATAATTTAAAAAAATTGTGTAATTCTTATTTTTCTTCATTTTGTTTTTTTCATCATCTTTTTTGATATTAGACCAAAACTGCATTAGTGATATAATTATAACTAATTAAAATTTATGATTACATAAAAAATTTAAAAAAAATATTAAAAAATAATTAATAATATTAATAAAATATTTAAATACAAACAACTGTGATTTTAAAAGCAGAATTTGTACAAATCAAATTTTACATATATATTTTTTTTTCTGTTTTTCGGTTGCATACGCAAGGACATTAACAAATTTTATGTAAGTTTAATAAACATTTTTAAATCAAACATAAAAAAAAACATTAAATAATAAATTTTACTAGATTTATCCACAAATTTTTTTTGGACTTGTTTATAATTAGTTAAGAAAAGTCTGCATAAGGAAAGAAATTTTTATTCTTAGTCATATGAAAAATTGCAGCATGTTTTTTTTTTTTTTATTATTGTATGTTGCTTTATAGAATCAAGGCTTCTTCAATTATTTTATATGTACATACATAGTTATGTATGTACATATTATAGATATATAATAGTTTAGTTTTTTTTTAGTTTTATTTCATACACGAATACACAAAAAAAAAACTAACATAAAAATTTATGTTAATCACGATTTTTTCAAAACATATAATAAAAGCATAAATTATTATTGATTGCATTTCTTTAATAATATTATTCCATTAAATTTTTTTTTAGATTATTCTTTATAATTATTATTATTATTATTTTACTGAAACTTTATTAATGTGTGTATATATATTTATGTTAAAGATATTTGTATATATATTTTTTTCTATTTTAGTATGTATAAAATTTTTATGTTTTAATTTGTGTGTATGTATCTGCAATGAACGTAATAATATTAAAATCAGCGTTAAAAATGGATCCTTTTTTGTGTTTTTTTCTCTCTAGAGAAAAAAAAAAATATCTAGAAAATTCAAATTATATTTTTTTTGTATCTAAATGAATAATTATTATTATTTTATGTACTGTTTTAAATAGAAATTTTATCTTGTAATAGCTTTCCTTTTGATTGATTGATTTATTGTCTGATAGTGTAAAATGGTGAATTTAGATTTTTTTTTGTGTTGAACATAAATTAAAACCGGTATACAGGAAAAATATTTACATATTTATGGATGTATATATAGAATTTTTTATGAGTTTAATCAATTTCTCGCAGCTTGGAAATATTTGCAATTTTTTTTGTTTTGGTTTATCCATTCTGTCACACTGATTATTATAATTTCGTAATATTGAATATATTGTAAAAAATGTTCTAAACGAAAAGATTTATACAAGAAATTATATGATTCACAAATTTCATTTGAAGTGCATTTTTTGTTTTTGAATAATCGATAAAATTTGTAATTGTTACTATTTTGTTTTGGGGGTTTTTACGAAATATTGTGAAATATCTTAGTAAAATTAAAATTGAGTACAAATTGAAAATAATTCTTTATAAGGCCAAGTCCAAGGTTGGTATTTTTCACAATATATTATCTCTATTTTGCGCAGCAATTAACTTTCAAATATTCTTCGAACTGAATATATTTTATCGGATTGATTTATCACTCCTTTATACAGGTCAGATTAAAAATCAAAATCTTTATGATTCATAACTGTGACGTAATCTAACTAGAGTAATTATTTGATTTAAATTTTTTTTTTGCTACTAGGTCATGATGTAATGAGTTCTATATAGCTTCTACTAACTATAATAAATTATTGATATTTTATATGAATAGAAAATGTTGTGTAAATTCCTTTATCCAGAAAGATATTGTACCTAAATTTATTTTCATCAAACTACCAAAGTTCATGATTTTGCAGTACATAAATTTATATCAGCAATGGTATGATGAAAGTTATGTACCCTGCGACCTTTCTTGATATACAAATCTAATAAATTTTTTTTTTGTATAATTTTAATTATAATCTTTTAATCAAAATTAAAATTAATCGTGTTTGTTTGTTGAATATTTAAAATAATTTCAAAAAAAAAAAGAAATTTTATCTTTAGGTAAAAATCTTTCAATTAAAGTATATATAAAAAAAATATTTGCTTTTATATATATAGTACATATACATATATGTATGTATTTGAATTTTTTTTTATAATTGCACCTGCTTGTTAAACTGCGCCAAAAAATTTGGCAGATACTTGAAATTTTTAAGGGTAAAATCACACACTATTTAATTATAATTAATTTAAACAAATTTACAACAAATAATAAAACATTTTTATTTTTAAGTTTCATTTCAACATTGCTTCATTTAATTAGAATAGTTTCCGCCAAAAAAAAAAAACCAAATTTTCTTTGGAAAAGTCATATAACTTTTCAAACATAATTTTTTTTTTTGGTCAGTAAAATAACAAATTTTTTTAATTTTATTTTAATAATTAGTAATTATAATATTTTAGAATTATTTTCAGTAAACAAAACAGTATTTGTTATGAAATAAAATTTGTTTTTAGATATTTTTTTTTTGAATGATTTTCATGTTGAATAAATTCTGATACTTGATTTAGAGTTAACATTTATATTAGCCTCTGGCAGTAATCTTTTTTTATATATAATTTTTTCTACGTGTGAAGGAATAGGTAAACAATTAAATGAAATTCCATTTTACACCTTACATATAACCATTAAAATTCCAAATAGTATTACTGTAGATAAATATATTCTTTTATCTACGGTAATACTATGTCCTTAATTGGAATTTATAATTCATATAACATTTATAATCAATATTACCATTACGCAATTCAATCATAAGTCAAATTCATATAACATGTTAAATTTTTTTTTTTACAACTTCCTATTTTTTTTATAGTAAAAAATATGTTTTCTCTTTTATTTTTCTAATAATAAAATTGGTAAAATATTTAACGTTTCTATCGATCCAACAAAAAAAAAACAATCTGCATGTTTATGGTAACAAAACTAAAAACGAAGGACTTCAATTGGTTATTTATATATAAATATATTTTAAATATATACTTTAAACGTAACAAATATTAACGTTCTGTACTATATTTGGTTTAGATATTATTTAAAAATTTAGATAATGTTTTCCGGGCCGTAATTCACTTTTCACAAATACTTGTATATTACTAATTCCTTTATTCCTTAAAATTTTTTAATTAGTATTCACTGTCAACGGTGAAATATATCACAGTTTAATTATGTTTTAACGTTTTATATAAAAAAAATATGTTTTTTAAATTATTTCCATTATAATTTAAAAAAAATTTTATTTAGAAATTTAGTTTCCATGACTTTTATTGTAGATGAGTTGGTTTCTTGTATACACACAAAAATAAAAAAAGTATTCTACGAGTTAAAATTACTCAATCTGGTGTGAAATCATTAATTTAGTTTAATTTTCTTAGAGTTTCTAATATTTTTCAGAAGATAACTAAGCCGATATGAATGATATTTAGTCCTAAAGATATAAGATTGTCATCTACTTGCAGAAATACTTGCAGAATTTTTTATCTTATTTTTAATTATTTTTATTATACATGATATTAAATTATTCTACAAGTATTTATGTTTAGTAATTGTGTTTTTTTTTTAACTTTCTGTATTCTGTATACAAAATTACCTAATTATTTATGTTTTTTTGCTAATATTAATTTTTTTTGTTTTTTTTAGAAATTTGACTTTTTGCAGATTATAGAACTTGTACACGCTTTCAAAAATGCCGGGAATAAATTCAGAATCAGGTATATAAAATACAATTAGACCACTAAAAAAAAAGTAAATTAATTTCAAATTATTCGTTGTATTTATTTTTAAAAAAAATTATTCATTGATTTTTGGTTAAATATGTTATATTTAACATTTATTCAATTAAATAATTTCATAATTAGATTTAATGTTAAGGTAGTTATTAGTTATATATATATATATAAAATATTATTGTAATTTTTGTTAATTAATGATTTCAATTTATTTAATTTGTTAAATTATTTAACATGTATTCTAAATAAAACAACATATATATGAGCAGCAGTAAAAATATAATTAAATATCAATTCAATTTTTAACAGTTTCACAATATAAGATTTTGGTAAAAATTCCACTTATAATACTATATCCAGTTAACTATAAAGATACATTTTTGGGATTACATAAATTACCATATTTTTTCAATCCACAACTAGAGTACTTTATAGATTATAATTACAGTATAGTTTTAGAAATGATAGTTTATGGTTGACAATTATGGGCACAGTTTCATAATTACTACAAAACGTATTATGTTTTAATTCGTTTTCATTTTGACTATTCATTTATTTTTTCATTTTAGTTTTTTTTTGTTCGAGAATTAAAAAGGATATAGCAACACAATAATTTTTGTTATTTAATTTATGTTTTATGATATAAAGACAAAAGGAATATTGAAATAAATTGTGTGATTGATTTATCGTTGAGTGATGTTATACTTATTGTTTAACATTAAATAAAGAAACAACATTATTCAAAAAGTTTAAATTAAAAAATTTTTTTTTTAACACTATATTTAGTTTTTTTTAACTCTGTTTAATTTCTTCGAAAATTATTAACTATACTATTCTAAACAACCAACAACTCAACCACTTAACTTTTTTATTTCACACATGTTTTATAAAATGTGAGTTGCATTTTCTTAGATAAACAAAGAAAGTCTATCAAATACACTTGTAAAGGGTTTTCCAATAGGGATGATACAATTTAAAAATTAAAAAAAACACATAAATTATATTCGGTGAGACACAAATTTTTTTTATTTGAAAGGTTACATTATGCCATTAAATCACACGACCTGGGGGATAATTAACTGGACCATTTCTTGAGATAATTTCATCACCAAATTTTGTTTTCAATAAATTGATTGTTAAGGTGGCTGTGTGGCAGCTGGCACCGTCTTGTTGAATCTTCCAGATTATTCACAACAGCAGGGAAAAAAAATCATTAACATTGTCGTTCTCCATTGACTGTTACTCTTCGGCCATTTTTTTCAAAGAAATATGGACCAATCACTCCACCAGCATGAATTGTATACCACACAGTGACTTTATCTGGATGTAATGGTGTCTGAAATGTTTCGTGTGGATTTTCATCATTCCAAATTCTGCAATTTTGTTTGTTTACATAACCATTTAAACAAAAAGAGCTTCATCACTGAATAAAAATTTTCCATAAAAATGTTCATAATTTTCAAATAGTTCAAGATCAGAAAATTAAAGACGTTTATGGTGATCTAATGGCTTCAGTTCTTGAACAAGTTGAATTTTGTAAGGATATAAACCCAAATCTTTTCTTAAAATTCTCCATATTATTGTTTGAGAAAGATTTAATTGTTGAGAACGACTTGGAACCGATAAATTTGGATTTTCTCTTACACTTGCTGCTACCAAATAAATATTCTCTTGTGTGCGTACATTTCTTTGTCGTACTAGTATTCTTGTATCGTGTAAAGAAAATTCACTTTCAAATTAGTCTACAATACGATGAATAGTGAGTCGTTTAACTGAATAATGTCGACCAAGAATTCTTCTTAAATTTCTCTCAGTATTCACAAATGAGCAGTAATTTTGATAAAACAATTTAACAATTTCTAAACGTTGTTGGAGCGTGTATCTTTCCCTAATTAAATCATCCAGTTCTCAAAGAGCTCGGTATTCGGTAGTACCATGTAATTTAAATTAATCGTGTAATTGAAATATTTCTTTTTCATAGTAAAGTTTTCTATAATATCGAAATTAATATTGTTAATTATCAACTGGGGGTCTGTAACAAAATAATAAACTGTTAAATCAATCAAATAATTATTGACTCATTTAACATTTATTTTTCGAGATATTGTTTCACGTTTTTTTTGTTAATTATGATCCAAAAGAATGTATCTATAAAAAATTTCAAGTTAGCAGCAAAGATAATACAATTAGTAATAAATTGTATTATCTTTGCTGCACTTTTTATGCGACATAGCCAGTCACTAGCTATATCGCATAAAAGTGATAAAGTAAATGGACCGTTGTTATCTTTTCTAGAATCATAATTTTCTTAAAAGAAACTCGAAACAAATTTGAAGCAAAATCCAAATAAATATCAACTTTGGAACTAGTGGGTTGAAATCTATTCTAAAATAAAAGATTAACCGGATAAAATCCTCCTGCATAATAATCCACGCTAACAATTACCCATATGTGCAACCCTCTGTGTAATTAACCCCCTGTTCAACAACTGCTCTCATAGAACAAAATAACTTTTAGTTAAACTTAGTGAAAATAGGTTACATTTAATTATTTATACATTTAATTACTTATTACTTTATTTATTTAAATATGTAATAATTATTAATCACAAAATATACAACAACTTGAAACTTTTATGAAATTAAATTTCCGGAGCAGTTTTGTTCATGACTGGTAGTTAAATTTAATATTGCATACCTCAATACTTTACTATTCCTGAAAAATGTAATATAAAATCATTAACATTGTCGTTCTCCATTGACTGTTACTCTTCGGCCATTTTTTTCAAAGAAATATGGACCAATCACTCCACCAGCATGAATTGTATACCACACAGTGACTTTATCTTTATTCAAAATATATTTGAGACCACAATTAATATTTATGAAGTAATTGTTCCAATTTATCTAATTTAGATTTGAGAAATATTTTGTTTTTAATCTACTCCACTGGAAAATGCTTGGCATGGAGACAGTTTATAACAAGCAATCTTTGTAACAACTGCATAATGCACGGTTCTAAGAAGAAAGAATCCTCCAGATTATTCTGTAATTGGTGAAAAGTTACTCTAACGTTTCAGATGAACGAGAAATTAGTGTAGTTAAGATAATTATTTCGTAAAATTTTATATTCAGTTAATTATTAATATTTTGATCTCGTTAACTTTTATATGGAAACAAGATTTCGGAATCCGGCACATTATCTTTGCAAAAGTTATTCTTGCAGTAATATATTCTTGCAATGGCAAATTTTTTAATAACAATTTATTTTCTTGATATAAGCTTTTCATAAATAGTTATGCTTAGAAAAATATATTATAGACAAATATAAAACCTTTGTAATTTAATATATAAAACATATGAATAACAATGTAATTACAATTAGAAAATTTACCGACTGTCTCCAAAAGATATATTTTAAGTATTCTACAATAAAGAAATTTTATTTGGCATTTAAAGTTAATTGATTAGATAATTATTATCAGTAACTTAAAAATAAAAATATAAATAATATTTTCAGTGATTGAATCAAATTATTAATTTATTTATAACTAATTAATTAAGATATTAATTAAAATATATCATATTTAACTTGGATTTCTATATGAGATATTATTCTCCCAGGGTATACAGGGGGTTACTTCACTTACACCCGGACTTATTGTCCTGGTTACTGTTCTGTTACCTTAAAATCGACACACATTTAAATCTATAATTATTATGCAGATACATATGTTTTATTGAATTAATAATTGAAGAAACAAAAATGTTTGACGAAATATATGAATAAGATTTATTTAAATATGAATAAGAGTAATTTAAATACACCTGAATAAATATGGTGAATAGGCAAAAGTTTACTAAAGTTGTGGTTTTTGTGAGTACTTTATATAAACATTGATATACTATATTACATATGTTAAGTATTAGAAAGCAAGAGCTCACTGATTTTAATTGAGCTAGATAACATTATAATATTAAATTAATTTGATTTTCCCTTAAGAAATATATAGTTTAATTAATTAGGAATTTAATTTGTCATTTCAGAAATGGAAATCATTCCGAAGGGTAGGCATTTTCGTCTTCTACAAGATTCTGAGCTTCCTGAAATTATGGATTATTTAGAAAAATTTTTGCCAGAGGCGCTAAAGGTAAATAATATATATATTTATTGTTAATTTAAATCTCTTCAACCACGATTATATGCTTATAGCTATTATTAAGTAGGGCAATCGTTTGTGTTAGATTGTTGTTATTTTTCGAGAATTATTCCCGAAAGAAGTCGTTTCGTTAGCAATTAAGGAGTATGTGCTAGACCAAGCCGCAACACTAGTCCAATATTTTAGCTGGAAAACTAACTTTGAACTCTATGCTTTCATCGACATTTTCATTGTAGGATTAATTTCCAAATATATTAGAATTAGATAATTATCATATATTAAAAGAATTTAAAAACTCATTATTCATTTTGGATAAATTTCATTATTCGGCATTTAATAATAATTTTATGTGTTTTTAATAATTTTTTTCAGTTCCATCAAACTATTAAAACGTACCTGAATGATCGTATTTGGCAATTTTACTTCTATGTTTCATATGATTGGCCTGAACAACCAGTTTGTTTACACTTTCCCGGATGTACTTTAACAGTAAGATTTATAGATTTTTGCATAAATATTACAAAAATTATTTACAAATCTAATTAATAGCCACATGATAACATTTATGAGAGTATTGGAATATTTTGTCCAACCAGTCATATTGAATGTTTAGATATATTGGAAAATGAAAATATCTTAATTGATTGGAGTAAACCGATGTACATGAATTACACGCACAAGGATATCATAGATCGTATTGATTGTTTTTATTCCGTAAAAGGGACCATGGAACGTTTAAAAGGAGATATTTATGTTTATAAAAAACTTAATGATAATTTAGTTTTAGATGAGTAAGTGTATAATGTATTTTCTAATTTCTTTAAATAAGTTTTCTTTTACTTTTTTTTGCGTTATATATTATTTAACATTTTTGAAACAGAATTGGGTCAAATATATGCCCCTAAAATATTTTTTCATCTAGAAGTTTTATTACGTGAAAGAATTTAATGTTTCGAAAAGGTTATACATATTTTCTAATTTGAACATTTTAAATTACGTAAAAATTGAATAGAATATAATAACGAATCTATTATTTAAAACCAATATTACTACTATCATACTTTATTTTTTAATTAATTTAAATTACAATATTTAATTTATTATTTGTATAGATTATCGTGTGATGTTGAAATGCGACAACTAACTGGTGATAATATGAAAACTATACATGATCTATATCCAGCCAGTGAAATTGAATGTATTGAAGTATTTGAAAAATTGGTAGAAATATTACCTGGTATTGGTATATTTTTAAAAAGTAATGATGAATTAGCTGCATGGATGGTACATTCTTATTATGGTGCTATGTTTTCAATGCAAACAAAACCAGAATTTCGACGAAAAGGGTAAATTTTAATTTTAATTTTAAAATAATTTATAATTACATTTAATTATTTTTTTTTTGTTTCTGTTCACCATTTTTAATTGAAAAGATATGGAATTCATTTAGCTCGTAATTTAACAAAACTAGTCATCGAAAGGGGTTATTTACCATATGTAGTTATACGTCCAGAAAATGATGCATCAAGAAGTTTATATATGAAATTAGGATTTCAAAAAGAATATGAAACTGTACGTGTTAAACTTCGACCATATGATAATGGTATAAGTAAAATTAGTTCAAATATTCAGGATGATGAAGGTATTGAAGATATGTTAGGTGATAAATGTGAAATTAATAGTGAAAAGGGTAAATCGGAAAAGGTTAAAGATGAAGGAATTGATGAAGAAGATAAAATTTAAACCAAAACATTATTTAATAACACATTTAATATTTAATTAAAACAAAAAAATATTTGAAAAAATGCTGAATTAAATTCAAAAAATGCTCTTATTTTGCAAAAACAAAAAAAAAGGATATTTTATTTCCAAATTGAAAAAAAATGTGTATTTCAAAAAATGACATTCGAAATTTTATTTTTTGTAAGCTTTTTCATAATTATCAAAAAAATACCACGAAATCTAAAAAATTTTTTTTTTTGGTACAATAAATTATTAAGAAAAATCTAGGCAAGTCGCTTGATTTATAAATACTAAACAAAAAACAAATTAAATGTAATAAATTGAAAATATAATGTTATTAATATATATATATACTAATATTTTCTTACCACGAAAAATTAAATTATCTTAACAAAATTATATTAGAATTACATTTATTTTATTTTTTATATCTCTCTAGTCTCTATTAACCTAGCAATGATTTTTTAAAAAAATATATAATACATAATAATAATAATAATAATTTTTTTTCTGTTCATTGATATTATAATTATGCACTTCTAATATATACTTGTCCAAAAAAAATACTTTGTTATAAAAGCTTTTCGGACTTATTTAATTTTTAATTATAATTTCTTTTTTTTTTAAATAATTTAATTATATAATTAAATAAATTTTTCAAGTCTTACACAATTTTATATTAACTCAAAAAAAAATAGACAAACATTTCAAAATTGCAACGATAATGTCACTAAAAAGTAATCCAAAACTGAATTTGATACTAAATTTAATACAATCTGAAATATATATATCAGTAATTCTTAATGCAATTCGGAATTAACGTCAGTAATTTTGATTCTATATATTTAATTTTAATGAAAAGCTATTAGTAATTTTGTATAACGTAAAATTATGCAAAATATATTTGAACGAAATATTTTAAATTGTTTTTTTTTACTGATTGCGTTAACGTTGCAATTCTGAATTCAATAAAAATTGTTATATTCATTTAAAAATACATAATAAAATTATCTACCAAAAAAAAATAAATAAAAAAACAAAAAAATAAATAAAAATCAAAAATATAAAAAACATAAAAAACATAAAAAAAATTAACATATTCAAAAAAAAGCAAAAAAGAAATTTCTTATAAAATAATATTAGTAGCTTATTCACCAAAAATTTACTTCTGATATTTAGCCAAATGCAAGTGACCTTCACTATTTAACATACAAAAAAATTTATTAAAAATTATTCAGAAAGAATTGGTTGAACATAATTTCCTTTCCACAAAACAAAAACAAAATCCAAATAAAAAAATATAAATGTTTTATAAACACAATAATTTTCTTTGTATCTTTTCAACAAAAAATTGTATCTTGGATCTTTTCAACATATTCTTTTTAACAAAATATTATTAACACAATGACACAAGGATGAAGTGTACGAGAAAAAAAGGAATAATAACAAGGTTTTGTGTTTTTTTTTATTTATTCTATTATTCGATCCTTTTTGTCTTCCAAAACAAAAACAAAAAAGAAAATTTCATATTAAGAAAATTATTTAAAATTTTATAAAACTCCCGAAAGGCACACAAGGACTTATTCTGTTTTAACATTTAATTAAAATTATATATTTTCTTTTTTTTCCATTATTTTGTAATTACATTATGTTAAACATTATCAATGATTTTCTTTTTTTTATATATCCTTGTCGAATTTATAATTAATTTTTATCGTCTTTTTTATTGTAATATTTTAATTTTATAGTAATTTCAATAACATAAAAAAAACAAAAATGTCAATTAGATAAATGTAATTTTTTTTATTTTTTAAACTATAAAATTTCTATTGATTTTTTTTATTAAATAAGACTTCTACTATGTTGATCCCATGTTCATTAATTTATCTTTGCTCAGAAAAAGAATTATTCGGCTATCAGACAAATAACAAAATGAAAGGTTAGATAGACAAAAATCAGTGCTCATTTAATAAATAAATAAATAAATAATAATAATAAAAAAAATGTTTATTGCTAGGAATTGTCCATTTAATAAATTTAATTAATAAAATATTTATTTTTAGTTTTAAAAATTATTTTCTACAGAAATTACACAATTTTTTTTGTACAGAAAAATTATTATACAGAAAAAAAAAATGAAGGCTTTTGTACAGAAACATAAATAATAAGATATTTTGCAACATAATTATATTAAATTTCTGTACAAAAATAAAATGTTTTTCGTGCAAAATTATAGAAAATTTACTTTTTTTTTGAATATTTTCTCTCAATTATTTAATAGATTTTAAATATTTCATTTTTTTATTTTTTTGGAAAAATATTATTTAAATTAAATACTGGATAATTATTATATGTATTATAAAAAAAAAAACAAATTACAATATTAGTAGCATAAAACCAAAGTAATTATTAATTGTAATTTAATTAAATAATTTTCAGATTATAATAATATTTTTCTTAATTTTTTTTCCAATTATACGTAAAAAAAAAAAAGAGTAGAAATGATATTAACATAAAACTAAATATAATTTAATTTATGCTAAATATATAGTATTAGCATAAATTATATAAAAAAAGAGAACAAAAAATTTTAATTCATAAAACTACATAATGAAAAGAACATAATTAAACGATAAAATTTAAAAAAAATATATATTATATATTATAAATCACAAATCTAAACCAACTTAGACGTTACAATATAAACATAATATGTATTACGGAAATTAATTATTTATATTAATTTTTGTTTCATTTTTTTTATGTTTCAATATTTCTGTAAGCTTTCTAAAATTATATTATAATAAGTTATTTTTAGCTAGAATTGAAAGAAAATTATAAAATTTTAATAAATACTAGATATCTTCTGAATATTTCAATAGTTTTTCATTTCAATTTATTATTTTGCTCGTAAAATGACTATTGCTGGTAAAATTCTAATGTCAGAGTTCAAAAAATTCTGTGGTGGATCATTGTAAAAATAATATTCTAAAGAAACCTATACAATTCTGCTTGCTAAATAAGTAATTTTAAAATATACGCGTACATATATATAAAAGAGAGTCGCTGCAATTTTGTCAGTACCACAATTCTATATTCCAGTATTTATAAGTACATACAAATAGCCGAAATTAAAAAGGTGGTAAATAGTAAAAAGTCTATTGCTGTTAGCATTTAGCAAACTGATTTCTGAAATCGTGCGAAAGCAAAGCAGGTTTGACAAATTTAATTTATACAACTAGACTCAAATATAGAATAATTCAATTTAATTAATATGTAATGCGTTTTAATGAAATAAAACTTTAAAACAATTAATATAGTTTATAGTATAATATATTAGTACTACTAATACTATATACTATAGTATAGTATAAAAACCAGTATCCGACATTTAGAACTTAAAATCACAAAAATAAATACAAGTGTCGTAAGTTAACTTTCAAGGTATGTCTTATTTATAACACTTTTAACAAAATCTAAACAAAATCGGCAGATCATTTGCTTCGAACTGTAAAACGAGACCGCTGAGCACATCATATGCGAATCCAAGGGACTTTCTCGAGCCAGATATCCATATCTAGGACAAATGTTCGCTAATATATCCATATTAGCCAGATATCCATATCTAGGACAAATGTTCTTCCTGCTCCCTAAATAAATTCTGCTATTTTTTTTTAAGGATTTTTAAAAATTGGGTTATCATAACAGGCCCAGTGTGACCGATTATTAATCAGATCCGTCGTAATCTATATATCTATCTAGAGAAGTGTAGACAAAACATTATATAGCTTTCCTACGTTGGGGTTGGACATAATTAAAACAATAAAATTACATTTGTTATTTTTATTTATTGCTTGAAAAACATTTATGTTTTGCATAATTAAAAATCACTCTATTTCTAAGAACTTTATATAAGTTCGAGTTTGTGTAAAAACACTTATTTTGTGCGTTTAAAATCAGTGGACTGTTTTATAATATTTAAAATAGTTGTAGCAACTTAAAATCTGTTTATTTAATTTTTAAAACTTTCCTTTTAAATTTGGTGGATATTGATTGAATCTAGGACGTAATGCTACATTACCTTTTGTGTTTTCTTTTCCTGTCTGTCCCAGAATAATACCATCATTTTTTAAATTATTATCTTTAATAGTTGAAACATTTTGTTCAGCTACATCAATGATACGTGATGGTTTTCTATATTTGTACCACCAATACTCAAAAACTAATGTAATACAAGCCAATCCAATTCCAACAAAAATAACAATAAAAACTCCACCAATATTCTGAATTGATATACCATCAGATTGATCTTCAGCTTTATTACAATTCGATTGTGTTTCATCGTCTTTCCACCATTTTTCTTTAAGTTTTTCCAATTGTCGTTTATTTAAAAGCGTCAATATTCTAAAATAAAAAAACTTTTTAAATTCACTAAAATTTCTTAATTTTCCACTTACGCGTTATTAAATTGATCTTTGAGATGTGAACCTTGTTGTACAGCAATTGCATATGGTTTTCTTGAAAATTCTTCCCCAACAACTTGCAAATCACAATTAGTCATTACTAAATATTTAATATCAGTAGCATCACCTAAAAATGCAAAACCAGTTGCTGATGTTGAATTTCTAACTCTGTTTACTGCTTCCTCTAGATTTGCTGGTAGTGTTGCTTCTTGCATAGCTTGCCACATCTTTGTGTATTTATCGCTTATTGGATAATCCCAAACAGCTAATTTAGATCTTTCAAGTGGAGTAAGTGAATCATTTAATGATAAATCTTTCCATATTTCATAAAATCTTTGCTCAATATCAGCCATTCGTTGGAAATAGGTCATAGCAGAGGAACCGTTTAGAGGAGCATAAAGTATTTTATATTGTTTAGCTAAATCATCAAGAGATTCTACTGGGGTATCTAAACGTGATACTGTTAAGAAAGCAGCCAAATTTGCTGTATACGAAGCAATTATAATAAAACTGTAAATTAAATAGATTAAATCTAAATTTCGTTAATTTCATATAAATTCAATTTTATTAATATGCCCTTTTAAAAATTACACAATAATTTGCCATAACTTACCCAAAAAGCCACCAAGTTGCTGCTACTAAACGTCCAGATAAATTTTTGGGGGCTTCCCCGCCTCCTTGAGGGGTTAATGATGTCATACAAAACCAAAGACATTCTTTTAAATTAAATTCACGTTTTTCATCATCATCTTTATATTTTTCACGATTATTTTGATAGCTGTATGGTGACCATCGATCAAATACCCACATTAATAAGCTTGTAAAAAAATATGCAGCTAATATACAAAGCCATACATTTGTTTCAAGTACAGTTAAAAATTTAAATAATGAACTAGGTGCACTTGGCATTTGCATCATTATTGTTATACCAACTAAATCATAATATGGTACTGTAAAATCTATAACAATTTCCCTTTCTGCCATTACAGACATTGAACCAAGACCAATATCAGCTTTTTTATCAATTAATTTTCTAACAATACCATTCCAATCACCATTCTCATCCATATTACCAAATTTTTTATCCTCAACTTCATAGATTTCATAATCAAATTTAACAATATCAGCAATTTCCTTAATTAAATCAATACAATAACCTTTATAACCTTTCGGTGCTTTCTCATCTCTCATTATAAATGGTGCTTGCTAAATATTAAATATTTTAAAATAAATATATAAGCGTACAACTAACATTATATTTTTATAAGTACCACAACAGTATAAATTCGATAAACAGTATCGGCTGTTAAATTACTCATTTCTTTTGTATCCCTAATAGTAAGTTGAGAGTTTATTCCTGCTAACCAAGAACCAATACTTTTTGTATTAACAGAAGCACCACCACGGATAGTAACAGCACTTATATCCATATCAAATTTCATATAACTAAATCCATTAAATGGTTTATTGGGTTCCGTAACAACATCAAATGTTCCATATGTAGATGATTCTGTAATCTATACCAAAAAATCTATTTCAAAAAGATATAAATATTTTATAAGTTTTATAAAAAGTAAAATTTGACTGAGTTGAAATTATTCCAATGATAAAGTGAAATTAAGGATGCAATTAAATGTGAAATTTAAAATTTCTTTCAAAAGTTTAAACAGAAATGGGTAAACCGACTACATATGTTGTTTAACAGCTAGAGGTGGAATACTATATAACAAAATGACCAAGTTTGTTAAAGAATTATCCTAAAATCTTGAAAAATAATTGCTGAATTGCCCAGAATCGCTCTGTTGCATCTTACCTTGTCATCTAAAAACGATACTAAAAGAAAATATGGTGCTTACCCAGGGGACTTATTGGAGCAACCGTGAAGGCTTACGTCTGTCTAAGCTCTTTTTCATTAAACCATAACAGAGGGTCTAAGTTGCTTCTAATGAGCTGGAAGAAAACCATAACAATAGTAGGCTTCCTCACGGGGCACTATAAAATTAGAATATATAATAAACACACGACGACTTAATGCTGGACGATTGAGTCAATTTGCCGAACATGAGGAGGTAACTATGTAATGAAATATAATAGAGTCAGATTTCTAGACGGCTACATAACAACTTTAATAACAAACCAACCAAGGTGCTTTGGCATACCTGTAGATTTGTTCTACTTTAGATAAATAATTCAAATAATTCAGTTATTTGGCCAACCTTAGAAAAATAATTCAATTATTTACTGAACTAACTAACTAACACAATTAGTTCTGGCACAATCATCAATATTACATAAAAGATTAATGGAAAACTATAATTGTACGAACTTCCTAAATTAGCGACAATTTTTTTTTATACAAATTGCAGAAAATACATAAACGAAGGAAAATAAATTTATAATATTTTAAATTTTATATATTTTGATAATTTTTTAATAATTTTACTTGATTAAAATATGATCTTAAATCAATGTTCCGTTCCGGAGTATTATTGCCTTCATACTCTTCACATGTTATATATTTCATATTTTTTTGCCAAGCACCTGCCTGTAACATTTCTCTTTAATTATAAACAAAAATTACTTCATATTACTTCAAATTGTATTTTTTAAAAGGTTTTTAACTGCCAAATATTAACTCAATACATACTTTACAGCTAAAAATGTACGTATAGCTAGATCAAAATAAAATGCTGATGAAATTTCTGGTTCTTCTTTTAAATTGTAAGTAGTTTTTAATAAACCAAGTCTATCTCTTGTCTTTGGATCACCAACTGGTTTTATAAACATTATAGTCGAGTTGTCACAATTACATGTTAAATCTCCTCGATATTGTGTAATTGCATGCCATGCAAAATTTCTTTTAAAATAATCGGTTTTTGCGGATTCTACAAATAATTATATAATTTTTAGTTAAACTAGAAAATTTTATAAAATTGGATCTAAATAACAAGATATTTTAATATATATATACATAAGATATATATATATCTATCTCTTATGTGTTTTAAAGATACAACATAGGTTGAAATATATGATATTTATCTAATTATTAATAAATTAAAATATTGTATTTACCTAAAACTTGTTTAATTGATTGCAAAGTTCCTAAAATAAAGAAATTATTAATGTCCAAGTTACGTAATTTTTCGATTTGATCTCCTCTGTCATTTGCTATTGAAGTTATTACATGTCTAGTTGGAATATTCTGCAATAATGACTTATACTTATGGTCCATAACTAACAAATAAATAATTTTATATATTTTATATTAACAATATTATTAAAAACTTACTAAATGTTTCATCATATAAAATTGCAGCATTTGTTATATTCATATATTCAACAATACTACGTACAATTTCTGGTATTATATCCACTGGTGGCATTATCTGTTAAACAAAAACACGAAATTTATATTTAAATTTCTAAGAAATTTAATTAAATAATTATATTAAATTCAAGTATATTAAATTTATCTTATTTACTTAATATTTTTCATTCAATATATTTCTTACCTGTAATAAATATTTAATTTTTCGATCATCTAAATCCCTCCACTGCCGTAAGTCACCTTCTTGGCCATAGGAGGCACTTACTGTTGGTAAGCCTGATTTTTTATGTCCAATTATTAATAGTTAACATAGGCAGAAAAAAAAAATTAAATTTTCCTATTAAAAGTTATATAGTTGCATTTTTATTTTACCTAAAGCAGATGTAAATGATTTAATTGTTTCCGAAGCAACACCACTTTTCGTAGTGTCAAAAACGACATGAGGCTGTTGATTATTTTTTATAGTCTCTAAATATTTACTACAAACTAAAATAAATATAATTTTTATAATTTTGTATACCAAAAAGCTTATTACAAATTACCTGATTCAAGTAACCCCTTAGAATCAGTTCTATTACCCTCAACTGAATGAACTTGAACTGATACACCAAAATTAGGATTTTTCCGTAAAAATGTTATTGCTACTTCTAAAGCTTTAGATGCGGCATCATTATCAACTTCATTAACAAATACTATTCAGAAATTAATTTAAATAATAGTCCAAAATAATACTAGCTTAATAAGATATTTATCTGTTACTTACAAACATTAATATTTTGAGAAGTTTGACCGTTTACAAATAAATTTTCGGGGTAGGGGAAAAAAATTATACAAAAATAAAAAATAATCGTAAGCATTATTCCAGCTTATAAAGATTTTTAGAAATTACACAAAAATATAGACAAATCATTAAAAAATTAAAATAAAAATAATATTTATAATAACTGATTTAATGAAATACAATTTAATTGGAATTATGAACTTTCACAGAAGACTAAAAGAAGCAATATGTTACTGTGATTTGATATGTAAGATTTAGAAGGTGTCTTAATATGTTGTGCTATTAATATGTATCCTTGGTGATAAATATTGATTCACATATAGTAGAATATTAAATATCAATAGAAATTCATAGATACTTTTTATATGGTACTTAATAGAATTAGAATTTTTTATATAAATAACTAAAAAGAAAGTCACAGAGTGATAAAAAATAGTATTTCTAAAATAAAAAATAGTTTTGATATAGCTTTAATGCTTAACCTCTTGCCAGATCGAAAAAAATATATAACTTTAATAAATTTATGCCGAAAAAAGTAATTTAAAATTAATTAATTTTTCTACAATATATCAAAATGTTTATATCGTCACATATGATATATTCAATTAGTACCTAGTAATTTCTTTTTATCGGCATTACAAACTATTATTTTAACCGAATCCAAAGTTATTCTTTACTGGCTGTTTCCGCATAGCTTGTCTCAATTTCACTGCCGTTTGAACTGCATTGAAAGATGTTCATGCCCCATTAGTAAGTACAATAATTTGACCACATAACAGTTTCTGTTATTAATCGTCTTCAGAATAAATGTTATAAATTGAGAATATTCGAAACCATTTCATTTTTTTTCAAACTAAAGCTTTTCTAAAATGCATGCTTATGTCACTCTGTATATTTGTGTTCATAAACATACCTGCACATGTATAATACAATAATTATATAAATAGATAAACGTACTCATCAAGCAACCGCCAAAAGCCACGTCAATATTGTAGGAATTTCAAATCAATTTTTTTACGATAAAATTAATTGACAGACCTGTGTGTTAACTGAAATTGTATATTATTTAAAAATAAAAAGTAGATTTCAGAAATAAATATAAAACCATTTAACTAAAAATAATTTACGAATTAAGTTTGCATTAAAAATTCAAGCTGAAGAAAAACTTGCTTAAATTTATTCTTCTCGATTAAAATTGCAATAAAAAATTAACAAAAAAAAAACACATTTTATCCTATAGAATTTTCTTTTAATTTAACGTATTTTCTACAGGCACCACTTCGCTTATATTTAAAATTTAAATAATTAACATAAAATTTACACATTTTGCAATTATTTACACTTTTAAATAATACATAATTTACAATTTGTTTTTTTTGTTTTTTTACAAAAAACAGTTTTTTGTTTAATATTTAACTATTCATATTCCTATTAACAAAAATAATTAATCCAATGGAATTTGATCAAATACTCGAAATTATTAAAATAAAAAAAACAAATAGGAACTAAAAAACAATACATTGAAAGTAAATAAAATAATAGAATTATATAGATATATTTGTATTACAAGAAACTGTAGAACTAGTTTTCCTAGACGAATTTCCAATATCATCTACAATCTGTTCATCCTCTGAATTTAATGGTGAAACTCTAATTGCTTCATACCATTTATTAGTCAAATCTGTCATTTGGCTTTTACAATCATGTAATTCTTGACTTGTAAATCGTCGTGTAAAAAATGGTATAAAATATTTTCTATCAAAATAACCAAAACCAATATTTCTTGTCGCAGCAAATCCAATATCCTCTTCTTCAGTTATTTCAGATAAATGCTCAGAATCAATTGCTTGACCCCATTCTCTTGTTTTGCTTAACGAAATAGCTTTTTGTTTACGTTTCCTATTACCACTTCGATTTTTTGTTGATTTTTTAGATTTTTTCCCTGGCTGTAAATATTTTAATAAAGGCATTGTTGATCCTCCAAAAAGTAATGTAGTAAATAAAACAATAATTAATGTATTAGTAATGATAACATGACGACTTTCATCACTAGATAATTCCAAATGTAAGGAAAGTGCATATGAAATAGCACCACGTAAGCCTGAGAACCACATTATAAATTGCATTTTATTTGAAATTTTGTGCTCACGAAATTTATTAACTACATAAGCTAAAGGAAATATATTACATGCTCTTCCAACAAGACAAAGAATAATTGACCAAATAACTAAAGCTGTTTCAACTTGGTGTTTGAACGAAAATATTGCCAAACCCAAGTACGCAAATACACAGGTTTCTGCTATAAAAGCTAATGTTCTAAAAGAAAATAACAGTAATTAATATTAAAAATTAAGTAGATATTAATTTATTATTTACCTCATAGTCTGTTGCATTGTAATTTGGGTTACCGTTGATAAATTGAAATGCGTATAATGTGACATTACAATTCCACAAAATAATATTGCCATAATTCCTGATAGATGAATTCCTTCGGCCAAAACATATGGCGCATATGTAAAGACCAGCATTAATGCAAACTCTAACGAAGGATGTTTACGTAAATCAACATGTTTTAACAGAAGAGCACTAATCAAAGCAAATATAACACCTAATCCGGCTGAAGCAAAAAACATTCCAGAAAATGTTTGCAAAGCTTCCAAAATAGCACTTCCGGTTGATGCTGTAGCAGTATTTGGATTATTTGCAGCTGCAGATATTGTGGTTGTCAAAACAATTGAGATAGCATCATTTAATATACTTTCACCAAAAACTAACATATTTAAAACAGGATCAACATCTAAAGCTTTAAAAATTGCAACGGTTGCAACTGGATCAACTGCAGATATTAATGAACCAAATGCTAATGATTCCGCAAAATTTAATTTATATGCTACATCCGCTAATCCAAGTAAATAAATTCCAGCACCAATAACAAGGGCTGATATTGTTGTACCAATTATAGCAAATACTAAAATTGAGCCAATATTTTGGAAAAAATTTCCCTTGTGTAAACTATAACCAGATTCAAAGATAATTGGCGGCAATAACACAAGAAAGAAACCTGTCGGTGAAAACACTTCTTCCCGTTTCCAACTTGATAATTTTTCACCACTAAATATATTTAATAATAAACCAATTAATGCTCCTAAGAAAACAACTACAATACTTTCAGGTAAATATTGAAATCCAGTCTGTAGCATCATATGAATTAATAAAATTCCTAATGCAAGAACACATAAAACAAAAAATATTGATAAAGAACTATTATGCTCATTTTCCACTGCAATCTTAGAGTCAGGTAGTGGATCATCAGATTGTGTCGTATTTGAGACTAGAAATAACGTTGTCGATTCTTTAATCGAAGTTGTTGGCGTAGTAGTACTAATTTGGATAGTATTATTTTCATTTTGTTCCTTTGAGGTTGCATTTATACTAGTTGTTGTGGTCGTTGAATATATTGTGTTAGTTTTAGCTGCTTTTTCCGCATTGTCATTATCATTACCAAATGTATGGTGACAGTGCAGCAAAATTAGTACTACAAAGAATATTATTTTTTCTATACGTAACATACTTTTATTTATATGGACGAATCTTTGGTAACTTATTATCAGATGATTAATTTTTATACTAATTATGCCATAGTTTTTTGTTATATTTTACAAACACACATGTTAATTTGTTAATATATTTTTTAAACTAGAATAGAATAGAATAGAATATAAAGGCTGCATAGCAGCAGTGTTGCCAATCACTTATTTTGGTCAACACTAGATGAACTTGACATAGCACTACTGGATTAGATAAATATAATTTCCCATTTTTATTCATTAAATTAATATTTATTAACTCTTTAAGAACAAGATAGCTAGTGTGTTAAGAATAAGATAGCTATAGTGAGTTTTAGTTTGAAGCATAAACTATATGTGGTCCATCGAGACTCAATTCCACTTTGTTTGGAAATGCATTCATATATATTTTTTGTTACTTTAACGCCTAAACTACTCTAACAATGTATTTTCTTCTAAAATATTTTCATTCAATATCAAATATTAATGTCTAATATTTGAAATCAAAAAGTAAATAATACTCAGGATATTGGATTTAATGTTCAATTGGAAACAAAATTGAGTGTGCTTTGAAAGAAAATGAGTAGAAACATAGGATAGTATAAAATTATCAACCATTACTTTATCTTTCTTAATTAAGTAACTTTTTTTGATTTTAGAGCGTCCAATGACCTTCTGAAATTTTGTTATGTTCTATAAATAGGAAATGATTTGACTTCCAGTTATAGAGTAACTTAATTGAACTTTTTCTCTTTAATTTTCTGCTTCTATTTCGTTTTTCAGCAAAGCTACCGGTTCTACATTGACGTGGTTCTGCAACTTTTTAGATTTCATTCTCCAAGTAATTGAAGTTTAGGTCCTATGAATATGTATATCTATTTCTAATATAGGTGTTATGGACTATGTTTCGAGCTACGTTGTTATGAAAACTCTAAATTGGCTAGCATAACCCATGAGTTCAATATTGGAAAATTTTAATTTCGACACACGTAAATATGAAAATTAAATCATAATAGTCACATAAAAATATCAAGATATTCCAAACCAAGAACTTAACGAAAATTATAGAAAAATAACGCAAAACGTTGCCAGCAATTTGTTCTTAACTAATCTTAGAAGTGGTAACACTAAATGCTGACGAATTTTATCTATTGAATGTGTTGAATCGAAAAATCAAATAAAAAATAAATCAATCAAAAGAATCAGGTACCTTCAAGATAACATTAGTATTTCTTGGTTTTATATAATTTAAAATCATTAAATTCAGATAATAAAAAATGAGTGATAGTTCTGAAGAAGATATTTCCATTGACTGGGTACCGTATAGCAAACGTAAGGAATGGAATGACTTGAAAGGATGTCCTCAGGATGATGGCGATAATCCCGTTGTTGCAATAGCGTATAGTGAAAAATGTAAGTTCATTCTTTCAAATATTAAACAAAATTAACTATAGTATACTCTCTACAGTTAAGGATGTATATAACTATTTTCGGGCAATATTACAATCTAATGAAAAATCCAATAGAGCTCTTGAACTTACAACTGATGCACTTAAACTTAATCCTGCCAATTATACAGTTTGGCAATATAGGTTACAAATTTCTCAATCCATATTACATAAAATTACTTTAAATATATTATCTTCGTTTTCAGGCGTGACATATTAAAAGCATTAAATAAAGATTTAAATGTAGAATTAGAATCAATTGCTGATGTAATTATAGCAAATCCTAAAAATTACCAAGTCTGGCATCATAGACGTGTTTTAGTTGAATGGTTAAATGATCCATCTAAAGAACTCAAGTTAACAGAGAGTGTATTAAATATGGATGCAAAGAATTATCATGCCTGGCAGCATCGTCAATGGGCTATTAAAACTTTTAAGTATACATTCTTTAATTCAAATATGTATTGTTTTATTTCTTTATTTTAATATATTCATTACTCTATTTCAGTTTATTTGATAATGAATTATTCTATATTGATCGTTTAATTATTGAAGATATGAGAAATAATTCAGCATGGAATCAAAGATTTTTTGTTTTAAAACATCTTGGATTTACCCCAGAAGTTATTCAAAGAGAAATTATTTATGTTCAAAGTAGAATACAAATGGTTAAAAATAATGAAAGTGCTTGGAATTATTTAAGAGGAATATTAACATATAATAATGGTTTATTATCTGATTATCCAGAGGTAGAAGAATTTTGTGAAAATCTTTATAATAATCAAATTCGTTCGCCTTATTTATTAGCATTTTTAATTGATGTATATCAAGAAAAATGTTTAAGAAACAAAGAATTACAAAATGAGTTATCAAAAAAAGTCTTTGATCTTTGTGAACTAATGGCCAACGAACATGATATTATCCGAAAGAAATACTGGATATACGTTGCAGAACGACTTAAAGCTAAATTAAATTAAACCTATATTATATTAAATTTAATAAATCATAATTGGTAGACATTATTTGAAAAAAAAAAAAAGTTTTTTACATTTAACAATTTATAAATAAAGGAAGGAAAGTATACTTTACTAGTTTTCCTTAAAATATAATATTTATTCAATAGAAATTGCTGTTAGTGTTTCGTTAGGCAGTGGGGCACTCATTAACGGCGAGTCGTCAATAGTTTCCACAATATTGGTTTCTAAATCATTGGTTTCTCCATCATTAGTTTCTATATCGTTTATTAAAAGACTATCAAATTCTGCATTATGTGATGTAGGATTCTCCGTCAAAATATTTATAAATACTGGTGGATAATTGCGAACTGTTAACGAGTTTGTACAATCGCATACTTTGTATATTCCTACTATGTAATCCGATAGCTCAAACATGTTAGATCGTAAAGATATAATAATAAATTGTGCATTTTTTGTTCGTTCCTAAAAATATAAATACATTAATAATAAATTGTATTAAAAAAATCTTGCTAAAAATTCACTTTAATATAATGAGCAACTATTGAAATATTTTTAAAATCCAAAGCAGCATCTATTTCATCCATAAAATAAAGTGGTGATGGTTTATAATAGTGTAATGCAAAAACTAATGCCAAAGATGATAAAGTCTTTTCACCGCCTGACAAATTTGAAATATTTTTCCATGTTTTTTTTGGCGGTCGTACACTAAATGTAACACCCTCAGTAAATGGATCCATTGAATCAACTAATTCAAGTTCAGCATCACCACCTTGTGTAATCATTTGATACATTTCTTTTAATTTTCTAGTAATTATATGAAATCCTTTCATAAATTCAGTATAACGTTTTTTTCTTACATCCTCATATAACTGTCGCATTTCATTCCTTTTACTAGTTATATCTTCCAGAATTTGAACATGGTCCAAATAAATTTCTCTTTTATTTGTATATTCTTGAATAACAGATAGATTTGGATTTTTACCTTTTAATTTTTCATATTGAACCGTACATTGATATTGTAGATCTTTTAATTTATATGTATTTAGTTCATCTTCAGTATATGTTTTAAATGGTTCTATTGTTTCACCGGGAATTTCATGTAGTTTTAATGGTTTTAATTTACTGTGTAATTGTGGCAGTTGTATTTTAACATTGGAAATTTTTTCATTAATTTCTTCTAATTTTTGTTCGATTTCAACACGTTTTAAATTCCCATCATTTTCCTTTGCCTGTATAGCAAGTATTTCTTTTTGTATAATGGATGAATTTTTTGTAACATCTTCAATTTCTTTTTTAATAATTTCAATTTTTTTTGTCCATTCAACACCTTCCTCATCGTATGCTTTATGTTTATCACTTAAACTTCTGATTTCATCTTCTGATGTTTTAATTTCAATTTTTAAATCATCAATTTCTTGCGATATTTTCTTGTAAGTACGTTCTGAACTTGATATTTCTACTTTTAATTTTGAAACATTGGCATTAAGTGAATTAATTTGTTTCGTTAAATTATTAATTTTATTTTGAACTGATTTTACTTGATCACCATGAATATCTGCAATACTTTTGTTTATATCTGTTATTCTTTTTGTTAACTTATTAGCAGCCTCTTCAGATTTTTCATATTCTTTTCTTTTTATTGTAATTTTTTCTTCTAAATTTTTTACTTTTTTTGGATCTGTTGTTGTTTTTTTAACACGTTCCTGTTGACTTTTTAATTGTTTTTCAATTCTAGGTAGTTGTTCTTCTAAACTTTCTGCTGTTATTCTTAATTTCTGTTTTTCAGCTTCTTTAGTGTGCATACTAGTTTGTAGTTGTTGTATTTCTTTTTCATATATACCTTGTTCTTGTTGTAAATAATTAACTTTTGATTGCAAATTTTCAGCTTGTGATTGTAATTCCTCTAAACCTTTTTGTGAAATAATTGATTTATTTGCATTAGTATTCTTCGTTTTGGTGGTAACATGTTCGCCCATTCGACCTTTTATTTGTGTTCTACCTCCACCGGACATTGTACCAGATGTTTCAATTACATCACCTTGTAATGTTACAACACGATATCTAGTAGCACCATAGGCAATACGTGTACCTTGATCTAAATCTTTAGCTACTAAAGTATTCCGTAAAGCAAAATAAAATGCTGGTAAAATACGTTGATCTTCTACACGAACTAAATCGAATAATCTTGGAACATTTTCTGGCCTAAAAATATAATGCTTTTTGTTTTTTCATAATTAGCGAAATAAATTTAAATTACGCATTAAATCCAGGTGTACAGTATCTTTGTAAATGTTGAACCTTTTCTAATGCAATAAAGGATGCACGTCCGACATCATATTTTTTTAAATACTCAATACAAGCTTGAGCCGTGTTTACATTTTCTACTATTATATTATCTAATCGACCGCAAGCTGTTGATATAGCAATATCATATTTTGCATCTATTCCACCTAAATCACCCTTTAATAAGAAAAAAGTAATAATAAATTTTTGAAGATTTTGTGATTTTATTTACCAATCGTCCTAATATGCCTGGAATATTTCCATTAACTTTTTGTTGCATTAGTGAATCTAAAACTTTATTGTTTGATCGTGCTAATTGTACACTATTGACTTTTTCAGAAATCTACAAAAAAAAAAATTATATAAAAAAAAAATATATTTTAATAATAAATACATCGGCTTTTAAATTTATTAATTGACGTCTTATCGTTTCCTCTTCAGTTTTATTCTGTCGGAGTTTTTCTAATTTAATTTCGATTTCTTTCTTTATTTCAGGAATTTGGGATATTAACTGTTCAATTTTTAATTTTTTTTCTTCTAAACTACTTTTTGATTCTTCTATAGATCCTTTCAAACATTCAAATTTTCGAATTTCTGATGTTTCATCTTGTTTTAAAATACGTAATTCTTGTTCAGTTAATGTTAATTCTGCTTTAGCATCATCTTCAATTTTTTTCAAATTAACTAATTCTGTTTCTATTTTTACACGTTTTTCTATTAATGGTTTTGTTTGTTCTTCTAATTTTGCATAATTTTTTTGTAACTGATTTTCTAAATCATTTTTCTGCCCAGATAATTTTTCAACTTTTTTTTCACATTCAACAATTTCTTTTTCATTCTTAGTTGGCATATTTTTTAATTCTATTAATTTTTCTTCTTTTTTTTGAAGTTGAGTTTTATTCTCTTTTCTTCGTTTATTTGTTAATACCATATTTGTTTTGGTTTCTGTAAAATTATTCAATGCTGTATTTAATTGTTGTTCCATGTTATCTTTATTTTTGCATATTTCATCAATTTTCCTAAAACAATACAATAGTAACTTAATGGTTTTTTGTAATATTTAAAGCGATTAATGAATGATTCATAATTAAAATACTTACGACACTTCTTGTTTAAATAAAGTTTCCTTTTCCCGACGTTCCCTAATCATATCTTCATATTGTTTATCATGATCTTTTAAATTACTATCAATAACTTCTTTTTCACTGCAAAATTCTTGTAGTTTTTTATTTTCTTCACTTATATTTTTTTGAATATGTAAATTTTTTGACCTTGCACATGTATTAGTCAATTTTAGAAATTCAATTGAATCATTATATGGTTGTTCCAAATCTTTCATTTCACGTTCAGCTAATTTACATCGATTATGTTTTCTTGTCCGTTCTTCAGTTAAAATTTCTACTTTTGAATTAATTTTTAAAAGAGGTTCCTGTAAAATTCATAATCTATTAAAATCGATTTTATTCTTCTTTTCAACAAAAACTAACTTTATATCTAGTAGTGCCAACAATATCTTCCAAATATTCCAACATTCCACATTCATTGTCTGTTTGTCCTTTAGATTTCATCATAGCAATTGATTCTACCTCACCCTAAAGGAAATATTATACATATATATATATATTTAGCTAATTCAAGAATTTTTTTTTTTATACTTGAAGAATAAGAAATCGATTATGATCTAAATCTACACCATGATTTTTCAATAATTTTGAAACTTCTTTAAACTGCACTCGTTTACCATTTATCGTATAATATGAGGAATTATCTTTAAAAGCTGTTCGAGCTATTATTATTTCTGTATTTTCTACAGGTACACATGTTTCATCTTCTTGATCAATAATTAACTTAAAATGTACAGCAACTGAACACATTTGCATATTTGGATATTTTGCTGAATTATGTAAAAGAACTGATAATTTTTTACATCGTATTTTTTGTGCTCTATATCCAAACACAAATAACATTGAATCTATAACATTACTTTTTCCGCTTCCATTAGGACCAATTATAGCTGTAAAGCACTAAAAATAATATAATATTGTAGAAAAATAGTCATGTGAAAAAAAATATTGTTTACATGATGAAATGGACCAAGAACAACTTTTCCAGCATAACTTTTAAAGTTTTCATTTTCAATTTGAGTAATTATAAGTCGAGGACCTTTACTTTCTGCAGAACAATAAGGTTTCAAAGGAGGTGGAATATATATATCACCAATACGTGTCCCACCTTCTTCATCCGAAATATCACCTTCATCAAATAAAACATCATTATCTGTAGATGCTTCAGTATTTTTTAAATCATTTGATTTTCTAGTTTTTGTTTGTTTTGAATCCGATTTTCTTTTAATGTTTGCCATTTATTTTAAGTAGTAACACAATTATTCAGGTTATGTTTTAAATTACTATTAAAATAAAAGTATTATTTTTTATTTAACAAATTCACTGAAGGTAAACTTTAACATAAATTATTAATAGTAACTGATCACTTTTTAAATCAAATGAAACTATAAACAATATTATTTTAAATTAATAAACGAATACCATAAATAAAGCGTTCTACTGACTGACAGTAATTACAGTTACAAAAAGCTACAAACAAAATCAAATGAAAATATAAACAATAGTTAATGCCATGAACACAATAATAGTATTTTGTTGTTGCGGACCAAATTTGCTTTAAATTATATATAGGTCAAAATAGTTTATATGGCTTCTACTAAAGGTATATTAATACAATTTTTGGATCTTTGCGAACAATTTTGAATTTTTTCATACGGTAAGAAATAAGCAATCTTATAAGAACACAAAACTAGGGAATTGTGCAAAATTTTCATTCAAATTTTTGGACTCATTTCTCAGCCTCGAATTCAAAATTAGAGTTGTAAGATTATGTGTAATCCATTGAAGTATTTACCAGAATATAGCACATTGTATATATTAATTTTGTATGATCTAAGTAAAATTGTCAAAAAATTATCAAAATAATTACTGATACTTATGGTACATATCTAACAAATAAATAATTTTATATATTTTATATTAACAACATTATTAAAAGCTCGCGATTTATTTATCATACACAATTTTTATCAAGTACGTGATATTGATTACTAATATAACTTCTGGTAATCTATAATAATAGAAGTTAAACTATTACATTAAAATTGATTAAAATTGAAATTACGTAATTGAAAAATGAAACTTATTTTAATTTTTTTTTTTAAATATATTTCGGTTAAGAGAGAATTTAATGCCATTCAAATTCTTTCTTTCTTGAATGCTTTAAATAATCATTATAGTTAGATAATTAATGCAATCCACTCTGGAAAATTCAAAAATTTCAATAGCAAAAAATTTCCAAAAAATCTTTTTATACACCAAAAAAATGGCATCATATTGTAGATAATGCAGTGCGTGAAATATATATTGTAATAGTAAATTAACAAAGTGGTAGTAGAGTTACATTTAAAGTAGTATCAAAAATAATTATAGTTAATTTATTAATAATTATAACAATTGGTAGAGAATCTACTTTTTTTTAAGGAAAAAAAAATATTATATGTGTTATTATTACATCTGTAATTATACATACAGTATGGATATGTTGAATTTATTATAACATCTGTATCATACAGATGTTATAATAAATTCAACATATCCATCATTAAAATATATATAATAATGTATTATGTATATTCAATATAAACTAATAATAACTAATAGTTACGAGAGAACGTTAATTTTTTACTCTGTTTTTTTAATTTTTTATTACGACAGTTTCTGTACACAATATACTGTATTATATGTACATATGTACATAATGTATCGAAAATATTTAGCGTTAATTCTTCTATTTTTAAATTTTTATATGAATTATTGTACTTTTAGCGAATTAGATAAGACGAGTTTTAGAAAATCTTTTATTTTTTCCAGTGCATATTTTTAGGGGAAAAATATATATTTTTTCAATGATTGAAAATAAGGAAAGTAATGATTGAAAATAATTAAGATAATGGTTAATTAAATTACAAGGAGATATTAAAACACATCAGAAATATTTCAAAAATATCAGATTCAAATTTAAATTACAATACCACAACCACCACCAATATCAAATATGAATATGGTACAAAGTAAAATGTAAAAATATAATTAAAATAAACAACAACAACCAGAGTCAATTATATATTTAACTAAAGGTAATATTAATTAATAATAAATTATATAACTATAATCACTATAATCGTAGTCACTATAATCTTATTATCGCTTTCAATACTTTTCGATTTCGTAATTTAATATATTTTATAGGTGGGCTCTGAGGTACCAAAGAAAGTTTTAGATTCTGTTACAATATTATACAAGATAATATTTAAAAGGTACAATTGATGTTTGGTGGTAATATATTCTACCAAAAAATTCTAAAATTTGTGTATTTGCTTTAACTAGCAAAATACTTGACCAAGAAGTTGAAGAAGAAAAGTAAATTAATAAAAATATAAAATTAAATATGATAATTCATGCATTCTCTAATTGTTAGACTAATTATTAAAAGAAACTTCATTTTTTATAGGAAACGCCAAAAGCTTCAGTTTTTTTCATATAATTACATATATTAATTGGGTGATTTTTATGGATTTTTTCACATAAATACTTATTTTCAGTGGTACTTACAGAATTGTTGGTTATAGAATACTGATAACAAATGAAAATGTCCTGTAACATTTTTTTAGTTGTGATAGAATCATGATAGCTAAACCAAAACAAGGCATTTTAGCCAAACTATAACTTTATTATAAAAAGTAGGTGAAAATGTCGCTTAGTACATTTTTAAAAATACTTTAAAAAGGCAAAGACTTATAAAGACTATGGTGTTCATTACATTATGGATAGAGGATAAATTATGGTATGATAGAGGAAGCTATCCTACATAATAATAACAACTTTATGAACGATTTATCTCAGCATGACTATTGAGTTAACTTGTTTTCGTTGAGTTAACTTGTAAATATTTTTATTTATTAAAGTATTTTTCCAATTTTATTTTGGATTTCATAAAGTAAACTTTCTGTTAGATTTAATTATTGACTGCATCGTTTCTCACATTTTTAACCGAAAGAATAAATTTATTTTGTTGAATTATAATCATATTTCATTTTTGGCATGTTGAAAACAGTTCCGCTGCTGGGGCAATATTGTTATATTTAAATTTCTACTTATAACAATTATAGTCAACGTTTAGAAATGTATTATTTATTAGAAAATAAAAGAGCAATTCCAACAAGTTCTTTATTTTGACTTGATTGGATATATTTATGTATGTATGTACTTAATAGGAAAATGCAGTATATAAAAGGATAAGCAGACATTATAAAAAATTTAGTCACTATAATCTTATTATCGCTTTCAATACTTTTCGGTTTCCGTTCGCACTATAACGCCATATTTGAAATATTTATATAAGTGCTTTTACATTATTTTTAATTGACTATGATTTGTTTCCTAAAAATTTGCCCAAGTTTAATATTATTTTTTATTATAATATTTTGTGAAAATTTTTGTAGTTCAAATTCAATTTATTTTAATAAACAAAATTTGAAACCAGAAAATAATAACGAAATAGCAATATTGAAAAATAAATTATTTAAAAGGAATTATGATGAATATCCGGTAATTTTACTTAATTGACTAGATAAAATATTAATAGATGGCAACACAATAAAGGATTAGATTAGGAAGGATTACAATTTGGACTAAGCGCGTAAAACACCTTGTGGATTTATAATATTTTCATTATTGATCTAATAATATTATAAAATAATATTTAAATAGTTTTTTTAAACTGTTTAATTGTAATTCGATGTTGAATTAAAAAAATAAACCATTTTTTAAGAATAAAAAATGAAAAAATAAAGAAAATAAATCCAAGTTTTTTTGTTCTCAGGCCGGTATCATAGATAGAAAAAAAATAATAAACAAATTTTTTGTAAAATTTTTATGTTTTCGTATGTCATTTTTCTTAGTATGTGGAATGTTTTTTTTTTTGTAGTATAATAACATCGTTTGTGGAATTTATTAAATTTTACTCAGGTTGTTGTCACCGATTGAGTATTATTTTGAGATAGATTTATTAGTTATTTTCAATCCCTGGATGAACTCATATTTGACCCTATAACTTTCATTATTTTCATTAGTTACTCTCGTTCACAATTTTTATGTTGAATCTAAAACATTTTAAGAAAAAAGTATTCCAATTGAATAAAAATTTAAGTAAAAAATGTTTAAAACGCGGATTTTTTTATCGATAAACAAATTATTAAATAATTAAAAATCTTCAATTCTCAAATTGATTTTATTAAAAAATATGAGGAAAGAACGGTTTTCTGGATATTTTCACTTATTTCCCTACTCCTAGTTAGGAAATTCACAAAACTATTATGCAATTGAAAGCTGCTCAACAAAATAAAATTGACTCATTAATCAGTAATTTTTTTTCTTTTTTTATCTTAATTTTTTTTTTGGGCTGTAAAAGCTCAATTACCAGAAATGGTAAAATAAATTTCTCAACTTTTGTGAACTTTTTTAAGCAGTTATAATTAAAATTTTCTAATAAAGTGTAACATAATTTTAATTTTTGATTTAAACTGATAGTTGATAAAATTGTGTAATATATTTTCAAGAAAAAACCGCTCAAATTTAAGCAAAATATTTTTACTTTAAACCAAATAAAAATATTTTATCGCAAGAATAAAGAATTATTTTTTCTCTGCTAAAAAGAGTTTTTATAAAAAATATGATTCTCAATACTAGTAAAATTAAATAAAAATTATAAAAAATAATTTCATCATACAAGCTGTGTAAGCTTCAGCTTTTCTTTACTTTCACACAAATTTTAATTCGTCGAAAGTCCTCAAAAAAATTTTATACATCATTTTTTTTTACATCAATTTGAACTTTAGATATTTTTATATATACATAGTATGTAATACTTTGTCTTTACGCACAACAAACACTTAATTAAAGCAACAGGGAATATTAAATATTTCTGTAGCTTTTTATTTATATATATTTTGATAAATGTTTCATAAAATATGAAAATATTATGAAAAATATATTTTATTTATTTAGCTTGTCGTACCCAAAAGAGCTGCAGTACTTTTAGACAGATTAATGGTAGCTCTTCAACATATTTTGGAAGGTGATAGAAATCAAATGAGATCAAATAATGGATACTATGGTAATGGAAATAATTTATTCAACGAACATAGACCAAAAACATTTCACATTCGTCCAAGATTAGTTATCAAAGATCTACCAATAAATTTTGAATTACAAAATGGTATTTATATAAATTCAATCTGATAATAATATATATTGATTCATTTCAAGTCAATATAATATTTCAGTTTCTAATACACATTTGTCTAATTACAGAACAATATGATATTTATACACCCGGAAATTCAAATTATAAAAATCTGCCAGAACTTAAATCAGATAATTTTGACATGGATGTAAGCTATTTTGATTTATAGTATAATAAATAATTATGGAAAATTGAAAATATTTCAGTTAATGGCAAAAAATTTTCAAAGAAGAGCACATGAAGAAGAAAGTTTTGGTAGTCAAATTGGACGAATTTATTGGCGATGTTATTTTAATGCCATTACATGCTTTTAAATTCTCTTATGAAATAATATAATTAAATTATATAATAATTTGTATTCAAATCTTTATAATTAAATTACAATTTGTATTTTAAATTAATTTTTCTAAATACATAAGTTACTAATAATTTTGCATGTATGAAATTTATTTATTTTGTTTATGAACCATCAATTTCAAGAGTTGCAAAAAATGTAGCACTACAATGAACATTAGTCAGATATTGAAATCCTTCCTCTCGAACCTTATTTACCGATTTTTGGTTTATTATTTCTTACAAAAATGTTTTAACACAATGAAACATACTGGAAACATATACACGTATGTTTCAAGTATGTTGCAGAGTGTTAAAACGGAACTATATAAATTACATGGAAAAAATATATTTTGAATTAGAAAATTTGAGAAAATAGTTTTATGTAAAACTCTACCTTCAACAGTTTCCAATTCAGCTAATAATAATCCATCTGCATTATTATCTAAATAACAAATAATTATGAATAATAATTTAATGTTAATTGCATTAATAAAATGTATAAAAATCCTGTAATTATTTAATTAATCCAAAAAAATAAAAAAATGTAATAAACAAAATTTTTAAAAAATGGATAAGGAAAAAATACATACATATTTTATTAATAATTATTTTTTATCAGTAAATTTTTATGCTTATAAATTTATATTTGGAATAACTAATTTTATCTATAATAGAGAATTAATTTAAACAATAAACTAAATCTAAGTTTTTACCTAGAATTAGTTATTTTCCCTTTTAAATATTTTTGTGTTGGTGTATACTTTGATTTCATATTTTTACAAGAGTTATAGAGTTTACCTTTTTTTTTAACAATATTGCCCACTAGGGCACTTGGGCGATATTGTTACCACTACCTCAGCGAATCTAATTATGTATCCGCGGATGTAGACCTCGGAGTTGACATATAGTAAATTTCTGAATGCCACGAGTTGTAACTTATAAACCGTATATAATGTCTTTATCAAGCCAGCGGTTACGAGGAGACTCCTCCGCGTGGGCTCATACATGCCAACCAACCAACCAAAAATATTTTAGCTAAAATACGAATTGTCAATTGGAAAATTTTGCCCCTCTGTTGTTATGTTAATTATGTGTTAAGATAAGAAAATATTACACATAATTTGATATGAACACATTTATTAAATCTCGTATATATATATATATATATAGGATTAAACTATTAACTATAATCTTTTGCTTTCAGTTTCATTTGGAATCCATTGACAATTATATAATATAATTTTTTTTTTGATTTCTGGAAAATTTAATCAATACAATGTTTTGTTATTTTAACAAATTTTAATATAACGAATGCTTTCGTAGCTGTTAATACCAACACGTAAAAATAATTTTTTTGTAGATTTCCGTTAAGGATTTGGTATCAGTTAATCCTATTATACCAATAAATAAAATTAATTCTTTGATGTCTAAATTCTAGGCTAATTTAGAATATCGTATAAATTAATTTAAAAAAAAAACTTACATTTTCAGGAACTACTGGCATTTACTGCATAGTAAAAAATTCACTAACCTGAAAAAAATTAATGTAAATAAAATTTTTTAATTTAGAGTAAAATATATTAAGAATAAAACTGTTACTTGGAGCTGAACATTACTCTTTGGCGCTACAGCTCGTGAAGAGCCTGGGCCTCCCTTAAAGGGTCCTCTAACATTTTATTGCAATTTGGACCTACACATTTTATATGGATTCCGAACCATAAATTTCTTTATAGTGAAGAAACTATTAATTGCAACAAGCTAATGGTTTTATTAGTGAGACATTTGTTGTTAGCAAATGGTCTCGGCCGTTAGCATTTTTCCCAGTCTTAAATTACATTTTATTATAATTTTATTACTGGTACTCATTTAAAGCTGAGTAAACTTAGACCAACATCGATGTCTCGGACGGGAGTTGAACCCATTACCTAATGCACCACAGCTAAGCACACTACCATTTAAGTCACCGTCGGAGCTGAACATTACTCACCTTAATTTTACAGTCCTATTACAATAATCCATCTTTCACTTTAACTAATTTTTGATTATTTAATAATGTCATATTTTGTTCACAATATCACATATCCAAGTAGTCACAATTTTTTTTTTAATCTAATGCACTATTACACCATTTTGTTAATCCAAAAAAATTTTTGCTTCACTATTTTTCTATTAAAAACATCCGCACACAATCACAAAAAAAAAATATTTTTATATAATTTTGCTTGTTTTCTGGTTAAAATGAAATTATACCGATTATTAATATAAATTTTATCAATTTTTAATTAATTTATAATTAAATTTAATTTTTTTATAATTAATTAAGTTTTTAAAAATTAGTTTTTTTTAGCAATTAAAATTTACTTATTACGAGCCCGTCTTAACTGTTCGACGAAAAAAAATAACTGAGGTAAAAGGAGTGGCTTACTTAAAAATGAGAAAAAAATCTCTTGAGTATTTTGAATTATTTGACATTTTTATTGAGCGCGAATGTTTGAATTTTTTTAAATTTTTTATTTTGAATTTTTATTAAGCAATTTTTTGGGGTATTCTTAATTGACAAAAAATATTAAATATTAAATATTAAATCTAGTGTTAAATTAATTAATTATATCGTATCAGTTGCATTTGAATATCTTAAAGTAAAATTAATATTCTGTAAAATTATTTACTGACTACATTTAAAAAAAGCTAAGATTTTTAAGGACTTTGAAATAATGTATTTTTCCCGATATTAAATGAAGTTTAATTAATGACCAAGATTTAATTAAATGACCACATAAATTATTTGCTAAAAACCTACTGGAACAATGTAACCATGGCCTCATATCTGCTTTTACAAAACCAAAAGTCGATTTTTGACCAGTGGATTACGTGATGCATAGTAGATTACATATGAAAATGGAGTAAGGAGGAAAGAAAATAGTAAGCATCCAAGTTCTGAGCTGCTAAAAGTGGTAGATTAATTCTACCACTTTTAAAATAATTACCAACAATTGAAAAATTTACACATGGCACGAATGAAGCTATCATATTCTTTCTCCATACTTTAGTTAGTCAATGCTTTAAAAAGTCAAATCAAATTAGTATCCTTAAAAATTAAATTAAATATTATATGTACTACAAATTAAATTCTACAAATAAAACAAAATAAAATTTTAAAAGTAATGCCGTAACCTATCATGGTGAGTATAACTGAAGAGCTTCACTTAATAAGCAATGTTCATAAAATTGTAAACAGAATTCAGCTAAAAACTGTTATCTTTCAGTAAATCCAGTCGTTACTGGATTAGTGGAACAGATTTAATTTGCATATTTAAATCAACTCTTTATAAGTAATTTTAGGTTAAGTAATTTATTTAAGTTAATTTAAATTCATGCTCAAAAATAAGGTTTTAACTGATTTTCCTTATGTTAAAATAAAAATTTATATAATTAAATATATTCTCCGTTGATTAAAAATATTAAAAATAGGAATTAAAAATATTAAAAATAGTAAAGGATAAAAGTCCTAATCTCTTACTATATTTTTAATTGTTTATAATCTTAAGTTACGAGTATATTAATCAGAAAATAAATGAATATGAATATGAAATAATATATTGAAAATAAAATGAAAAATACAAAATTAATTTAATTTATTGAGATTATTTAAGTTTTATCTTGTTTGTTTGTTTGTTTCTGTTGTAATTTTAGAGTGTAGTTGATAGAGTTCAGTGAGTTTATATTTTAAATTTTATAATATAAAAAGGTTATAATAAAATTCACTTCGAAAATTTCTTTAAAGAACTTTTATAACACAGAATATAAATTATATAATCAATATTTTAAAACTTTTAAAAGTACATACAATAAAATTCAACAAAATAAATTATTAAATTTATATATTTATGATTTTTTTTTTAATAAAAATTACAATTCAACTTTGACGTATATAAATCAACTAAGAGAATACCAGAAGGTTATATACATAAAATACGAAAAGTTTTCCTTAATTTTAAAACATTTTTTAAAAATAATATAATATTTAATATTTTATTAGGCAAATTAATGTTTTAAAAGAATTATAATGAAAAATTGATAAGTTCATTTTAGGTTTTTGTTAGTGAAAGATTTTAAGATGTTATTTTAAAAATAGAGAACATTAGATTAAAGCCCAAAGAAAGATTTTTTTACCATTTTCTGTTTTCGATTTTACTTCAAATTTAATTTAATTTAGTCAATATGAATAGAAAGTTTGCTTTAAAAGTATATTACTGTCTATATTTAAATTTTTATATATGTGTATCATCTCAATGGCCACAAACTCAAAATCCAGAAATCTTCCAACATCAGAAAATGGAGGAAAATAAAAAAAATAAATTAGATAAACCAAATTCAGAACAAACTGGAATTGGTCTTTTTTTACAAATACATTTTCTCAATTCCTTAAAAGTAATAGAAAGAGGTTCTGCCAGATGCTGTTCTTTTCTGACAATTTCTAAATTTGATTCTTCTTGATTATATTTTTTTTGTCAATTTCTTTATATTACATACCCAATCCCTAGATTATCTTATCCCAACCCGTATTAAATGTATATTAGAAATATGTACAGATTTACATCTTGTATAGCTAAGAAATTTCCATATAATTTACTTTAGTATAAAGTTATCACGGATATATTTCCATATCCCCTATTCTGCCAGAAAACACTTAATAATAAATTCAATAGTTGACTGTTTTCTTTTTTTCAGTAATATAGTTTTAAAAAAAAAAAAAAAGTTAAATTAAGTTACTTATATTTAATAATATTAATACAAAAAAAAATACTAAGTAGATCAATAAAGCTGATGGATTTATTACAAACCATAAATACAAATTCATAAATATAATAAATCTTTTTTTTTTTTTCAAAATCCGAACACTACAATTATGTATACAGGAAAATTTCAATATTGTATACAAAAATATATGTAATCTCTGACAATATAATAAAAAAAACCAACCACCCCACAGGTTGGTATGTGAATTTTATAATAACTCTTGATGTATACGCACTTATCCCCACAAAAATCATTTTTACCCGTGTGCGCAAGCAACAAGTTGTTATTTTTATGTATAAAAATCATAATTCCATCAAAGTTCGACAAACAAAAAAAAAAAGGATTCATAAAAATTATATACGTTAAAGATTTTTTTTTGTTTTTATTGCAATTGAAAATAAATTTTCGTTTTTTTTTATGTAAAAAAGATTGTGGGGGTTGAGAATTATTCGAAAAAAAAACAAGAAACAAGAATCAAATTAAGTGAGGGAAATTTAATATAAATGCTTTCCGATAATAAAAATGAATTGAAGTAATGTATCGATATTCACAGAGTGGACATCCATCATAAAAAGAAAATATTTCAAAATAAAAATTATTGTTTTTATAATTTTGTTTCGTTTAATTTAAATTTTGTCAATATTAGTGATTAAAATTTGAAAAATTAAAAATATACGTTAATTCGTTAAATGCTAAAAGAAAAACTATTTTGAATTTTGTGTAAAAAGAAAAATTAATTTTAAAAAGGTTAGTGTAAATATTTTCAATTTAAATAAAAATGTACAAAAAAATTATAAAATATTTTGGATAAATAAATAATAATTATATCTTAAATATAAAATATTTAAATTAAATTTCAATAATTTATCTTCATTTATCCATAAATTCTTTAAAAAAATACTATTAAATATTGCTGTCGTAATATATTTTTAAAAATCCATGACAACTTTTAAGATATTGTACGGAAAATATAAAATATTATAAAATTTAATTAAAGAATATCTTTGAAAGAATATCTTTGAAGAATATCTTTGAAAAAAAGCATAAATCTGCCGTTGTTTAATGTAATTAACAAAATTTAAATTATTAATACGAAAATGATAGGCGGCAAAATATTAATAATTTCAAATAGGTATATAATTTATATATCAATAAACTTAGAAGATTCAGGTGTTAGATGCCATTTTAAGGTTAAGTTGTTTCTCAGTTGTCTAATAATGCCGGCGCTGGCTCAGCCATAGTTGACTAAATACGGTTCTTCTGGATTAGTTTACTAAATTTGATTCTTCTGCGATTCAGTAGTAGGTAACTGGGTTTGCTTCCGGTTCCGAGTAATCGTTTTGGTCTAAGTTTAAATGAGTATGCCAATAATAAAATTACAGTAAAATGTAAATTTTAGATCGGAAAAATGCTGACGGTCGGGACCATTTTAAAATTTAATTTAAAAAAAAAGGATATTCTAAAAGGATATTATTTTTTTTTTTTTTTTTTTTTTTTTTTCCTGTTCACTCCGCTAGGGAGTATAGGGCTCCAAGTACTGAGTTATCTGCACTTGAAGTTTCTAACAGTTTTTGTATTGCAATTTTTGGACCTACTAATTTTTTTTATATGGATTCCGAACCATAAATTTCTTTATAGTGAAGAAACTATTAATTGCAACAAGCTAATGGTTTTTATTCGTGAGACATTTGTTGTTAGCAAATGGTCTCTGCCGTTAGCATTTTTCCCAGTCTTAAATTACATTTTATTATAATTTTATTACTGGTACTCATTTAAAGCTGAGTAAACTTAGACCAACATCGATGTCTCGGACGGGCGTCGAACCCAGTACCTAATGCACCACAGCTTAGCACACTACCACTTAAGCCACCGTCGGTCTTAAAAAAAAAAGGATATTATTACAATAACAAAATTTCTTCAAGTATAAATAGATAATTCTTCACTTTTAGTATACTCTTCAGTGTAGTTTTTCAATTATAATTTTAAGGAAATATGTGTTTTATTGCTAATTTGATTTTATAGTAAATGAAGAACTCAAACTTGAAATCTAATACAACAAAAGATTTTTAATTATTAAATTTAATAATTATTTATATAATGTTTCTAATTGGCTTCATTGCTTTCCTAAATTTTATTTTTATATTTAAAGTTATTATTATAAAGATTTTTTATGCACCTAACGCACTATTGTAAAACATTATTAGTGGGATGAACAATGTAGAAATCCTTTTTTTTTTCTCATAATAAAGGATCTACGTAATAAAAATCAATTTTACCTTCAAGACTTATAAATTTTAGAAAAGGCTATTTTTTTTTTAAAAAAAAGTTATGTTAAAATATTAAATTAATAAAATGGGATTTCATAAATGTGTACCCTTTTTCATACATTTACAAAGAAAAACTTATTTTCAGAAATTTATAAAAGAGCAATGTTATAATATACTTTTCAGTATAAACACGTCCTGTCCTGACTGTCCATAATTTTCCTGTTATGAGAATAAGATTTCTGCATTTTAAGTAAAATTTTATATAGAAGGAGATGGTATAACCCCATTTTAATAAATAATGATAAATTTTATATAATTTAAAAAGAACTTTTTAAGTAATTTATGAAAATAAATATTATTTTATTTAATTTACAAATCTTTATATGAAAAAGATAAAGGAATTCAAAAAAATATCATAAAATATTATTGAAAATTTAATTATTTAGCATAATTTTTTATTATATAGAAATTTCAAAATGAATATAACAATTGTGTTAAAGAAGGTCTTGATTTTTTTGATGAGTGCAGTTTTTTTAACATTTGCTCGTCCTTCAAGTTTAGTCACAAGTCAGGTAATTGTTGTAATAAATAACTTTAAGAACTAAATAAAAATTAATTGACAGTTAAATCTCTAGTTTTTAATTTAATTTAAATCAAATACATATACATATATCAAACTTTTAGGATATTGCAAATGAATATGAGTCAAGACTTACACAGCTTCAAAACTACTATGATTACCAGACCCCATTTCACCAAAATAGTAATTCAATGGATAAGTTAGTATTACTATATATGTATCCTGATTCACGGTAAGTAAAACTGTAATAAAATTAATTAAATTTATTAATTTTAAAAATAATTAATATTTTTTATATATCTTAAATGCAGTTCCGTGGATAACGTATATCGAAATCCAGAATCAAAACGTCAGGTCCGATATCGACAATGCTACTTCAATCCAATTTCATGTTTCAGAAAATAAATGTAATTTTATGATCAATTAATGGGCATAATCTAATAATATACTATTTATTAATTACTTTCTAAATATTTACTATAAAAAATTTCAAATTAGCAAATTTAATGTTTTCTTTTATTATAAATATTATTGTCATTTAATTATTTATGTAATTGTGTTGCATTATTCAATGATTATTATGAAACAAATATAAATACATACATACATAATAAAAAAAAAATTGATTTTTATTAATTTTTTTTTGTGGTAAGTTCCTGCCTGACCTGGCTATACTTAAAAGTATTTAGTAATTATAATTACTAATCACTTACGAGATTACTTACGTAAAAAATTACGAGATTCTTTAAGAGTAAAATTGATTACTTACGTAACAAATTACGAGATTCTTTAAGAGTAAAATTACGAAATTACGAGCAAAGATGGTGACTAAAAGATTCTTTTGTCTGTAATGATGTAAAAAAGACATACAAAGATGAAAATTAGAAAATATTCTTGGAATTATGTATAATTTAAAAATAGTAAATAAAAGTACTGAAGACATTACACTTAAGTAAAAAAATATAATTCATAATAATTTGGCTTAAATTATTGTATCAAATTTTACAGAAATTTAATTCTGGTCAAATTTATTCTCTCAGATCAAAGAATTTTTATCTTACTTAAATTTGCGTAAATTATCTTAATTTTATTTTATATAAGAATTTGGAATTTGTTGATTAGATTCGCATCTATAAAATTATCTACTTTTTTTTTATCATATAATAATTGAAAAAAATGTATTTTTCTACTATCCCCGACTCTTTTACTATTCTTGTTTTAATATTCCAATAAAACAATTCCACAATTTAAATTATTAATATAAAATAAGCAATTGTGTCTAAGTTAATTTATGGTAATTAAATTATACCCTAGTGATATTTACCATTTATAATACATCCGTTTACAATCTGAAATTCTGCACCAGTTTGGTTCTAAAGCGATGTTTTATATTAAATTTTTTATTTAAAAATTCCAATTAGTTATATTTCCGAGACCAAATGTCTCACTAATAAAACCATTAGCTTGTTGCAATTAATAGTTTCTTCACTATAAAGAAATATATGGTTCGGAATCCATATAAAATTAGTAGGTCTAAAAAAAAGTGCAATTCAATATAATTATAGTGTAATAATAACTAAATATAGTTTACGTATCCAATATTGTTACAAATTAAAGACAAAAAGTTGAAATTATATTTGTACAAGGAAATATATTTTGTGCTTGGTGGGATCACTTAGTAATATTTAATTTAGTCTTTTACTATACATATTTAATTTAATAATTTTTATCACGTTGTAAATTAAATATATATATATATTTTTTATCAGTTTATTTATCTAATGAACAACTAATAAATTATGTTACATTATGAAAAAAAAAAATCTTAATTTAAATTATTTTAATTTTTCAAAATTCATCTCAGTTCAAAATGATCCATAAAAGTGAAAGATATCAATATTACGCTGCATTTTGTGGTATACATTAATTATAGTTCTTCTATATAAAAAGTTAAAATTGGCTTCTTTTTTTTTTTTGGGGAAATGTTTAGTTAACTTAATGTCTATATCTTATGGTACATTATGTGGTTGGCCATCTGCAAGTTTTTTAATATTACAATCAGTTGAAAGTCCATTAGAAAATGGTCCTATGACAAATGAGGAAGCATCATGGGTTGGTTCAATGCTTTGTATTGGTGGATTAATTGGTAATTTATTATATGCATTGATTGCTAATAAACTGGGTGCAAAAATTGCAATGTTATTGTTATCAATTCCTTTAATAGTAAGTGAAAATTTTTGGTATCTTTGTTAATAATTTTATTAAGAAGTTCGTTATGTTGTTCTATGTGGAATTAACCTGTAAAATTGTTTTATTTAAAAAAAAATTATGGTATTTTTTTTTTTTTTAGTCGAGCTGGATACTTATAATTATAGCTAAAAATGTTTTACATTTATGTATATCAAGATTTTTAGGTGGACTTGCAGGAGGTGGTACATTTGCTCTTGTACCAATTTATATTACAGACATTTCTGAGGATAAGTAAAATTCTTTATAATTAGAAAAATTCAAAATCTATAAATTTATTATTTTGTAATTTGTTATAGTATTCGAGGAAGTTTAGGTTCATATCTTGTTTTATCATGTAATGTTGGAATTTTATTTGCATTTATAATTGGAAATTTTTTATCATATAAAATTATACCATATATTTTTTTAATATTCCCAATAATATTTATTTTAACATTATCATTTGTACCGGAAACACCACAACGTTTATTGAAAATACGTAAAGTACAGGTTAGTATATTTCAATATTTGAATACTATTTTTTTTAAAAATTTATATATAATATAGGAAGCTGAAAATTCTTTAAGATATTTTAGAAATTTACGAAAAGCATCAAGGCTACCGGAAAAATTTCTAATGGAAATAGAAAAATTAAAAATTGAACATTTAAATCCAATTAAAAACACAATTAACAATAATGAAAATACATTAAAATGGGATGATTTTAGTGTGTATATTTAAATAATTACTAAAAAAAAATATTATATTATAAATATTTTTTAGATAATCGACAAGCTAAAAAAGGTATTATTATTGGTATTGCATTAATGGCACTTAATCAATTTTGTGGTTGTTTTGCTATGATAAATTATACAGCTACAATATTTCAACAATCAGGATCAAATTTATCACCTAATATATCAGCAATAATAGTTGGTATTATACAATTAATTGGCGGCTATCTATCAACATTATTAGTAGATCGTTTAGGAAGGAAGGCATTTTTAACAATTTATTAATTTTATTTAAAAAATAAAAAAATTAAATAATTTTTTTTTTTCATATTAAAATGATCAGGCATTAATATCAATATCAGCTATTGGAACTGGAATTGGTTTATTATGTTTAGGATTTTATATGAATTTATTAATTTTAAATTATGATCTTATAAATTTTCAATGGATACCAGTTGCTAGTTTTTCATTTATAATATTTGCTGGATCATGTGGAGTTTTAACATTACCATTTTTATTATTATCCGAAATATTATCACCAAAAATTCGTTATACTGTATGTACAATTTGTATGTCAATTTTATGGATATTTGCATTTTTAATGGTCAAGGTAAATATATTATGCGTTGTACAGAGAATTTGTAAAAATTTTATAAATAAAAAAAATAATGTTCTTTCCAGTATTTATCAACACTTATTGATATTTTGGGTATGCATGGAACTATGTATTTTTTTGCTACATGCTGTTTTGGTGGTGTTATATTTGTTATGAGTTTTGTACCTGAAACTAAAGGAAAAAGTATTGATTTAATATTATCAATGCTATAATATTGAGTTTGTGTGATTATAAAATGATATATTTTAAAATTAAATTAAATTATCAAAACATTATTGCAATGTCATTTCAATTGCAGAAAATCTGTTGTTTTTCTGTTATCAAGAAATATATTTTTTTTAATAAGATAAATAAATATTTATATTTAATTTAGAATTTAAATTTTTATCACTAATGACGTCGATTAATACAGTATATCAAAGTCACTGTATCTATGTATGTGCTGTGAAATTATTATTTACATATGAGTTTAAATAATTATTTAAACAATTGTCTAAATTTCAACAAATTTTTAATATATTAATTAATAACAAATTAAAATGTAGACTAAAAAATAGTATGAAGCTAAAGGAAATTTTGAACAATTTTTATTAAGATAGTTTTTTTCGAAGTAATAAACAGTGCAAAAAATGATTATATTTTTCTTAATCAAATTTAAAAATTAATTTTTTCTCCAATACTTTTAACAGACTGTAACATGTAATTGCGATAGAAAGTTGTAAATCTGCAAATGAATTATTATTGTAAATCTGTAAATGAGTTAAATGTTGACAACATAAATTTTTATTAATTTCAAATACTGATTTATTTACAAAATTTATGTTTTTATATAATTTTTTTTTTGTTAATGTTTTTCTTTTTTCTTTTACGTAACTGCCAACACGGACGTTTTTAAATTAACGTACATTTGTGCAATTGGAAGTTTAGAATTAATTTTGTGTTTTTATAGCTATTTTTTTAAATCAACTTAAGTACAATCTAATTTTAATTGATATTATAGTCGTATATTAAATATAAATTTAATTTCGACTTCATTTAATTTTGAAATTGATATGAAATTACAATATCTTAATTATACATAACAAAATAACAAACAAAAAAAACATATTTTAGTTTACATTTAGTTTATACTTTCAGTTAAATATTTAACTACAATATTTATAAACTTTTAAAGATATGAAATTTACTAAAACAAAAACAAAAAAAAAAAAAAATTTATTAGAAATTTTCAAAAATGACTAGGAATATCCCTTAAAATAATAAGAAATTAAACTGGGGAATAAATTATTATTATTTAAAGAATGTGACAAAATATCCAACAAAAAAAATTAATTTTTGAAACAACATTTTATATTTATTTCTTAAATGGTAATAAAGAGCGCTTTAAGTACTTTGAAGTGCAAAATTTCTTCAACTGCTCCATAGGCATTTTAAGTGCTATAAGGTTATAGATATCTAAATTATAAGAGGTCATTAGTGTATCAATATTATATGTTCAAGCTGAACAAAATTCACTATAAAAAAATTATAATTTTTAACATTGAAATTATATTATAATAATAGCGTGTCACAAATATTAATAATTTTAGAATTAGTATAAGGGATAGGTTTTAGAATATATGAAATATTTGAATGTACAATTTTTATTTTATTTAATTCTTAAGACTGTTGTCGTACTAAAACCTTTAAATGCATAAAAATACATTTTAGCAAGATTTTAACTTATAAATAAACATTTACTTTATCATATTCATTTCGAATTAATGATTTTTCTCTCTAGTTACCAGATTAATAACTAATTTTTGTAACTAAATACATATGTATTTGCATAATTTACACAAGCAAATAAATTATAAAAAATTTTTTTAGAGGACTTTGGTTGTATACAATTTTGAAGCAATCTTGAATTTGAATTATTCTATAATTAGAATTTATGAATTTATATTATTATTAATTCATTTCTTTAGTTGAATTAAAAAAAAAAATTTTTAAACAATTATTTATGCTAATTTTAATATTTTTATATCTTAAAATCTTCTATAATAGAAATTATATTTTCTACAAATTGTATTTTGTATTTTAATTTCTATTTTTTGTTTGTTTTACATAATTGAATTAGCTTACAGAATCTGTGCTTGAAGGTCTAGATTGTGATTTTTTCTTTGAATTAATATTATTATTTAAATACTTTAAGGATGTTGATGATGATGATGATGATGGTGTTACAGTAGTTGTTAATGTATTTTGATTTATACATGATACACATGGACAAGGTCCACCTAATTTTTTTGCCAATAATAATCTTAATTTAAGAGCAGGACCTAATTTCATTCCAAGTGAATTAGTTAGATGTCCTTCTGTTAATAATGGTAAACCAAGTCCATCAATGCATTGATCTCTAAAATTCTAAAATTGAAAATTATATTAAATAAAATTATGTATAACCTAAATAAAAATTCTTGTAATAATTTATGTAATCATGAAAGATTAATAAGTAATTACAATACAAATTTGTGTTTTGTTAGTGAATTTAGGACCAAGTACTAATTGCAAAAAATTTAAATTATACTTTAATTATTTTGAAAATAATAAACTAATAATAAACTTTATCTAAATTAAAAACTTTGTATAATGAACCTTATGCTATAATTAGTTGCCTTAAAATAAATATTGTATAGTATAGTTTCATCATTAATTTTATTATTTATTTTTCCTATACACCAATACCTCGCTATACGGCCGCTCTTTTTACGGCTTTTCGCTATAACGGCCTACTTTAATTGCGGCAATTTTTCGATTTACGGCCCAAAATGTTTCGTTATACGGCCCAAAAAAAGAACAAATGGAGAAAAAAATATGTACATATTTTAATGCGTTGCCGCTGCAGTATATAATAGTCACATAAAAGTTAATATTCTCGTAAGTAGAAGTGTTTATATACATATTTGTTTGCGATTCGTTATACGGCTTTTCGCTTTGCGGCCAACTTTCCCGGAACGTATCTAGGCCGTAAAGCGAGGTATTGGTGTACTCTAATGTAAGTAAATGTGTATTATTCTAGAAAATTAAATTTTAATATTAATTCTTGAAATTTTAAATACTTACTTCAACATATTCAGCACAAATATTAATACTACCAACAAAATCGCATACATCTTCAACAGTCCATGAATTAATTTCTTCACTTTGTGCTTGGCAATGATTTGTATTTATTTTAATTTCATTACAATCTAATAATTGTACTTGTGTACCTTTCTCATCCAAAATATCATTTGATGAATTTGGTGAAAATTCTAATTTAGCACGTTTAATCTGAGCTGAACTAAGATCAAGTGGAATTATATTATTATTGTTATTGTTGTTATTTTCTGCAAAAGTTGATGGTAAATTTTTTGATGAACGTTTTAATTTTTGTTGTGATGATTTAACTAAAAAAAAAATTAAATATACTTAAAATAATTATAAATGTAATAATAAGAATAAATTTACCTGTAAATGGTGTACTAGAATAATCACGTGCAGTTGATATATTTTGTGGTGTTTTTAAAATTTTCTGTATTTCAATTTCTTTAGCAACACGTGCCTTTAAAATGCAGATAATTTGAAAATGAAAAAAAAAATTTTTAAAATATAATTTTCATTTAATTTACCAAAGTGACTAATGCTTGGGTACTGCTCATATCTATTAATGGTGGAAAAACATTTTGTGAAAATTGAAGACGTGATATTAGTGAAGAAACTAATGGAGCAACATTTGTAGAAATATTTTGTTCTGAATTACATTGTTTCAGTCGAGCCGGTTCTGTATTACCTTCTTTTCTTAAATTTATTAAATTATTTGTATCAATATTTGGTAATTTTGTTATGCTGGAAAAAAAACCAGATTAATTATACCGTATAAAATAATAGAGTAATTAACTCTATAATAATTAATTTTTGCACTAACTCATTTGAATTATTATTATATTTTGCAGCTAAACTTCTCATAAAATCAGAATAATTTCTTGTTGATATATCACCATTTGATTCATTTCCAAGTAATATATTTGATGTTAAATTTCGACCAGAAATATCCGTAAAATTTGACGGTTGTGGTGATGTTCCTGAATATGATGAAGGTGTTGCACTTCGTGACCTTAACAGTTTTTTTTTGTTTTTCATTAATTATAAAATACACAAGCTATTTTTAAAATAAACCTTACCTTTCTGCATGAAAATCACCATTATTAGTTTTTGGACTATGTCTTTCACATTTAATATTATTATTATTATTATTGCTATTTTTATTAGTACTACTATTATTAAGAAAAACACTTAATGATCCATTTTCAATTGAATCCATCTTAGAATCATTTCTTATTTTTTTTAATATTAAAATAATTGAAGTCTCATAATGTTTAAATATTTCGGTTGTGTTAACTATTGTTGTATGAAATCCAATATGGAAACGATTAGTTAGCATTTTCAAAACTCCTTAACGAGATTTTTATATTTTTTTCCTTTTTTTTTTTTTTTTTTTTTTGTATATTTCTAACAAATATGTTAGAAATTTTTTATAAACTTTGATCTCATATTTTATTATTTAGACCCAGGTTGTTCTATAATTTACAGCAGGAAATTGATAACCTTTAGTAGAGTAAAATTGAAAAAAAAGACTATGTTATATTTCGACATATTTAATTTAAATATTTCATAGAATTTTTATACAATATTTCATTCATATTCTATTTTAAATAAAGTAAAAGGTCATACTATACATAAAGTGGATTAATCAGACTAGTACATTACTATTTACAAGGATTTATGCCATATACCAATCATATTCAATTGGTAAATTTGTCGTAAAATTCTAATAAAATTCTGCGATTATTTGAATATTTGAGTCATCAACATCATGACCAATGTTGTTAGTATACAAATTTAGTAGTTTTTCAGAACATGTACTGGTTATGTGAGACATAATGTTGTGGGATCAATTATTAAATATATGAATGGATTTACAACAAGCATTTCTAGAAGTTGGAGCTATTCCAATTTTTATCATTTCCTTCGAATAGTATTGGTCTGGGTAACACGGAATCTCATCTTTTCCTTCATTCTATCTCAGTATTGTCAATAATTTTCTCTAATATTTTTCTGGACAATTTTAAATCTTTTCAAGTATTCTTTGCAACACGACTATAATTTTTTTGAATTTATATTAAAGATATTTCAGTTCTTCAATTTCATTGAAGCAATAATTTTTTATCAGAGCATGTTTACTGTTTTGATTTAATTAGATAAACTTATTTACTAAAGATTACATTTTTTTTTGTGTTGTATTTCACAGTTTTTAATGGATTGCATGTTATAAACTTAATTATAATTTTTTTTAAAATATTTATATTCTGCATAAAAATGCTATAGTATTTTCTAATAAAACTTAGAAAATAACTCAATAAAGATATAATATTCTGCAGTATATGTATATAAATCTTTCAATGGAAGAATAGATTTCTAACTACGATTATCATATTTGATACTAAATGCAATCTTTTTTCTTTATTATTATTATTATTATTGACTATAAAATCAAAAATTATTAGCCTGAGTTGAAAGATGAAGAATAATAAATAAAAATTGTTTGTTCCATTTAACAGCAAAATTAATTCAACGCTAGAGTTCTGAGTGTTTGTTCAAGTTAATTTGTAATATCAAAATTTCTATTTAAGGTAATATTTCCATATTAACTTAGAGGTTTAGAGCAGCAAATTTCTAGAACAAAAAAAAACAAAGAATGTATGTATAACAGATTTGAAATTTTGTTGGAATAAACCATAAATAAATACTAAAACTTCTATCTTCAATATAAAATAAAAGGGCGTATCTCGACTTTTGATAGTTTTAAGTTTTAAACTGTTATTAATAACACTTATTAATTAGTTTATTATTTTTCAAATTTTTTGTTCCGATTAGAAATCTATAAATTAGTAAAAGAATTTATGCAGACTATGATAAATTAATATAATTTATGTAAATTGTCGTTTAAGAATTTGGTTTTTCTAAATTTTTTGTTTTAGAGATACTAATTGTTTCATTTAGTATTATTAAATAGGAAAATGAGGATTTTTAAACTTGTTTCAAATAGAGATTGGGATTTATTGAGATTTTTTATTTTCCAAGACATCGAGATTTTTTTTCTCGTCATTTCTAGATTTTCTTTTTATGTCCCGAAATTATCCTGATCCTGATCTTCATAGTGATCCTGATCTTCATAGACAATTATCCTGATCCTGATCTTCATAGACAGGGGTCAGGATCTGGATCACGGAATATTCTTTCAAATTCTGAATATAGGATGTTCTTTGCCACTCAAATTTCTTACATAAAGAAAATTTAGGCAAAAGAACATAAAGAGTTGAGCGGGCGTGCAAGATCAAGATCACTATCAGGGTCAGACAAGAACCAGAATCAGGCGCAGAACCAGGATTTTTGAAAATCTTAGTATAAGATGATCTTTGAATTTCTCAAAGTTCTTACTTAAAAGAGTTGAGCGGTGCTATTCTAAAATAAAGAGTTGAGCGGTGCTATTCTAAAATAAACTTAAATAGACTTAAATTAGGAATAATATAATTTTAGGAAGCATTGTGATAGACCATCTACTGGAGTATCTGAGAGCCGAGTCCTTTTCTTGGAAACTAAATGGTTAGATGTTGAAAAATGTCACTCATTTTGAGTTCATGTGGATAGAACTGCAAAGAGAGAACTGCAAATTTATTTCTTTTGTTATTGTAGTCAAATCATTTTTAATTACATTTTCTGTTACAGTTGTGTGTATTTAAGCTACCAACTTTTCTTTTAATAATTTAAAACTGTTGGGATTGTTTTACAATGCGACTTCATTCGCAGTTGCAGGTTCCTCATTATCAAAAGCAATAAAACTTTTAACAAACAGTTTTGCAGTTTTTACTAACTCATTTTTTGGAATCATCGTGAAACAATCTGTAGTAAATGAGCTAGTGCTATAGTACTTTGGATTATTCACGAATGGCCCCAAAATGAATATTATCGTTTAAAATAAGAAAAAAAACTTATACATATTAAGAATTCTCGAGAAAAATATATTTTTTTTTCTGGAACCGAGAATTCACTAATGTACTTAATATATCGACACACGAGACCTGAGACATTAAAATTGTAAAAATCTTGAGAATTCTCGAGACGGGAATTCTCGACCTCAATCTCTAGTTTCAAATATGAAACTATCACAATATTTTGCCCTTTTTACTTAGAGGAATAGTGCTTATACATTTTGAACCATATATGTATGTATCCGACGGTGGCTTAAGTGGTAGTGTGCTAAGTTGTGATGCATTAGGTACTGTGTTCAACTCCCCGACATCGATGTTGGTCTAAGTTTACTCAGCTTTAAATGAGTACCAGTAATAAAATTACAATAAAAATGTAATTTAAGACTGGGAAAAATGCTAACGGTCGGGACTAATTGGTAACAAGTAACAACAAATGTCTCACTAATAAAATCATTAGCTTGTTGCATTTAATAGTTTCTTCACTATAAAGAAATTTATGGTTCGGAATCCATATAAAATTAGTAGGTCCAAATTGCAATAAAATGTTAGAGGACCCTTTAAGGGAGGCCCAGGCTCTTCACGAGCTGTAGCGCCAAAAGAGAAGAACCATCTTGCTTACATCAAGAAATAATTTCTGAAATTCTGTTATATTCGATATGAAGCTTATTTTTTGCAGAGTTTAGGTATTTTATTATTTTTAATAATTTTTTTTTATTTTGAATTAGCTTATCACAATCACAACATTTAGAAATTTAGATAATAGAATTTTAGGGAATTTTTTTTTTACGTTAGCAGCCAGCGGCGGACTGGGACCAGAATTCGGCCCGGGAATTTTGATAGGAACCGGCCCACTGTGGAGGAAATATTTTTAAATGCAAAAAATGCCAAGATAATATTTTCCATTGAAAAAATTATATTTAAATATAAAAATATACAAAAAAAATAATTCAAACATCATGTTATGTGGCAAAAATATTAATTCCTCAAAATAGTACATTTTTAAGTTTCCTTGGTAACTATATAGATCAAATTTTATAATTTTAAAAACTGTTAAGTTTTAAAAAAATTGTAGATTTTTTTTTATTCATAAAATTGAAATATTTTCCGTGAGAAAAATTTACAATTTCAAGGTCAATATTTCTATTTAGAAATTCTATATATATGAATCGAAATAGTAAGTTTTTCTCGCGCAAAATAACGTATTTTTTTTTAATTCTAACTTAAAATTTTAAGATAAAAAATAAAAATATAAATTATTTAAGAGAATAATCATATAGAAGCTATAAATTATTTGAAATCGGCCCACTGGAAGCACGGCCCACCGGGAATTTTCCCGGTATGCCCGACCGCCAATCCGCCCCTGTTAGCAGCCCTAATCCATACATATTTTAACATTAATAAAAACCACATAGTCGGAATCCCTCATTACTTTAAACGTTGCCATTATTTACAAATTTTAGATATTCCCACACGTTTTTTTTTTGTTAAACCAGCCAGCCCCTCTACACTTTATAATTTTGTTTATAATGCTATTATTTTTTTAAAATTTGATTAGTAAAATAAGCACGTGATATCCCAAAAATTTGAATTATCATTTTACATTCCAACAATATTTAGTAAAACAAAAATGATATTTAATTAACGTTTAATGTAATTTCTTATTGCAATTTGACCGTTTTTTTTTTCCTTAAATAGTTTATTTATGAAGTAGTATGTATAATCAAAAAACGCTTTTTTTCATAGCTGTAAAATAAAAATATATTAAATATTCTAGAATATATATATATTTTCATTTTTTTTTATTTTTTCCCCATTTTATAATTCTTGTCTATGTGTACATAAGTTTAAATATTTTATAAAAATTTGACTTTTAACTGATCTCAAAAAGTCAGAGCACAAAGAGCATATTTAATATTAAGTTTATAAAAGGTCTGTAGAGAGCACGTAATATTTTAGTATAGGAAATATTATTATAATATATATATATTTTTGTGCCCAGATTACAAAAAGCGCGACAGATCAAGTACGTGTATATATTTATAAAAGAATTTATTTTTAGAAAAAAAAAAAAAAGATTTCTTGAAATTATTATAAATTATATTATATTTATATATATACATAAATATTTTAAACTTGTTTTACCACATTTTAATTTAGTAGCATCAAATATTTTATGTTTCTGTTTACATATTTTTTTTTTTTTTTTATATCAAATTATCAATAAACACACATATTTTTTAATCTTTTTCAAAAAAAAAAAATTACGAATTTTTTTTGACACCAGTCACTGACACTTCAATGTTTATTAGTCAAAATAATCAACTTGTTAATATATTTTATACTATAAATTCTTAATCAAATAATATGAAAAAAAAACACACCTTTTATAAACAAAAAAAACCGAAATTAATTTAAATATAAAAAAAAAATATCGCTTAATTCACAAAATCACAACGTTTTAATAGTGAATATTATGAGTTTTCAATCGAAAAAAAACTGTTCAGTATAATTTTTAAGAGAAATATGATTTTACATTCACAAAAATATGCTTTTTATAATAAAAAAAAATGTCAATGTATATAAAAAAAAATATTTTTTGATTAAGTTTTTTTTTTATGTTGATTTAACTAAATAAGACGACAGCCACCTTATCAACTCCGGATATTGGCAATTTTTTTTTTTTTGAGAGAGAGAGGTGTAAATATATAGTTATATATTCACTTCGATTTTTAATGAAGGTCGTCGTTTTAATAATTCTATTTTAAAAACTAAAAATTCAATTATTTTATAAATAAGAACATAGAAAATATTAAAATAATTAATAATCTTTAAAAAATTAATTTATTATTCTGATATATTTTGATTAAAACAATAATTTTTTAAGTACACGATCTTCAAAAACAATCTTCAGTCAATAATATTAATCGACAAACTGATTCAGAATATCAAGAAAAATAATAATAATAAAAAAAAAAAAATGTTAATGAAAAAAGCTACTTCAATATAACAAAAAAATATCACTAAAATTCTTTATCTGTATAACCTGATTTTTTTTTTAATTGTTACACACTACAATGTTCTTTACCTTATACATAAATATGTTTATGCATACAAAAAAAATTAATATATCATCATAAATTTTTAAAGATCGATCATTGCTTTTGGATATTGGGACTAATTTTCATTTTATTTTTATATTAAATTATTAGTTTTTGGAATAAAAACCATTTATGAACAAATATTAATTTTTTTTAAAATTTATTCTCTACTATATTAAATAAGAAAAACAAATTTTTAATTTTTATTGAAGTATTGAATATATTTATACACATATACATAAATGAAATTTTGTGATATTCATTTATGTATGTACTTATTAATCTTATGGAAACGCATTGATATTTGAAATATATATATATATATATATATGGTATAAAAGTTATCAACCCACAGTTATAGAGTTTAAAGTTATTTTTTAATGTACTCATATTTCAGAAATTAAAATTAACCCCTTTATACTATAAATAAATTGCGAACTTTACTATTATTAAATAGTATATTATGTGTACAATGTTGTATTATATTAACTATAGCCTTTTTATATATATATATATATATAAAAACATTCCAAAGCTGGAAATTATACACATCGAAATAATAAAATGAAGAGATAGCAGAAGTTTAAAATGCCTACTCGACAACCTAGAGATATGAAGCGTTCATATCGTGTTCGAAGATATAAGAAATAAACAAAATCAGAGATCATTAACTAAAACGATCTCTGATTTTGTTATAATATCAAAGATGGTTCTTTTCAAAAGTTACTTCTTGTAAATGACCTTTTAATAGTCTTATAAGATTTATTATTTAAACATTTTATATCACTGTATATTTTCTTGATAATAAATTCCCCCAATAAAACTTTGTAGAACGGTAGAAAGTACACTTTTTGGGTTCAGAGAGAAAACCGATTTTCAAATTGATGTCTTTGCCCGTTTTCCTTATTATATCCTGTCATATTTTAGTAATTGCCCAATGTTTTTCCTACTTTAACAGTTGCCTGGTTTTGACTGTCCTTTTTTTATCTTATAGTTCACCATAGTTTTTTTAGTTGCTCTTTTATTTTATTTTATCTTTACATATAAACTGGGCAATTGAAAAAAGGCGGCAATAAGGAAAATGACCAATACTGTAAAATATATCCAACAGATGAATTAAAAAAATACTTAAAATATACCTACGCAACAGGCTATTAATTCATATTATTGCAAAATAGTTTATTTGCTTTTTGATAGAATTGAAAATATCACTTTAAATTTATGACACATCTACCATTTCGGAACGAAAAAAAAAAATTATTTTACAATACCTATAAATTTATAAACTGACTATTAATTAATTAAATTTAAATATTTTCAGGCGCATTGGAGTATTATTCACCGCATAAAACTATAACATACTGAATCTATAAATTTAGTAACTTAAACAGTAATTTAATCAAAACCATAAGTCGAATTTTACAATAAATGCTGTACTTTATTAAAAAAAAATAAATAAATAATGTACTAAATAAAAACAAATTAAGAATTACACATTTTATTCTTTTAATTATATAATTTTAATCATTTTTGGAATGAAAAATACTCAATATTGTATATTTTTATAATATTAGAATTATGTATTTATCTTAATATCTTATAAATTTATATAATTTTATAAAAATGGAGAATTTTTACTACAAAAAAATAAAATTATAATAACTAAACGTTAAATTCTATATTTAGTTTTTTGTATAATTTTATATTAAAATTTTCCAAAACTATAAGTTTCGTCATGTATAATTTTTGAAAAATAAAAATGTGTCATTTAATATATGGAACTTAAATGAAGGAAATAAATTTTAAAAAAATATATAAATCGATAGTAAAAAAAAAATCGATCATACATTAATTATTTCATTCAGGAAATTTGTTTTCTTCAAATATTTCTGATAAAAAAAAAAAATAATTTTACATATTTGTTTTAACTAACTGCAATAGCGTATATGAAAAGCTATTAATAAAAAGGCACATATGTTATTTATCACAAATATTAAGTACCATAATTCAGGTATCAAATGAATCATATAACATAAATCATGAATTATTACTGTAAACTCTAATTGGTCGAATTCACAACTTATATCGAAAAGTTATCCAAAAAATGGATGAAATAAATAAATGGAAAACTATTCTTATATAATTAAGAGTTTCTATAATTTGGTATTACTGGGTACAGTTTTAAATTGAATCGAATATTTAAATAAAAATATATAATACTGCCACATTTGATCTACTTTCTTGATGTTAATTAAAAAAAAAAATAGTGGATAAGATGATTATAAAAACGAGTTTAAAAAAAATTGTATGTATTTTCAAAAAAAGCATTGAAATCCTTGCATAGCATTCAAATCAGACTGAAGATGTATGTGTATGTGTATAGTCAAATGTAACTGATTTACTTTAAATATATAAAAGAATAAATAAAAAATTGAATATCAAAATCTACTCTAAATAAATATTACAAAATTTTGGCATTGATATTGAAATAAAAAATTAAAATGCAAATCTATACGTAGATATATAATAGTTTGAAATAAATCGTTGTCATGTTCACGTATATGTAGTAGGACCGTATACACACAATTAGACACAATAAGAAGATGGAACTTCTAATGTTATGGTTGTACCGGCATTACGAAAACATGGTACATCAATGCTTGCTAAACCTTCAATTGTTATTGAACGTGATTTACCACCCAATCGACAAGGTAATGTGGCACCAACATCAACTCTCAATTCTTTGTTACATAAACTGAAACATAATTAATATATTTATTATGTATTTAACTTAACAATATAAATATAAACTTACTCCAAATATGCTTTACTCACTATACCAACCAATTCTCCAATTCTGTCTTCTTTTAATGGCGTATGCTCTCCCTGTAGTACTAATACTAAATCGTTATTTTGTGCAGAATGAAATATAACTAGTTGATCACGTCCTGTGCTTACACTCATTGATGTCAACTAAAATTTGTTTTAAAAAAACATTAATAAGATTTTTAACTTAATTGTTATTATTATTACTTCTTTAATGATCATAGTTCTTTTCATATTTCGAAATTTATTTTTGGATCCATCTAATTTAAATATGGTATTTTCAGTTAAAATAAATGCACGATCAGCAGTTTTATTAAATTTGTTATATTTTTTAACAAATGAGGAAAATAAAACCTTTCCAAAACCATACGAATTTTTCAAATTCTTAACACTTCCCGTATAAATTGAAGAACTGGAATTTTCTTGAGAATATGATAAATAATCACCTAACCATTTTCGATCTTGTCCCCAATGGCGTCGTCGATTTTTCAATGCGCTTGCAGTTAGAATTTGTAAACGCATTTGCGCCCATTCACTTCGCGGATATTTTCGTAGTATCATATATGCTCTCCAGTTATTATAAATTTTTCGTAATTCAAATTCAGCATTCTTACCAACAAGTATCGGTTGTGGCCACTGAATACTTTTACCATAATCACGACTATGTTTAGCTTGCGAAAATTTTTGTGCTAAGCTGCTAAAATAAGCATGTAGCTTATATCGTCTATAGAAAGTAATAATGCACAATGCAGCTCGTAATTTTTTTAATTTTTGTCGGCATATCCATCCTCTTACTTGTTTTTGTAATAGAATCACAATATTCGGAATCATTTCGTTACGTTCTTTCTCCAGCGAAAACAATGTTTTCGGTGATCTATATAAAAAAATGTATATGCTATACCCTAATTATGAAATTATTTAAAATTTATTTACCGAATAAATATTTTATTATGCCCATATTTCACATCATTGTTAAAACCTTTTTGATCCAAGAGAACTTTAACACCTTCTTTATCGTTACCAGAATGAAAATTTGGCCATGTGTATTGTGAAATCATTTTATATCGCAATAAAAATTTATCATATCGTTGGCGATATACAAATCCAGCTCGACGTACTAAAACATTTTCCAACAAACCCAAATAGCGTACTTGATGCTCTACAAGACTTTCATCAAATACAACTGGACTTTTAATGCTATTTGGTTTAATACAACGCACATAAAATGGTTCCTTCTTTACCAGAGTACTAACCAATTCCACCATTGATTTGTAAAATAATGTCCCGGCGGTTAATGGTCTTTTTGTTGTTTTACTAATATCTTGTGCACCTTCTGGCCACATTTCACACAAAAACTTATTTTGTGAATTAAAGAGCATACGCTTAAAATCTTGATATAATGTATCTTTGTTTTTATCAATGAAACCATTAATGTTATATATGACATCTCCTGCATAATGTGTTATACGAAAATCTTCTCTATGTTTAAGAGCTTTATCCATTGGTTTTAGTTGTCTACTAGTGTAGTGTGGATGATTTTGTAATTTTTTGTCCATAGCAATCAAGAGTGTTTCATCATTAACTTTTCCAACTGTTAAACATGCTTCATCCATTATTGAAATTATACCTTTATGTTGTTGCTCAACTAAATCACATATGATCTGTGCGATATTATAATTTTATAAATAAATTTTAAATAAAAAAAAAATTATTACCTGATTATTAAAATAATCTATTTTTGTCCATTCAATGCCTTCTCTGTTATACTCTTCCTGTTCTTGTTTTAGTACCAGTTCTATATATAACATTATTATATATTACATCAATTTTTATAATAAAATAAATTATTTACCTATAAAGAGTTGTTGAAGTTTTTCATTACAATAATTAATGCAAAATTGTTCAAAACTATTTATATCAAATATCTCAAATCCGTATATATCCAATACCCCTATAACATTATTATAAGAAGCCTGACTCTCAGAACCAGGAAATACTATTGCTTTATTTATTTTGATTATAATCCAAGTAAACAATCTGTCATATATAGCTTTAGCTAATGCATCCCTTCCATACTCAGCTTGAGATACATTATGTTCTTTTTGCAAAATATTACCGCCAGCAGCAATTGTACGCTGAGTTAATGCTTCCGACAATTGAGTTTCTGTAACTTGGAGAAGTTTCGAAGCATTTGTAAGATTTGATTTATTTACAACAATAATTTTTTCTTCATTTACTAATAAATAGAATTATATTTTAAATATATATATTTTTTTCATGAACTATAAATTTTACATTCAAATTTAATATTTCCAAGATGTAAAATAGCAGCAGTTATTTTCCATACTGTATCAATTTCCTCTTTGCTAAAACCCAAAATTTTAAATGAATTTGCAGTAATTTTATAGTCAGATTTTTCTGAAAATGTTTCAGTACTTCCTTGATTTGTATAGTAATAAGATTCAGGATCTCTTGTTAAATTATATAGTTTAAGATCATTATCAGATGATCCACGCAATAACTAAATTAATAATAATAAATTTTGAATATATAATTTAAACTGTAATTGAAAATTAATTATATTTTATTATATATAATTTGTTACATTACTTGATAAAAACTATGAAAATTCCTTTCCCCTTTTTGTTGATGAATAACACGGGATTTTTCAAGCAAATAATTATTAATTACACCGCCAACAGGTTCAGCTTTATAATCGAATGCAATATCCATGTATTTTCCGAAACGACTGGAATTATCATTTCTATTGGTTTTAGCATTACCAAATGTTTCTAGTATTGCATTACTTTGTATCAGGACATTCTTTACTCTGGTAATATAAATGGATATATTTAAATAAGTTAATAATTTTATTGTAGAATCCATATCTTAAAACATACCTCTCAACTTCACTTTGTCCTTGTACATTAGTAACGGCTGCTATATATTTCATTATAATTTTGGATGCTTCAGTTTTACCAGCACCAGATTCTCCTGATATAAGAATACAAGTATCTTGGTGTCTTTGTTTAAGAATTCTATAGGCGGCATCGGCAATAGCAAATATATGTGGACTATTTTCAAATAATTCTCGACCTAATCATTTTCATTTTAAATAGATTTAAATATATATATTTTAAATGTCTTATTTTATTTACCTTTATATTTGTTAACCATTTCAGGTCCATAAAGGTTCATCTGCTTATAAGGATTAACGGAAACACATACTTCTCCTATGTAAGTATATATTTTTCCAGACGAAAATCTAGAATATATGGCAATATTCAAAATTTGTAAAATAAATAGAATATACAACATAATAAATATACTGTTTTCCTCTAATACTTTAAATTTTTAATACATATTGTAATTTGGATTTATATTTATTTTGTAATGGATTAGGAGGATGATGTTAAAAATTAATAAATATTACGAAGTAAGCGATAATTAGTCATAAACAATTTTAAACCGTCATTTAAGTATAATGAAAGTCAACCATTAATCTTATTTGGCTATATAACATATATGATATAATAAGCAATAATAAAATACGGTGGTCAATATAAATGAGGATTAATATAGTCGTAAAAAAGATAATCGGAAATGGGTGAGGCTGAAAACATTATATAGATAGGGCATTTCGAATTAGTGTAATCATTAAAATTACTCCACCTTCTGCTTTGATCATTATTGTCAGTCACAACCGAAGCACACTGTACAATATATGTATGTAGATATATTATATAATGACATAATATGAAATATCATATCATCACGTACTACAAGCGACCTTTATGGAAATTATAAAATTTAGTCTATCATCAATTATTTTTTTCTATTATTATAAATTATAACTTATTTAAAAGTATTGTAATTAAAATATGAACATACCTAATTTTCAGATTTTCTATAAATTTATTTAATGTAACTTCATCTAAAAGTACAAAATCCTGCACACCTACTTCAGAATGTAAAGCCATGGCACATAAAACGAAAAAAAACTGACTTATTTTCAATTTATTCTGTTAACGAATGAAATCATGAAACTGAATCCAACTTGAATAATTTCCAATCTTATCTTTGTTCAATAATAAATCAAAACACTTTTAAAATGAATTTATTGAAGGTGATAAGATAGGAGGACGGAAACTATATATGCTTAATTAAGTAAAATGACTAAATAATGAAATGACTAATAAAATACTTTGATTCATCAAAAGCTAAATATATTCTAACCAAAACAAACACTATATGGATTTTTTTGAAGGCTATTTTTCTGGTACTGATAGCTGAAACATTTCTGTTTTGACAGCTTGTTAATTGAGTGTTGCATTATGTTTTCTCCATGCTTCAAATAATCATATACCGGCAACACTGTATTTTGTTTTTTATTAGCTTTTTTTCCTTATCAGAAATTTTTTTTCAAATTAAAATTATATATATAATACGGTATTATACATATATTGATATTCAAATTATAAATTGAAAAATTTTAATGCAGTTTGCTTCTTAGAGCATAGTCCACATCTAGCTATTTCAAAACTTATAACACAGAAAAGGCATTAATATATTTTTCATTTTTGTGTATTTGGCGGCGATATCGTAAATTAAAAATCTTAATTTAGAATATTTTTTGCGGAGAACTTTACGAAATTTTTTGTAAGAATAAAATTAAAAAATAACAAATAGAATGCATAACTTAAACTAGTGCGCGGTGACAACGATTTTAAAATTTACCAAAAATTATTGTAAAGAATAACCCCGCGCTAAAAAATTTTCAATTAAAAAAATTCCCCACGAATTGAAAAAAAATTAACTGTGGTCAAGTTATTTTACAAAATTTAAAATTTTGAATAATTATATATAATATACCCTCTACGTATTTCATATATTTTTAGCAAATTGTTGTTTTTGTATATTTGATAATGTTCTTAAATTAGATATCGAAACTTATTGAAACTCATTGCAATTTATCGCTTCATATTCAAGTACACTGAAAACCAATTTTTGAATACAAATCAAATTTTATAATTAAGTATAACCCCTTTTAGTTTTTATAAATTAATTTATAAAAGTAAATTAAAAGTATATTTTTAATATATGTAGTTATATTTAAGTCGCGTTTATTTATCTGATAATCATTAAAAATATATTTTTTAACTTAAGTTCAATTAGGGCCCCAAAAACATAGTTCAATTAGTATGTTCACAATAATCCTTAACAAGTCATATTGATTTTGTTAAAACATTTTAATTTATCCCATACTCTAAATTCAATTAAATTTTTTTTTGTAATTCGATATGAAATAACTTAATTTAAGGGAGGCAAAACTATATATATGTTGTATGTATATATTTAAGATTAGGAATATTATTAGGATATTATAAATATTCGAACGATATTTCAGTGGCGTGCATTTTATTTCTAGAGTTGTACATTTTGAACCCTAATAATTTTAAATAAAAAATATACGATTACAGATAACACAATGACATTAAGAAAAAAAAATAACACAATAGCATAAGCATAAAAATTACTTCTTTTCCTCATTCACACAACTCAGGAGAATTTAAATTTCACTTACGAACCACGAAAACGATGGTTTAAAACAAATTGTCTATTTCCATTTATTTATTTCTATCCACTATTATTATGAATATGTACATATCTACAATATCACATATTTTTATCTCTAGACGAGCACACATTCAGAATATTACAGCTTGTTTTACAAAGTAAAATCGGAGGTACAAGAAACAGAGGTAAAAGTAAAATTTTGTGGACAAAAGACTAGTACCCTAACTGATAAGAAAAGTTAAATAAAAAAATCAAATAAAAATTATGATGATCAACTTCCCCTTAGAGGAGGAAAACCTTAAAAAGAAAATAGATTTTAATAATTTTTTGTAATGTAACAGTCAAATAAAAAATACTGAATTTAATTGTGGATGATTGTATTTTAAGCTGAATTAATTAAATTGTAATATCATATTTTTTTAACGTTAAATACACTTAATTCATTTAAATTGGTTTCCAGGATAGAACACACTCATTTGATTTCTCAAATTCAATAAAAAAAAACTTTGGTTTCTTATATAGACCATATCCGATTCTATATATTTTGTACATTAGGCCGGACGCCACTGATATAATTCAATATAATTAATGGATAAACAGAATATCAAAATTAAATTAAATTTATTATTATAATTATATTAAAATTTACATTTTTAAAAACAATAAATTTAAATGAATGTTTATCCTTGTTTCATTATTTGAATAAAATATTTATTCATGGAATTTACAAAGTAAAAGTAAAATTTATTTATTTATCTTTTGGCTTATAAACGCAATTACTCTAATGTTGAATTTGATGTGGTTGAACCAGTTCCAATATTATTTTCTCAATTCTAATTTATTCTAATGAAAACAGTTTTCTATTTGTTAAGGAATAAATTTCTTAATCAGATATTCCTTTTTTTCCTATTTTGAAGGAATCAATTTTTTTAACTAAACAAACACAATTTTGACTGTCAGATTAAAAGAGGAAAAAAGGATTAAAAGATTATTGTAATTCATAAAAGTCGTTCTAAAATAAAAGTTTGATATTTCATAATTATTACTTTTAATTATAAATTATAATTGTACACAGTACTAGGAAAACTGGAATGATAATCATCTAATCATTTAAGAAATTGAAATTAATTTTTCCCTATAACCCGTACATAAATTTAATACATATGTATAATTAATTTCTGGATATAACACAAAAATATAGTTCAAAAACTGTATGAGAAATTTCAATTTAACATTCATATATTTCTTTAAGACTATCTATCATACGCAATAATTGATTTTTATTCAGTTGAAAAAAAGTCGTTTGATAGATATGTTCGCGGTTTATTTCTTCTATTTTTTCGATTAAAAAATATTTACTAAAAAATAAAAAAACTGTTTATTTTATGTATCCATAAATAGTTTTAAAAATAATAATTATGTATAAACACAATATCAACATAAACAATTAATATTTGTTTTTAAATGTTAAAAAAAATATATAAAAGTTTCATTAGTGAATCAAGTAATAAGATAAATTAAAAGATTTTTTTTTAGTTATTTTTAGTTTCTTTTTCAATAATATTTGATTACTTCACTATAATTTAAACTTACACAACGCCTAAATAATAATAATAAAAAAAAACACACATATTTTAAGTTACTTTTCTTAAGCCTTAAAATCACAAATTTTATAATAAAATTAATTTTTTTTTTCAAAGCCGTAGATATGACAATCTTAAATATTTTGATAAGAAATTTTTGATGATAAGAATTCAATAAATCTTAAAAAAATTCAATGTTCATAGGTAAAAAAAAAAAAAACACCTAGAACTTGATAGAAAAAATAAATATAATTACTAAACCAACAGTTGAAATTTGATAGTCTATCAGTTATAGTTAATTATATTTACAATTTGAAACAAATTAATAGTAAAAATTAAAATTAAAGTTTAACAAAAAATATTATTGTAAAATTTAAAGTTGAAAGTTCTTCTATTAAATGATAAGAAAATATATCTAATAGTATTAATGTAGTAAAAAATATATCTACATTGAAATTGTGAATTTAAAAGAATAATGAATTTATAGGAAAAAAGGGAATTAAAACAATATTTAATATAATTATTAATTCCAAAATAAACTTATTAAATAAATTTCTTTAGAACTTTCTAATTAATCATCAATGCTGGTAGATTGGATATTTTCATTAAATTTAATTAATTATGAATAATGTACTTATAATCTTTCAAGATAAATACAAAAAATAAATAAATAAATAATATTTATAGAATATATTTTTTAAAATAATAATGATTATTTAAAAAAAAAAATGTTCAATAATTAAATGTAATTTATTATGTTGAGAAGTTTAAAGTAACAATGTTCAGTGATTAGATTTCAAAAATAAAAAAAAAACCCACTCGGATAATGTTTATAGATAGTCTAATAATGTATTGGATATTAATAACACTTTCATACCTAATCGTCTTCGACAATCAGGTAAATTTTCTCCTTTTTTTTTAAAAAATTTATTTTAATATTTATTTTTTTGTTTACTGAAATTTATTGAAATTGCAAATTATTGTTAAATATCTCATGAATTCACTTAGCTTATTAGGCCGTATAATTTGTGACTAAAGTTTGCAAAAAATATGTGTATAGTTCTTAAATATTAGGGATACCCATAGTTTTTAATTTCTATTTGCCAACATATGCTTTAAAGATTTCTAAAGCAATATCGAGTGTATTGTTTAACATTAACGTTGCTGGTGAATAGGACCTGTCTGACATACACTAAAAATTTTGAGATAATAACGCGTTAGTATCTCTAGTGGAGCCTGATTCAGGACTTCAGAAGGAAAGTTCTACCATATACGTCATAGTCACTGGGTATGCCTTTGTCGGATTATTATTTGTTCAGATCTTTGAAGCATATGTTGGAAAATAGAATTTGAAATTCTGTTGCTGCTGATATAACAAACCACATTCAGAGGGACCATGTTCCCACTATAAGGCGATCGAAAATTTACAGAATAGACGGCAAACAGTCATTAGTAATGGTGGAGACTCTATACTTGATCAAGCAGTAAAAATCTTTATGTTACGATTTATATTTATCATTTATGTTAAAATAATTTATTACTTCTGGGTACCATTTAGGAAACTTATTGATGCGAGGAGTAGTAAATTTAAATCAAATTAAATTAAAATACTATACCTTGCTTCAAGTACGTAAGATGGTATTCATTTTATTTCCAAATTAAAATCTCACTATTTGTTAAGATTTAAAATATTATGCATTACCTAAATATTTAATTTTGAACTATGCTCATTAATTATTAATAATATTTGTTTCAGATAAATGCGACGTTTAAAGAACCAGATGGTTAGTATTATTAAATATATATTTTATTAACATATGAATTTAAAATAATGCTATTTAGATTCTTTTTTCACATTATGTGTTGAATTATATTATTTATATTTTTTTTATAATTTATTTTGAAAGAAATTTTATATTTCATTTTTTGTTAGATATATCTGCTGAGTTTTTCTTAAGTGATAATGGACATTTCCATCTTAACCTTACGTGGGAGAAATCCAATCGTCCAAGTAAATATTTTAGTTAATTTTAATTAATCTATTGATAAATTAGTATAGTAGTTGTGTATCCAAATTTTGTTGTATTGTAATTAATTTTTGGAGTACAATAATTTCTGTAAGATAATTATTATGAATTTTTTCAAATGCAAGAGTTGTAAATATTAATATTCATAGTTAACACTTTCAATTTTAACACATAGTTTATGTTGTTTATACAGGCGCTGTCAAAATTGAATCTCTCAGTGAAAATTGTAGTATTTCATGTGGACAATCACCTCCTGTGGTAAGTAGTAATCCCAATATTTAGTTTTGTAATTTTAGCACGCTTCTTTTAATATGAACACAGGTTATATTTCATAAAACGTTTCTGTTATTCAACTTGTTATTTTATTCCTTTTTTTATATATTCTCATAGGATACTACATCAGCAATCCTTCCGGAAATTGGAAGTGACAGTGCTAAATCTATTAGAACAGATCATGAGTGTATATTCATTAAGAATTGTTGGTATAATATTATTTTTGAACATGATGCAACAAATCTAGTTTGGAACAAAACTTTATATCTTCCAGGTACAATCAATTTTTATATATCAATATTTAACAGTATATTTCCCAAACCACATCCCTTCCCAATAGAATATAGCGATTCAACAATGTCATAAAAATGTAATCTATACAACAGGTATTTTTCGTTAATGAAAATTTCACTATATTAATATTGACAATTGCTTTGATTTCGCTATTGGTTCATAAATCAATAGTAAATTTATTATTGACATTCTCATCTTAACAAATATAAATTAATTTTTTGTTTTTCGCGAATGTTATTTAATGTTTAAATATTTTGCTTTCAAAATAACGTGTATTTCACTATATTAATATTTTATACTATAAAGAAATATAATTCTTGACGCCAGATATAAATAACCATAAATCTCAAAAGAAAATTTTATTAATTAAATGACTGAGGTTTATATATTTACATTTATATATCTTCAAGTACCGAAATATTTCGAAATTTTTCATATCACTTTAAAACTAAAATTGAAATTACTTTCCAACAAACCCTTAAACTGTAAAATGATTTTATTTGATTGAAAAATAATATTTATTCTAGCATGTGTAAATGATCGGTGTTTGTGTGATAAAGATTCTGCATTCCCAAAGTTTTCAGTATGGGGTAAATTTTTATCGAAAGATAATATAAAAATTAACTGGTCTGTTAATGTCACCGAAATGGCAACAAATTCTATCTTTTCCAGCATCAAAATAAATCAATTTAAGTCAATCAATATAAGGTAAAAAATATTTTAAAATATTTTCAAAAATATACAAAATTTGAATAATTATTTTAGTGTACACGAACTAACAGTTCCCGAACATGACTGGGGTGGTAAGCACGTACTGATATTGGAAGATAGTTTTCCCTTAAACATCGATCCAAACAAAAAGAATATGTTAGGATATTGGGTACTACACTCAAAATCAACATTTCTATCAAAACATGTATTTTTAATAAAGGCATCTATTATTGATTCAAATGGATGCCCTAGTGAAGAAGAACGTTTCCAATTTATTGGTAAATAAATAAAATGTGTATATAAAGTAATTAAATTTAAAAATTATTTTTCATTTCAGTGCCAAAGGAACTAGAAAACGACAATATTGATTACAGGGTAAATATTTATGTTTTCTCTAAATAAAAGCATAAGATATCCAATTTACGAAAACAATAAATACTTCTCAAAATTATTCGCTATACATAATCCAATCATTTTAAATCTTCAGTACAACTTATAAGTTTAACCGAGTTCTTTCCAGTGCTTGCATAAATATAATTTCGAGCAGGCAGCCTTACTCTAACATTTGATCAGCCTTATTTATTCGCATTTCGACATTTCCTTTTCTATCAACTTTTTCGGCCGAAGAGGAAACGTTTCTTATTTTTCAAATAAATGCGAACCACATAGAATGAGATGCAAAAAAAGAGTAAGGTTATAAACTTTCGGTTTGATTTGTGGTGACTATAAAATGTAGAATACTTATGTTATTGTTATATGACAAATATTGCTCTGATGCAAATAATTATATTATTCCTCAGTAAATGCAATTTCAATAAAACACCCATTTTCTAACTAACATACTGTATATATTACAATTTAAAATTGAAGTTCCTTATTAAAGTCTAAATCGTGATTAATAAAATCGCCAAAGTTTACGTCTTTAATGAATGATGAAAATTATTTACTTTTAGTTGGTTAAAGCTATGTATTTTTCTATTTTAGATTGTCGCTGTTGTAATTATTATTGGAATTTTATTTATACTTATTTTAATATACACAACAATTCAAAAATCCAAATTCAATTTTTGGAAAAATAGGTGCCGCAACATTGTTGGAAGGTATGTAAAATATTACCAAAGCAATATAAATATTTAATACTGGTAAGTTCGAAGAAAAATATTCTAAGAACATTAAGAAATTAGTAGTATATAAATATAGTGGTGTTTAATAAATTATTATTTTTTTTTTTCACCTCTTTAAGTCCGATTGTTCATATTCCAATGGAGTCTAACATATTATATATTGAAAAAGATAGCATTTTGGTACGCATTTATTTTAGCCAAAAGAAAAGTTATTAAAATTATTTTTTATAATTTTTTTAGAATAGTATTGATGACTATTTCGAGATTAGCCCAAGTAGTATTACTATTGCATATCGGGTTGATGGTGGAACATTTGGAACAGTTTTTAAAGGATATTTAAAACATGGAAATGGATCAACTATGATAGTGGCAATTAAACAATTAAAAAGTTATTTATTTTTTCTAATTGATATAAATATAGTTATTTAAAAAAATATATACCTTCCCATTAGAGAAAAAATTTACAAAAACCACTTTTTATAATAAACTAACAGTTTGTATGAAATGCCATGTTTTCGTCAGTTTTCATTACAATTACGTATAAAAAATAAGTTATATAAAATCTTCATCTGTTATCAGTAATCTATTTTAGCAATTTTGTAAGAACCGCTGGAAATTCAGCGGTTCTTACAAAATTGCTAAAATAGATTACTGAAAGTAATTTATTATTACTATACAATAAATACATACTAGGAAGTATTTTCCGTTTCCGGTAAAATTTTGAAAATGTCGCTGAACAAATTTTCGCGAAAATGTATCGATAAATATATATTCTTTATTTTTGAATAACATTTAAATAAAACTCAAATTATATATTCAGAGTAACACTAACCAAATCTACTTCTTAGAGACAAAATATTCAGACATTGAAGAAGATTTTTTAAATGAAGTTGATACTATGAAAAATGTTGGAAAACATAAACATATTGTTGAATTCCTTGGTTGTTGTACTAAACAAAAACCAATGATGATGATAATGGAATATGTTGGCGGTGGAAGTTTAGTAAGCTTATTAGTTAAATAATATATATAAAAATTTCATTCGTTTTTCATTTATAGTTGAATTATCTAGAACGTATAGGTCGCAAACAAAAAGATTTTTCGGAACATGAAAATGATCCTTTTAGATTTGAAGAATTCGGAGGAACATATGTTGAAATTATGCTGTCCGGGTATGTGTATCAGTTGTTATAAAATCAAATTTTAAACATATTAACCGAATAACCGAATAAATGAATCAATATTTCTTTCAATGTAATGTTTCAATATTTGTCAGATATTCTCGAGAATCAGGAAGTTCCTATATGACTCAAAATGAGCGATGTCGGAATACATTAAGACCATCATTAACTGAAAGTAAGTACTATATAAAAATAATTAATGGGATCTAGTAATAGTTTTTAACAATTCTGACATTTTTTTTTTTTTTTGGTTTAAAAAATATGAATTCAATAAGATTATTTCTTTGATAAATAAAATTTTATGTGTGTTACACATTTCCATGTACAAACGAAATAAACCAATTAGCGTGTGATAGATATTGTTGCTATCAAATGATATAATGTACAATAAAATATTCTTGAACTCTCTAATGAGACTTTGCCTTACTGCACTGTGGTCATAAGGACAACTTAAACAAAACGTTTTTGAATCATTTCGCGGATTTTCCTCCCAATTTAATTTTTTGAAAAATAATATCAATTTTATGTGTGTTACACATTTCCATGTACAAACAAATAATGACAAAATATAATTTTCTTATAGCAATGTATACAAATGTAAGTGAAAACAATGAAGAAGTTAACTGTGAGGAGCTCCATAATTTTGCTTTACAGATTGCCGAGGGAATGCAGTATTTGGAAGAAAAAGGAATTACTCACAGGTATTCTATGAAAATTAAAATTTATTATAGTACATCGACATGTTACTAACTTTTTGTTATAGAGACCTTGCTGCTCGAAATATTCTTATAACAGAAAAAAAAATATTGAAAATATCCGATTTTGGATTATCAAGAAACGGAATATATATCAAACGAACACAAGGAAAGGTTGGTATCTATTTAGTAAACTTAAATTTACTGCTTAGTTAAAATATTACAATTAACTGGTGTACTAGTGAATCAACATACAAGTTAATTTAAAAAAGTAATAAATATTTAATGATGTGGATAGTTTAATAATTTCTAATCCCTAATTTAATTACTATACATACTACTATACTGTTAACAGATTTCATAAACAAAAAAGATATACAGATACATTAATTTTTAATTCACATTTTTAGATTCCATGGAAGTGGTTGTCTATTGAAGCAATGCAATATCATTTTTACTCCAGTAAAAGTGATGTTTGGGCATTCGGTGTAGTATTATGGGAAATTGGAACTTTAGGTAAGATTATTCTAGTTTCAGTCTAACATAAATGAAGTTAACCAATTATTCCATCCAGCTAATTTTATTAATAAATGATCCGCCCCACTCACTAAATTTTCCGAAAAATAACAATGATTTCTTTTTTAAATAGTAAATTTATTTGTATCGTTAGCTGTGAATAAAAAGTTTATAGCATAGAATGTTTGATATTTATTTCTTATTCCAGGACTCGGTCCTCCTTATCCAAATGTCAACAATTCTGATTTATTGCATTATTTATTAAATGGGAACAGATTGGATAAACCTGACATCTGTTCTGACGAGCTATATAATTTGATGACTAATTGCTGGAAAGAAGACCTGGACGACAGACCATCATTTTATGATATATTAAAACTTTTGAGACCGGAAGGCCAAAATCTTTACGTTCAATTAAATAACTTCGGATCAAATTATGTTTTTCCACCATTGACAAATGATATGTAATAAAAATATTTAGCATTTAATATAGTATTTAATAAGTATACAAAATAAATATTTATTTAAACGTGTAATTTAGTTTTAATATAGAATATGTATTTTATGTGGAAATTCGAAAAATCGCCTTATTTTCTAGATCAGTAACAAATTAGTCAGAAAATTATAAATATGGGTTTTGTGCCCTCCTAAATGAATCTAGCGTAATTCGAAAATTAGTCAAAATCTCCGAATCGGCTATAATTTTATTTTATTTAAAAATATTTCTATATTTAAAAACAAACTGAACGTATCACAATGATTTAAAAAAAATTTTAATGAGGGCACTTTAATCTGCTTGGAATATAAATAAAAAGGCAAATCGGAAGTCCAAGTTATTTAGAATTATTTGCACCAAATATATTGTTCCATTTTTCATATTGTAGCAGTTCATTTGGTGAAACGCTTGTACGAACTCGTTTAAATGCAGTAAGGAAATCCTTATAGTTAACACTTCTTACCTGAAATTATGAAAATTTGTCAAAAAAAGTATATGAAATCCGCTCCAACAGCCTATTTCTTTTAATTGAAAGATGTTTCCAAAAATTAGTAGACATAAAAGAGAATTAGAAGAAAGCGAGACACATATTAAGAGGAATTAATAAAGACAGAAAGCTCCAGTGTGAGACCAAGAAATGTTATTAATGCATTCGAGAACTGAATTTAAATTTTGTACACAGTTCGGAATGGTATATTAAATAGAAAAAATAATGCCAGTTTAAACACAAAGTTCACGTGCGTTTTCATTAAAAGTTAAAATATTTGTGTTTGCATGACAATATTTACAGGATCTATATTTAGCCAATTACTTACTTGTTTTTCATTAAAAAATGGAATGTCTGTTGCTGGTATCGATCTAATAGGTTCCATTGAAGCTTCACGGCATAGCGACTCCATATCGGCTGCACTATAACCATCGGACATTTCCCCAATTAGAATAAATTCACTTTCAGTTAGGTCATTTCTTTCAGTTGAAAGGAGATTTTTTATAATTTGTATCCTTGCCTAAATATATTTAAATTTCAAATATTTTTTAATATATTACAGATTACTTTTTGTTTACCTGAAATTCAGGTAATGGGATATATAATCTGCGAACAAAACGGCGCCTAGCAGCTTCATCCAGTTCTTGTGGTCTATTAGTAGCTCCTACTATTAACAATCTCTCGCTATCTCTAGTACCTGCCCCATCGAGTTGTACAAGAAACTCCGTCTATTAGATTTATTAAAATTAGAGAAACATTTTTATATTTTTTAAATAAGCAATATATTTACTTTTATTCGTCTGGAACTTTCATGTTCCGTTTCTGTACGCTGACATAATAAAGAGTCTATTTCGTCAATAAATATTACCTTGGAAAATTTGGGATAAATAATTTTTTTTTTAATAAATTTGATTTTGTAAAAGCTTACAGATGGTTGTTTCACACTAGCAACAGCAAATAGTGCCCTAACCATTTTTTCTCCTTCGCCAATCCATTTTGAGGTTAAACTAGATGCACTTATACTAAAAAATGTCGATTTAGATTGTGAAGCAATACATTTTCCGATCAGTGTTTTTCCAGTTCCCGGGGGACCAAATAATAAAATGCCTCGAGGAGGTCGTCTTAACCCAGTGAATATATCAGGTCTTAAAATTGGCCATACAACAGCTTCTTGTATTGTTGCTTTAGCATATTCTAAGCCAGCAATATCTTCCCAACCTATATAATTACAAAAATTATTTAATATCTAAATAAAAAGTAAATTATTATACTTATAGGTTTAAATTTGTGCATAATTTCATTGCATATTAATTTTATCATATTTTCATCAATATTCCGTAACCTGTCATGCTGTAGATTTGTTATATCGTTATTTATTTCCCTAAATATATAATAATGAAAACATAGAAATATATCTTTAATATATTTTGAGCATACACATCATCTTTCTTATTTGTAAGCAATTCCGGTTTTTTATATTTTGAACTAACACTTCTTTTTGTAGTGCCGCAGCGTGCTCGATTTGCTGGTACGGTCTTTAATAAAATGTATTCAAATTAATTTATATATTTAGTAAAAAAACGAAAATCATAATAACACCGTATTCATTAGCTTACTTGTTGTTTTTGAACAATTAATTCCTCATGAGCGGTCTTGAAAAAATGTTCGTTCCCTTCCGTTTTTCTGGTTTCTGAAGGATCATTCATTTTTCTCTCTTCGTTGGGATCATATATTTTTCCAATCAAATTATTCTCTTTATAACAAACTGTATTTGCAATACATTCAATAATTGGAGGTCTGATAGGTGAATTTGATTTATTAATATTTTGAATATAGGAAGCAAATATATTTAAATCATTTAGTGATATTTCATCCTGTTTGCAATCTAAGTATTTTCCATTGCAAAAGTTATTTTTTGGAACTATATCGTTCAATAAAAATGACCAATCCGAAAAATCTGATAATTCATTTTTAAACTTTATAATTGATAATCCAATGTTACCGCATATATTCTTAGTTAAGTTGAATATATTTTCTACATTATTTTCTAATTTTTTTTTAAGTCTATTGCTAACAATACGATCCCGCCGATGTTGACGATATTGATTCCTTCTGTAATAAATTTGTTTATTACTGGATTTGTCTTATTTAATTGATTTCATTCAAATATGTACCGAACAATATCACATATTAAAAAAAAATATTCCATTTAAATTTTTTAAAGAATTCAAAATAATAAAAATAAACTATCAACAAGCTTTTTAAAATTTAAAAATAGCAAATATTACCTCCTTATTACATTTTTTCTCACGTTAAAATGTATCGCAGCGCTGTTATTTCAAAGCAGCAACCGATAGCTACAAATATGAATTCCCAAATGTAACAAATACAATTAACTTATTGAGTTCTACATTTTTTATTGAAATAAAAACACTAATTTTGTTTTAATTTTATTTCATTAATCTAATTAATTTTTTCTTATTTCATTAATCTAATTAATTAATTATTTTGGAAACACCAGTGAGAACAATGTGATTGGTAAATAGCATATTTGTACATAGTAGTTATTTTATACATCAAATTGCATTACTTTTACCCTACACGCCATTTCACGATTTTTGCCATTATTAAATAAATAATGGCAAAATCCTGAAATCGTTTGTAGGGTAAAGTAATTAAATGCTTTATTTTTTATATATTTCCTCAAATGATAATTGACTAATTAATAATTTTACGAACTTAAAAAAAACTTCTTAAAATAAAGGTAACCTTAAATGTGAATTTATTCGAATTTGGATATGACAAATTGATTTGCTAACAAATAGAACTACCTAAAGAAAACAAATTCATGTCAATTATGAAACTTTATTCGAATCGATTTTTTCGACGAAAAGTCAATTAATTGAACTCAGTATATTAAGTGCTTCGATTCGATTAATTATGCTATATTATGTAGTTCGATTTTATCGGACTGTCAAAAAAAAAATCCAACATTCTTTCGTTGCTAATTTTGTTGTCGAAACTGGTATGTGTAAAAAATTTAAATTTGAATTTTTCATTACTTTATTTTTTTAAAGAAGTGAAATTAAAACTTTCAAACATATTAATAATTTTAACGTTAAAAAACAATAAAATGTAAATATAATAGCAAAATAAATTGGAAATTGTAATTAAGGAAAAGTGTAATAGCAACCAATTTAAAAAATTAGTGTCTTTAATGGAAGAAAATGAAGATGTTGCCAATTTTCATCTTGAATTTTTTATTTCTTGTTTTCAATATTTATAATTTTTATGAATATAGGACTGGACGGCTTATAAATTCAACATTAAGCAAAAACTGCAACAACAAATATCATTAAAAGCAACTGGTGGTGGTAAAGGAAAATATATAAGCTTTAATGATTTGGAAAAAAGGGTTATCAGGATTTTGAACTCTATTATTTGTTTTTGGTAATGGTCTTCAGCTTCGGATAAAATATATCTAAATGCATCCTTAGACACTCGAAATAATTTTTTAAACCTATAATATTTGAAAAAGTTTTTAGTGATAATTTCGAAAACTATAACACTATTTCTACGCAGAATCAGGAATTTCAAACGAATTAGAATTGTCTCGTATTGCCATCCTTATTATACGAAAATAAATTGGATAGGTACATGTACATTCCTCTTCACAATCGTACCATATATGTATCAACTGAATCCATTGAATTTACTTACACGATTTAATATTAATTTTAATTAAAAACAACAACAGACTCAAACATCACAATTTTTTCACACTATTTTTAACTTTAAGAAATTATTTTGTATCAAAAACAGAAAAACATAACATTAAAAAAAATGTTGACACATTAATAATTGATTTTATTTGTTAGTTCTAACTTAAATTTTATTTATTAAGTTGGCACTCTTCGATTCGATTAAATCTTATTACATAATAGCAAAATAAAATGCAATCGAAGAATAATCCAAACTTTTCGATAAAATCGAAACGAACTACATAATTGACTTGATTATGTAACTGAAATTTAAAATGAGTTAGAAAAGCAATTGCCCGAGAAATCGGGAAAATATGGAAAATTAATGAGATTCAATACAAAACATCAGAATTTGTAGCCAAATTGTGATGTACCAAATATGTGGGGATTGCTTTCAGTTTTAAGGGTTTTCATTTTTTTGCTACAAATTCTGATGTTTTGTATTGAATATCATTAAATTTCCATACTTTCCCCATTTCTCTGGCAGTTTTGAATATTTTTCGAAAAGGTCTTCGGAAATGCGCTAGAAATTAAATTCCCTACACGGAGATACCAAATATGTGGGGATTGCTTGCAGTTTTAAGGGTTTTCATTTTTTTGCTACAAATTCTGATGTTTTGTATTGAATCTCATTAAATTTCCATATTTTCCCGATTTCTCGGCCAGTTTTGAATATTTTTGGAAAAGGTCTTCGGAAATGCGCTAGAAATTAAATTCCCTACACGGATATACCAAACATATGGGGATTGCTTTCAGTTTTAAGGGTTTTCATTTTTTTGCTACAAATTCTGATGTTTTGTATTGAATCTCATTAAATTTCCATATTTTCCTGATTTCTCGGGCAGTTTTGAATATTTTTCGAAAAGGTCTTCGAAAATACGCTAGAAATTAAATTCCCTACACTGAGATACCAAATATGTGTGGATTGCTTTCAGTTTTAATGGTTTTCATTTTTTTGCTACAAATTCTTATGTTTTGTATTGAATCCCATTAAATTTCCATACTTTCCCGATTTCTCGGGCAGTTTTGAATATTTTTCGAAAAGGTCTTCGGAAATGCGCTAGAAATTAAATTCCCTACAAGGAGATGCCAAATATGTGAGGATTGCTTTCAGTTTTAAGGGTTTTCATTTTTTTGCTACAAATTCTGATGTTTTGTATTGAATATCATTAAATTTCCATATTTTCCCGATTTCTCGGGCAGTTTTTAACATTTTTCGAAAACGTCGTCGGAAATGCGCTAGAAATTAAATTCCCCACACGGAGATACCAAATATGTTTGGATTGCTTTCAGTTTTAAGGGTTTTCATTTTTTTGCTACAAATTCTGATGTTTTGTATTGAATCTCAATAAATTTCCATATTTTCCCGATTTCTCAGGCAGTTTTGAATATTTTTCTAAAAAGATCTTCGGAAATGCGCTAGAAATTAAATTCCCTACACGGAGATACCAAACATATGGGGATTGCTTGCAGTTTTAAGGGTTTACATTTTTTTGCTACAAATTCTGATGTTTTGTATTAAATCTCATTAAATTTCCATATTTTCCCGATTTCTCGGGCAGTTTTGAATATTTTTCAAAGAGGTCTGCGGAAATGCGCTAGAAATTAAATTCCCTACACGGAGCTACCAAATATGTGGGGATTACTTTCAGTTTTAATGGTTTTCATTTTTTTGCTACAAATTCTGATGTTTTGTATTGAATCTCATTAAATTTCCATACTTTCCCGATTTCTCGGGCAGTTTTGAATATTTTTCGAAAAGGTCTTCGGAAATGCGCTAGAAATTAAATTCCCTACACGGAGATACCAAACATATGGGGATTGCTTGCAGTTTTAAGGGTTTTCATTTTTTTGCTACAAATTCTGATGTTTTGTATTGAATCTCATTAAATTTCCATATTTTCCCGATTTCTAGGGCAGTTTTGAATATTTTTCGAAACGGTCTTCCGAAATGCGCTAGAAATTAAATTCCCTACACGGAGATACCAAATATGTGGGGATTGCTTGCAGTTTTAAGGGTTTTAATTTTTTTGCTACAAATTCTGATGTTTTGTATTGAATCTCATTAAATTTCCATATTTTCCCGATTTCTCGGGCAGTTTTGAATATTTTTCGAAAAGGTCTTCGGAAATGCGCTAGAAATTAAATTCCCTACAGGAGATACCAAATATGTGTGGATTGCTTTCAGTTTTAACGGTTTACATTTTTTTGCTACAAATTCTGATGTTTTGTATTAAATCTCATAAAATTTCCATAATTTCCCGATTTCTCGGGCAGTTTTGGATATTTTTCAAAAAGGTCTTCGGAAATGCGCTAGAAATTAAAATCCCTACACGGAGATACAAAATATGTGGGGATTGCTTTCAGTTGTAAGAGTTTTCATTTTTTTGCTACAATTCTGATGTTTTGTATTGAATCTCATTAAATTTCCATATTTTCCATATTTCCCGGTCTATTTTGAATATTATTCGGAAAGGTCTTCGGAAATGCGCTAGAAATTAAATTCCCTACACGGAGATACCAAATATGTGGGGATTGCTTGCAGTTTTAAGGGTTTTCATTTTTTTGCTACAAATTCTGATGTTTTGTTTTGAATCTCATTAAATTTCCATATTTTCCCGATTTCTCGGCCAGTTTTGAATATTTTTCGAAAAGGTCTTCGGAAATGCGCTAGAAATTAAATTCCCTACACGGATATACCAAACATATGGGGATTGCTTTCAGTTTTAAGGGTTTTCATTTTTTTGCTACAAATTCTGATGTTTTGTATTGAATCTCATTAAATTTCCATATTTTCCTGATTTCTCGGGCAGTTTTGAATATTTTTCGAAAAGGTCTTCGAAAATACGCTAGAAATTAAATTCCCTACACTGAGATACCAAATATGTGTGGATTGCTTTCAGTTTTAATGGTTTTCATTTTTTTGCTACAAATTCTTATGTTTTGTATTGAATCCCATTAAATTTCCATACTTTCCCGATTTCTCGGGCAGTTTTGAATATTTTTCGAAAAGGTCTTCGGAAATGCGCTAGAAATTAAATTCCCTACAAGGAGATGCCAAATATGTGGGGATTGCTTTCAGTTTTAAGGGTTTTCATTTTTTTGCTACAAATTCTGATGTTTTGTATTGAATATCATTAAATTTCCATATTTTCCCGATTTCTCGGGCAGTTTTTAACATTTTTCGAAAACGTCGTCGGAAATGCGCTAGAAATTAAATTCCCCACAAGGAGATACCAAATATGTTTGGATTGCTTTCAGTTTTAAGGGTTTTCATTTTTTTGCTACAAATTCTGATGTTTTGTATTGAATCTCAATAAATTTCCATATTTTCCCGATTTCTCAGGCAGTTTTGAATATTTTTCAAAAAAGATCTTCGGAAATGCGCTAGAAATTAAATTCCCTACACGGAGATACCAAACATATGGGGATTGCTTGCAGTTTTAAGGGTTTACATTTTTTTGCTACAAATTCTGATGTTTTGTATTAAATCTCATTAAATTTCCATATTTTCCCGATTTCTCGGGCAGTTTTGAATATTTTTCAAAGAGGTCTGCGGAAATGCGCTAGAAATTAAATTCCCTACACGGAGCTACCAAATATGTGGGGATTACTTTCAGTTTTAATGGTTTTCATTTTTTTGCTACAAATTCTGATGTTTTGTATTGAATCTCATTAAATTTCCATACTTTCCCGATTTCTCGGGCAGTTTTGAATATTTTTCGAAAAGGTCTTCGGAAATGCGCTAGAAATTAAATTCCCTACACGGAGATACCAAACATATGGGGATTGCTTGCAGTTTTAAGGGTTTTCATTTTTTTGCTACAAATTCTGATGTTTTGTATTGAATCTCATTAAATTTCCATATTTTCCCGATTTCTAGGGCAGTTTTGAATATTTTTCGAAACGGTCTTCCGAAATGCGCTAGAAATTAAATTCCCTACACGGAGATACCAAATATGTGGGGATTGCTTGCAGTTTTAAGGGTTTTAATTTTTTTGCTACAAATTCTGATGTTTTGTATTGAATCTCATTAAATTTCCATATTTTCCCGATTTCTCGGGCAGTTTTACATATTTTTCGAAAAGGTCTTCGGAAATGCGCTAGAAATTAAATTCCCTACAGGAGATACCAAATATGTGTGGATTGCTTTCAGTTTTAACGGTTTACATTTTTTTGCTACAAATTCTGATGTTTTGTATTAAATCTCATAAAATTTCCATAATTTCCCGATTTCTCGGGCAGTTTTGGATATTTTTCAAAAAGGTCTTCGGAAATGCGCTAGAAATTAAAATCCCTACACGGAGATACAAAATATGTGGGGATTGCTTTCAGTTGTAAGAGTTTTCATTTTTTTGCTACAATTCTGATGTTTTGTATTGAATCTCATTAAATTTCCATATTTTCCATATTTCCCGGTCGGTTTTGAATATTATTCGGAAAGGTCTTCGGAAATGCGCTAGAAATTAAATTCCCTACACGGAGATACCAAATATGTGGGGATTGCTTGCAGTTTTAAGGGTTTTCATTTTTTTGCTACAAATTCTGATGTTTTGTTTTGAATCTCATTAAATTTCCATATTTTCCCGATTTCTCGGCCAGTTTTGAATATTTTTCGAAAAGGTCTTCAGAAATGCGCTAGAAATTAAATTCCCTACACAGAGATACCAAATATGTGGGGATTGCTTGCAGTTTTAAGGGTTTTCATTTTTTCGCTACCAATTCTGATGTTTTGTATTGAATCTGATTAAATTTCCATATTTTCCCGATTTCTCGGGCAGTTTTGAATATTTTTCGAAAAGGTCTTCGGAAATGCGCTAGAAATTAAATTCCCAACACGGAGATACCAAATATGTGGGGATTGCTTGCAGTTTTAAGGGTTTTCATTTTTTTGCTACAAATTCTGATGTTTTGTATTGAATCTCATTAAATTTCCATATTTTCCCGATTTCTCGGGCAGTTTTGAATATTTTTCGAAAAGGTCTTCGGAAATACGCTAGAAATTAAATTCCCTACACGGAGATACCATATATGTGGGGATTGCTTGCAGTTTTAAGGGTTTTCATTTTTTTGCTACAAATTCTGCTGTTTTGTATTGAATCTCATTAAATTTCCATATTTTCCCGATTTCTCGGGCAGTTTTGAATATTTTTTGAAAAGGTCTTCGGAAATGCTCTAGAAATTAAATTCCCTACATGGAGATACCAAATATGTGGGGATTTCTTGCAGTTTCAAGGGTTTTTATTTTTTTGCTACAACTTCTGATGTTTTGTATTGAATCTCAATTTTCATATTTTCCCGATTTCTCGGGCAGTTTTGAATATTTTTCGAAAAGGTATTCGGAAATGCGCTAGAAATTAAATTCCCTACACGGAGATGCCAAATATGTGGGGATTGCTTTCAGTTTTAATGGTTTTCATTTTTTTGCTACAAATTCTGATGTTTTGTATTGAATCCCATTAAATTTCCATATTTTCTCGATTTCTCGGGCAGTTTTTAACATTTTTCGAAAACGTCGTCGGAAATGCGCTAGAAATTAAATTCCCTACACGGAGATACCAAATATGTTTGGATTGCTTTCAGTTTTAAGGGTTTTCATTTTTTTGCTACAAATTCTGATGTTTTGTATTGAATCTCAATAAATTTCCATATTTTCCCGATTTCTCGGGCAGTTTTGAATATTTTTTGAAAAGGTCTTCGGAAATGCTCTAGAAATTAAATTCCCTACATGGAGATACCAAATATGTGGGGATTTCTTGCAGTTTTAAGGGTTTTTATTTTTTTGCTACAACTTCTGATGTTTTGTATTGAATCTCAATTTTCATATTTTCCCGATTTCTCGGGCAGTTTTGAATATTTTTCGAAAAGGTCTTCGGAAATGCGCTAGAAATTAAATTCCCCACACGGAGATACCAAATATGTTTGGATTGCTTTCAGTTTTAAGGGTTTTCATTTTTTTGCTACAAATTCTGATGTTTTGTATTGAATCTCAATAAATTTCCATATTTTCCCGATTTCTCAGGCAGTTTTGAATATTTTTCTAAAAAGATCTTCGGAAATGCGCTAGAAATTAAATTCCCTACACGGAGATACCAAACATATGGGAATTGCTTGCAGTTTTAAGGGTTTACATTTTTTTGCTAAAAATTCTGATGTTTTGTATTAAATCTCATTAAATTTCCATATTTTCCCGATTTCTCGGGCAGTTTTGAATATTTTTCAAAGAGGTCTGCGGAAATACGCTAGAAATTAAATTCCCTACACGGAGATACCAAATATGTGGGGATTACTTTCAGTTTTAATGGTTTTCATTTTTTTGCTACAAATTCGGATGTTTTGTATTGAATCTCATTAAATTTCCATACTTTCCCGATTTCTCGGGCAGTTTTGAATATTTTTCGAAAAGGTCTTCGGAAATGCGCTAGAAATTAAATTCCCTACACGGAGATACCAAACATATGGGGATTGCTTGCAGTTTTAAGGGTTTACATTTTTTTGCTACAAATTCTGATGTTTTGTATTGAATCTCAATAAATTTCCATATTTTCCCGATTTCTAGGGCAGTTTTGAATATTTTTCGAAACGGTCTTCCGAAATGCGCTAGAAATTAAATTCCCTACACGGAGATACCAAATATGTGGGGATTACTTGCAGTTTTAAGGGTTTTAATTTTTTTGCTACAAATTCTGATGTTTTGTATTGAATCTCATTAAATTTCCATATTTTCCCGATTTCTCGGGCAGTTTTGAATATTTTTCGAAAAGGTCTTCGGAAATGCGCTAGAAATTAAATTCCCTACAGGAGATACCAAATATGTGTGGATTGCTTTCAGTTTTAACGGTTTACATTTTTTTGCTACAAATTCTGATGTTTTGTATTAAATCTCATTAAATTTCCATAATTTCCCGATTTCTCGGGCAGTTTTGAATATTTTTCAAAAAGGTCTTCGGAAATGCGCTAGAAATTAAATTCCCTACACGGAGATACAAAATATGTGGGGATTGCTTTCAGTTGTAAGAGTTTTCATTTTTTTGCTACAATTCTGATGTTTTGTTTTGAATCTCATTAAATTTCCATATTTTCCCGATTTCTCGGCCAGTTTTGAATATTTTTCGAAAAGGTGTTCGGAAATGCGCTAGAAATTAAATTCCCTACACAGAGATACCAAATATGTGGGGATTTCTTGTAGTTATAAGGGTTTTTATTTTTTTGCTACAAATTCTGATGTTTTGTATTGAATCTCATTAAATTTCCATATTTTCCCGATTTCTCGGGCAGTTTTCAACATTTTTCGAAAAGGTCTTCGGAAATTTGCTAGAAATTAAATTCCCTACACGCAGATACCAAATATGTGCGGATTGCTTGCAGTTTTAAGGGTTTTCAATTTTGTGCTACAAATTCTGATGTTTTGTATTTAAATCTTATTAAATTTCCATATTTTCCCGATTTCTCGGGCAGTTTTGAATATTTTCCGAAAAGGTCTTCGGAAATGCGCTACAAATTAAATTCCCTACACGGAGATACCAAATATGTGGGGATTGCTTGCAGTTTTAAGGGTTTTAATTTTTTTGCTACAAATTCTGATGTTTTGTATTGAATCTCATTAAATTTGCATATTTTCCCGATTTCTCGGGCAGTTTTGAATATTTTTCGAAAAGGTCTTCGGAAATGCGCTAGAAATTAAATTCCCTACAGGAGGTACCAAATATGTGTGGATTGCTTTCAGTTTTAACGGTTTACATTTTTTTGCTACAAATTCTGATGTTTTGTATTAAATCTCATTAAATTTCCATAATTTCCCGATTTCTCGGGCAGTTTTGAATATTTTTCAAAAAGGTCTTCGGAAATGCGCTAGAAATTAAATTCCCTACACGGAGATACAAAATATGTGGGGATTGCTTTCAGTTGTAATAGTTTTCATTTTTTTGCTACAATTCTGATGTTTTGTATTGAATCTCATTAAATTTCCATATTTTCCATATTTCCCGGTCGGTTTTGAATATTATTCGGAAAGGTCTTCGGAAATGCGCTAGAAATTAAATTCCCTACACGGAGATACCAAATATGTGGGGATTGCTTGCAGTTTTAAGGGTTTTCATTTTTTTGCTACAAATTTTGATGTTTTGTTTTGAATCTCATTAAATTTCCATATTTTCCCGATTTCTCGGCCAGTTTTGAATATTTTTCGAAAAGGTCTTCAGAAATGCGCTTGAAATTAAATTCCCTACACAGAGATACCAAATATGTGGGGATGTCTTGTAGTTATAAGGGTTTTCATTTTTTTGCTACAAATTCTGATGTTTTGTATTGAATCTCATTAAATTTCCATATTTTCCCGATTTCTCGGGCAGTTTTCAACATTTTTCGAAAAGGTCTTCGGAAATTTGCTAGAAATTAAATTCCCTACACGGAGATACCAAATATGTGCGGATTGCTTTCAGTTTTAAGGGTTTTCAATTTTTTGCTACAAATTCTGATGTTTTGTATTTAAATCTCATTAAATTTCCATATTTTCCCGATTTCTCGGGCAGTTTTGAATATTTTCCGAAAAGGTCTTCGGAAATGCGCTACAAATTAAATTCCCTACACGGAGATACCAAATATGTGGGGATTGCTTGCAGTTTTAAGGGTTTTCATTTTTTCGCTACCAATTCTGATGTTTTGTATTGAATCTGATTAAATTCCCATATTTTTCCGATTTCTCGGGCAGTTTTGAATATTTTTCGAAAAGGTCTTCGGAAATGCGCTAGAAATTAAATTCCCAACACGGAGATACCAAATATGGGGGATTGCTTGCAGTTTTAAGGGTTTTCATTTTTTCGCTACCAATTCTGATGTTTTGTATTGAATCTGATTAAATTTCCATATTTTCACGATTTCTCGCGCAGTTTTGAATATTTTTCGAAAAGGTCTTCGGAAATGCGCTAGAAATTAATTTCCCTACACTTAGATACCAAATATGTGGGGATTGCTTGCATTTTTAAGCGTTTTCATTTTTTTGCTACAAATTCTGATGTTTTGTATTGAATCTCATTAAATTTCCATATTTTCCCGATTTCTCGGGCAGTTTTGAATATTTTCCGAAAAGGTCTTCGGAAATACGCTAGAAATTAAATTCCCTATACGGAGATACCAAATATGTGGGGATTGCTTGCAGTTTTAAGGGTTTTCATTCTTTTGCTACAAATTCTGATGTTTTGTATTGAATGTCATTAAATTTTCATATTTTCCCGATTTCTCGGGCAGTTTTGAATATTTTTCGAAAAGGTCTTCGGAAATGCGCTAGAAATTAATTTCCCTTGCATTTTTAAGCGTTTTCATTTTTTTGCTACAAATTCTGATGTTTTGTATTGAATCTCATTAAATTTCCATATTTTCCCGATTTCTCGGGCAGTTTTGAATATTTTCCGAAAAGGTCTTCGGAAATACGCTAGAAATTAAATTCCCTATACGGAGATACCAAATATGTGGGGATTGCTTGCAGTTTTAAGGGTTTTCATTCTTTTGCTACAAATTCTGATGTTTTGTATTGAATGTCATTAAATTTTCATATTTTCCCGATTTCTCGGGCAGTTTTGAATATTTTCCGAAAAGGTCTTCGGAAATACGCTAGAAATTAAATTCCCTACACGGAGATACAAAATATGTGGGGATTGCTTGCAGTTTTAAGGGTTTTTATTTTTTCGCTACCAATTCTGATGTTTTGTATTGAATCTGATTAAATTTCCATATTTTCCCGATTTCTCGGGTAGTTTTGAATATTTTTCGAAAAGGTCTTCGGAAATACGCTAGAAATTAAATTCCCTACACGGAGATACCATATATGTGGGGATTGCTTGCAGTTTTAAGGGTTTTCATTTTTTTGCTACAAATTCTGATGTTTTGTATTGAATCTCATTAAATTTCCATATTTTCCCGATTTCTCGGGCAGTTTTGAATATTTTTTGAAAAGGTCTTCGGAAATGCTCTAGAAATTAAATTCCCTACATGGAGGTACCAAATATGTGGGGATTTCTTGTAGTTTTAAGGGTTTTTATTTTTTTGCTACAACTTCTGATGTTTTGTATTGAATCTCAATTTTCATATTTTCCCGATTTCTCGGGCAGTTTTGAATATTTTTCGAAAAGGTATTCGGAAATTCGCTAGAAATTAAATTCCCTACACGGAGATGCCAAATATGTGGGGATTGCTTTCAGTTTTAATGGTTTTCATTTTTTTGCTACAAATTCTGATGTTTTGTATTGAATCCCATTAAATTTCCATACTTTCCCGATTTCTCGGGCAGTTTTGAATATTTTTCGAAGAGGTCTTCGGAAATGCGCTAGAAATTAAATTCCCTACAAGGAGATGCCAAATATGTGGGGATTGCTTTCGGTTTTAAGGGTTTTCATTTTTTTGCTACAAATTCTGATGTTTTGTATTGAATATCATTAAATTTCCATATTTTCCCGATTTCTCGGGCAGTTTTTAACATTTTTCGAAAAGATCTTCGGAAATGCGCTAGAAATTAAATTCCCTACAAGGAGATGCCAAATATGTGGGGATTGCTTTCGGTTTTAAGGGTTTTCATTTTTTTGCTACAAATTCTGATGTTTTGTATTAAATCTCATTAAATTTCCATATTTTCCCGATTTCTCGGGCAGTTTTGAATATTTTTCAAAGAGGTCTGCGGAAATGCGCTAGAAATTAAATTCCCTACTCGGAGATACCAAATATGTGGGGATTACTTTCAGTTTTAATGGTTTTCATTTTTTTGCTACAAATTCTGATGTTTTGTATTGAATCTCAATTTTCATATTTTCCCGATTTCTCGGGCAGTTTTGAATATTTTTCGAAAAGGTATTCGGAAATTCGCTAGAAATTAAATTCCCTACACGGAGATGCCAAATATGTGGGGATTGCTTTCAGTTTTAATGGTTTTCATTTTTTTGCTACAAATTCTGATGTTTTGTATTAAATCTCATTAAATTTCCATATTTTCCCGATTTCTCGGGCAGTTTTGAATATTTTTCAAAGAGGT